>JAUYWG010000038.1:22144832-22165742 GCA_034779775.1 Enteromius afrohamiltoni
TGAATCTAAAATATATGAAAGTCTAATGTTTATCAGTACATTACAGAAAATAATGAATTTTATCACAATATGCTAATGTTTTGAAAAGGACCTGTATATATATGGTAAAAACGACGGGTTACCTCTCAGACATTATGGCATGCATTATAATACACTTTCTTAGTGATAAGTGATCAACCACACACACACCGTGAACACACACCCGGAGCGGGGAACAGCCATTGCTGCGGCGCCCAGGAGAATGTATATATATTATAAAATATTATAAACAATGCGTTGAAAGTTGAAATGTATTAGGTGTAATTTTGTTCAGAAGACTGAAGTTGTCCAGTCAGTAATGCGTCTATAACTGAGCATGGCGCCGGCAGATCATCTGATTTTTCTGATCTGACCCTTCAAGAATTATTAAATTCTTATTAAATAGAATTAAGAACTATTTTATTCTTATTAAAATAATATTTAATCATTATTCAAATCTATTTAAAATATTTATTTTATAAATATTACAATACCTTTGTGTACATAAAGGAAACGAATTGGACACCGATTTCTGAAGAGCACATTACAATTATTATTTGTTTTTAAATATATATTTCACATAAGGGCGTATTTAGGCTATTTTGTTTTTCTGTGTTCACACAAGCTCTGCGTGTGAGTGATGTGAATTTTAGTCAGTTCGGAAACTTTGCGCCACCTGGCGGTATTTTCATGAATGACTTTAACACGGGACTGAATTAAATTTAAATCGAGGATTTAAATCAGTAGGCATTTTGGTTGTCCACCTACTGTATCTTTAAATTGAAGTGTGACATCTATGTATTGGTTTCATTTAGCCATATAAAAATCCATATTGGTTAACAAATAATATCTCCCTTGAGTTAAAAGTGCAGACACATTAGCAAAACTTAAAAAATAAATGCATAAATAAACAAGTGTGAGTCAAAGGATTTCAGTTTCAATCTGTTGGTGTTACAGTGATGTATGTGTGTGTGACTGACCTTGTTGGCTGGTAATTTTTCTCTGAGAGAAGAGATGAGTCTCCAGCTCTCCTCACAGGACCGTTTATCTGAGTCATCACCGCTGTCTGAGTCTGCATACTACATATGGGGAGAGAAAGACACATTAGCCTGGTTCTACAGCCTAGTGAGCGGCCTTTGCTGTAGCTTCTATGGCAACAACGTCCTCCAACATGCTCTTAACGGACCGATTTGGCTCTCTACTGTACAACAATCTGCAAACCGCATAACAATTACTCCTAACACAAAGCACACGGGAGACTCAACTCACAATAGAGTTTGACATTACCCTTATGCCAAGCTACGTCCTGGAATTGAATTATTTTGCAGTATTACGAAACATTAACAATAAAACAAAGAATAAGTATAATGGCCACATTTCCTTTGCATCCCTTCCCATTCCATTCCTACCCTTCCCTCTTCCACTGCTATTTACTTTACATTAAAAAAAATTTTTTTTGGTCATATTGTCTCTCAAAACACTTCTGCTGCTATTAAGGTGGGACACTGGTAAGGTTAGGGACAGGTTTGGTGGTATGGGTTGGTTTAAGGTGTAATGGATAAGTTTAATTATAAATGGAAGTACAGAAATTAACTGAGGATTTACAAATGACAATAGTACAATGTAAAAACATATAGGTAAGCAATAAATGCATTAATTTAAATGTAAGTACACAGTATATAAAGCCACCTAATATAAAGTAATATGTTGTAGAAGGAATTCAAAATAATCCTACCTAGGAAACTAAATAAAATAAGCAATTTTAATACCAAGAATGTGAGCCAATTATCACAAACTGTCAGATTTCCTTGCCTCAGGGATTCCAACCTTTCTGACTAATTAATTTACATGACTTTTCCAGTCATTCATGATTTCTGCAGGAAACATTGGCACATCAGGCACAAAACTTTTTTTATTTGTGATCAATTTTATAAAAAATTTGACTAAATTGTTTTGGAATCAAACTGTGACTTACTGAATTGGACCAAATTGTGAGGAGCCCTAGTGTTCGTTAAATAGTGTCTTTTCTTACTAGTCTCTGCTGTTCCAGTATCTGGTCGGCCTCCTCCTTCTCCTTGCGGTACTGATTCTCCAGATCCTGCAGTCTAAGAGATAAGGTTTAAAGTAAAAGAAAGCATTAGCAAGGAAAAGCCAACTGACAAAAAAAAAATGTAATTAAATAAATTCTTGCTGGTCCAAGCAAATATGGAAAGTTGATCAGATTGACTATCAACTAGTTTTGTTGAGGCTGACCTGTGAACCATAATGAGTCATAATCTGGTCATGGCTGGTAGATCACCTTGGACCAGCAAACTAATTCCAAAATCCATCATATCAATATTCATTTTAAATACATTTTTATATTTTATAAGACTCATATCAGAACACAGACATATATACAGAGGACGTTTCGTATAAAATGTTGTTTCACCTCTTCTCCATCTCCTGCTTTATGTCAATGCCCTGTTTCTCCAGAAGTTCTTTCTGTGCGTAGCTCCAGTCCACTGGCTCCCCCTGCTGCTCCTGTGTGGCACTGCGCTCTCTCTCCAAGCGGGCCTGCTCAGGGTGGTTAAACCTAAATACATGGTTCTTCCCCATCACTATACGGTTACCTACACAATCACAAGAAAGAAAGCGTTTACAGGCATTAGTATGTTGGAAAAGAAGATAATAAGGATATGTTCAGAATCACATGCTACTGTGGAACAGTGTGTGCCGCAAAGTCTGTACTGCAGTAAACGATTACACTAGTTTTCCATTCTGAACCATGGAAATAAAAACATAAAAAAGAAATGGAAAAAAGAGTCACCTTGTTTTAGAACAAGACCATCAGTGATTCGTTTCCCATTGACATACGTTTCTGCTCCAACCAATGGCTCCAAAGTCACCACCACTGCATGCACACACACACACACACACACACACAGATATTTGGTACCAAGTAATGATATGCACCGAAATAATTAAAAATAATTTTTTGATATAGCAAAATACACCGTCTTTAAAATTATATAAACGTACAGGTCTACATATAACATTTATTTTTAACATCAAAATTTGCTGAAAAATAAAATAAAAACACAAATATTGTTAAATATTAAAATAGTTTAAAATGACAATGGCAATTTATTCCTATGTTGTAAAGCTGAATTTTCTGTGTCATTATTCCAGACTCCAGTGCCACATAATGCTTCAGAAATATGCAGATATGCTGCTAAGGAAACATCAAATGCTAAAAACAGTTGTGTTGCTTAATTATTCTTTTGGGGATACCTTTGATGCTTTTCAGATGAACAGCATTTATTTGAAAAACAAAGCTTTTGTAACATAGCCTTGGTCACACTTTATATTAGGAGACCTTAACAACTAGTTCCATCATTGTGTTCGAAATGTATTGCAAAACACTTTTGCTGCTATTGTGGTATGCACACAATTAGTGCATTGAAATTATTCATTTAAATGTAAGTACATAGTAGGGCCACCTAACAAAGTTGGACCATTGCCTTTACTGCCACTTTTGTGTAAAGTCAGTAAATGTAAAAATCATCACGTGATCGCTCTCACCTTCATTACTCTCATTGACTTCACTGCAAAATACGCAGTGCAGCTCCTTTATGAACTGACCGCTAAGACGAATATCCACATCTTCCTGACCAACTCTGCAATATACACACACACACACCAAGCCATGAGACGAAGAGTGCAGTATGTACACAGAAACTGACCACTCCTTCATGAACTCACTGCTCACCTGGTGACTCCATCTTTAATATAATATATCAGACACTCTGACATCAGAGGATCCTCGTTCAGATTCACCAGGTGAGGCGTCTGTGGAAAAAAGGCATGTGGCTTAAAACACATAGTTTAGTGCATTTTAGACTTAAGACCCTAAGTGCTAGTAAGAGCAAATATGGGGAATTCACACAGAACGTCTTTTTGTTTTGAAAAATGTAAGACGCATGCAGTGGAATGTGGGGCCAACAAAGGAAGGTCTGAGATGTGCTTCGTGCAAGAAGAGATAAATCAAAAGATAGTCAAACACATCTATCTAGCATGTTTACTAGTAGCACAGTGGAATGAAAAAAAAAAAACATTCTGCATAATATATTCTTATATGTAAAAATCCTAATGTGTGGTAACATTATCAAAATATCTGCAAAAAAGTCTTATCTATAGTAAACAGTGCAACAATATGAAGCACAGATGACACAAAATACACTAAGCAAGCATCTTCCTGTGGGTCAATGAGTCAAATTTGCATCACTAACTTAAATCTGATGTGAAATCTCCCTGTGGAAATCTTTCATCCTCACACAAATCCCTGGTTATGTGGATTCCTATTGAAATGACTACATTTTGCCAGTGAAAATATGCTGAACAACAGTAAATGCGACCGCACCTTTAATTCCTGCAAAGTTAATTTGACAACAAGTATTGTGAATAGCACTATACAAATAAATACGACTTGAAATAAGACTTGACTCACTCTTTTGGGAGAGAAGACACCCACTGTTCCTCCATCTTCTTTTACAGACACACCCATCTCAGCCAGCAGTGCCTCCCTAATGTGTCACAGAAACAGAGAGAAGGTGTGGGTTTCACACCTGTATTACTCCCACAGAGCCAGACCTTTGACTATCAGCATGATGTCTGGGCCATATTGAAGATTGTTCTAGACAAGGACAAGTTGACTGACTTGTGTTGACACATCAGGCTTTAAGCTCCATACGTTAAAAAAATAATCCTCAAAAGCATTACGTGTCATTTGAAAATGATTTTGTTTAATTGAAGATCAAGTCATTCACGACTGAAAACTATTAACATAGACTCAAGTCTGGTTACAGTGTAAAAGCTATTTTTACATTTACTTAAAAACCAGTAACAATCAAAAATGATTAAAAAATAAATAAATCAGTAAAGATTCCACATGAAAGTCACACGATTCTGTGTTCTTTCTTTTAAACTTAATAAATAAATAAAACAACAAAGCAGACTTCAAACAGTGACTGGTTTGTTTTACTAAAGTTTAAGGATCCTGATAGCAATGTGACGGAGCATCATCTATGAATCATAACCCATCTAAATTGGCTAGTGTGTTTATATGCGTATCTGCCAGTGATAACGCATTTTCGCCTGCATTTGGCGGATCTGCGTTTTAATTTCAAATCCTGTATTTCCCATTGGCTGCCCTGCTCTCTGGAAAGATACTGGCATCGGCAATCAAAAAATCCATATTGGTTCACACCCAACCATAACACACCAAGCAGATAGCTGGCTGTCAACCAATGCTGACCTGTTGTTAACATCTGTCACAGCATAGTTTTTGCAGTTTGTTCCGCACCATTGCCACTAATCAGACACCTAGTGGCAGCTTTTCAGCCAATTTAACATGTTCATTTGGTGGCAAAGCCTATAAATTAGAGAGATGACTCTGATTGGCTGTTCAGTTTAGCAAAACCAGTGCATGAGAGGAATGAAAGTGACAAAAAAAAATCAAAGCAATACTGGTGTGAAAAATGGTAACCTAGCTTTGATTATGAGTTTTATATCAGCAGTCTAGCTTTTACCTTTGAGAGGCCAATACAGACTGCTGGTGTGAAGTTATTTTCTCACACAGGTGCAAAACATTAATTGCTGGCTGTAGTCTTCAAATGCCATGTTACAGTCGGTTTTCATCAAAGCTAGTTCAGAGTGGTGTGTCTAACATTGTGCTCGTTCTCACCTCTCTTGTCGTATTGACTCAGTTTTCCTGAGCTTCTCCTCCCATGTTTCATTCAACTCTTCAATTATCTTCTCCGTTTCCTGTTGGAAACACAGAAAGACAAAGCTAAATGGAAATGTTTCCTCTGCTTTCATTCTATTTTAGATACCAAGCATACAAAAGAGCCCCTTCTCTGAGATAACATGACATGTCTGGGAAAGATATCACTTAGAGTGTAGCAGTACCTGAAGTAAGCAAAACTTCAAAAATTCCAACACCTTTACCTACTTTAGCACTAAGAGACTCTCATGATAGTAGCATTTCTAACATTGCTGTTCAGACATCCGGCGGTCATTGAGAAGAGAGTGATGCTAAGAATGAGATATCATGTGTACCTTGAGTCTCTCTGCGGCTTCCTCTTTGCTGATGTGTGCAGTGGGACTAGTCGGCATCACACCCTCCATTGGTGCATCAGAGGTAGACTGTACATACGAAAGCGAGGGCTGGGGGAGCTCACCTAATGCTGCTCCCAAAGTGGGGCGTCCTGTTTCAGACCCTGAGAGAAAATAAATGTGCCAGTTATTGTTTAAGTGACTGTTAATGTAGAATTAGAGTTAACTTCTGTGCATCCTTTGACCATGTGATCAGATTCAAGTTCTCATTACTGTAATGCAAAAAAATACTACACTTCATAAGTTTTGGCTCAGCAATAGTTGTGCTTTTACTTTACGCCAGTAAGAAATGATTAAACGTATTAAAACATGTCAGTAAAACAATAATATTTTCACAAAACCTGTCAAACAATTAATCAATTTTTTTTTTGCATAATACATGTGTATCATGTTTTTTTTAAGCATCTATAAATACACACATACTGTATATATAAATAACTGAAAACATTTACATGTACATTTATATTATTATATATAAACATATTCAATACATAAACATAACATTTTTATTGAATATATAAGATAGTAAATATATGAAATAAAAATATATCCAATTGGAAAACGATTGAAATTTGAAATTGCAATAATATTCACAATCCTACTTATTTTTTAACAAATAAACGTAGGCTTGGAGAGCATATAAGGCTTCTTTAAAGAAAACATTAAAAAAAGTCTTACAGTATTGTACACCTTTATTATTTTATTATATCATTTTATATATAATAATATGTATTATTTATTTATGCTGATTTAAATATTACATTACATATTACATATCTCAAATCTCCACTGAAAATAAATGACTTTCCTTTTTGGTTTTGTGGTGAAATGCAACATGGCTGTTAATGTTAGGAGGGTATTTACCTGAGGCAGTGATGAGGTCGCTGAGTCCCTGAGACAGGAGGAGCTCTTTGAGTCTGTTGACCTCTTCTTTCAGCTCCCTGACGAGACGTGCATTTGGATCCTCATTGATGACAGCATTACACTTTATCTGCTTAGCTCTGTCTGCATACCTACAGCAGGACACATGCTGGTTATATAGTGCATGCAGGACCATGCATTGTAGAAAAGAAATATTGTTCTCTCCTGTGTGTTTTTACCTGAGAGTACTCAGTGTTTCTTCATAATTAATATCTGCTGGGCTCAGGGCAGCAATCATGGCTGTGCGAGAGTTTCCACCTTTAAACACAAGCACTCAATTTAACTACTGGTGTTACGGCTCCACACAGAGTTTGAGACTTGTTTGCAACAAAAACAAAAATTGAATGAATTACCGACAATAGGTCTAAAATATTTTTAATTACTTAAGTAATAAAAGCAACTAGAACAGTATGTAACACATTCATTTATGTAATTATTAAAGTTAAATATTAAGACACTGACAAATTAAAGATTTGTAGAATTTCAAGGAAACTGTCAATTAGAAATAGAGAAATAAATGAAGAACAGTAAGTGATTTGCCATTTGATTTTTTTTTTTTAATAACATAACAGAGAGCAACAAGACTACTAGACTTCATTTTTAGCAGCCTGCTTATACACTACAGTTTAAAGGTTATTGTCAGTAAGATTTCTTACATTTTATATTTAAATAAATATCTTATCCTCACAGAGGTTACATTTATTACAATTTATAATAATAACTTAAAACAACAGTTTATTATTTTTATTTTAATTTATTCAGATTTCATTTATTGAAATAAGTAAAGGGGTTTAGAATGACATGAGGGCGAGTAAATGAAGATAATATAAATCTTAGATGAAATATCCTTTTAAATATATTCATTTTCTTACCACAGAATTTTTTTTCTTATATATCTAAAACTTTAAGAACAAAAACATGCATCACAAAATGTATTCAATTGATTTAAGACTATTTAATCTTATATCATTTAGCTGTGCAGGCAAGAGTATCTCCACTTCAAGATTTACTGTCAAAACACTGTCTGCCTCTTTGGCTGATAGAAAAGTACCTTAATGAATAGTTACATATCAGATAAACTTCTTGTTGACTGGTTTTGGGCATCACACTGAACTGGTTTTAGATACCAGACAATACAGATCTTCTAATGGTACATTTGTGATGTTTTGACAGGATGTTCTGACATGTGACCCAAAAAGCATCCTATTGGTCAATGAATTTATTTCAGTGAAAGAGCCTCCTTAAAATGCTCTCGTCAGACTAATTTTCCTCCCTGGTGTGAGCAGATGTGTTGGAATGTATGGTTTAACTCTCAGTCTGTGAATAGGCCTACCTAAGTTCTCTCTCAATAGCCACGTGAGCACAGAATCCCTGTAGGGAATGAAATCAGAGCGTCTCTTCTTTGAGCCGTGCTGTGGAGAGGAAACAAATTGTTACTCTTAAAGAACTTGACATTTGAGACTAAACACAAAAGAACAATGAAGGGATGAAGACACAGTTGGGAAAGAACCGAACCCAAGCAGCAGTAAGAAACAAAAGAGAGTTTAAAAAAAAAAAAAAAAAAAAAAAAAAAAAAAGTTCATACCATGTCTGCCAGTGCTGAGATGACTTTACCCAGTGTTGCCAGAGACTTGTTAATATTGGCTCCCTCCTAAGAAACAAAAACATGCTTTAAAACTTTGTTAATACCCAATATGTTTAATACAACCAAAGGTAAGTAGCTAAACTCAATGTTAAGTAGTCATAATACTTCATGTTTTTACTGTATTTTTGATCAAATAAAAGCATCTATATAATAGTTAACACCTGAAGTGGATTAGCAAGCAAGAACATCCTTCAGATATCAGAAGAACTCTCTCACAACAATGAAGGTGTTTACATGATGACACTATTTTGTTTTTATGTAAACGTTTCCTTTACTTCAGAACTAATAAGACATCTGACAGACCTTCAACCTCATGCCTTTGGCTCCAGATGAGTCTGCTCTCTCACTTCCTGCCAGATCAACCAGGCTTATCTTGCTCACCTGAAAAGACGACACAAAACCAGATTCAATAAAAAAAAAAAAAAACACCAAAAAACCCCCCAGCAAAAATAAAGTGCTTTTTAACTTCTGACACACACCTTCTCAGTGTCCAGGCTGGTCATGTTATCATGTCGACGCTGTGTGAAGAGGATGGTGAAGACAGCATGTGAGCGACTGCTGGTCTCGTTCATATTAGTAGCAGCAACCGTCCTTAAAGTGATAGAGAACAGACAAAAAACAAACAAATTGCACATTACACACCTAAAAACTGTCATACTTAAGTTCAATTTCACACATCAATGGATTTCAAAATGCATCCAAGTGCAATTAAAGAGGTGTGTTTTTTTCTAGGCTGGTTTTATTTGTAGGTTACAGCCTAGCATGTGTGGATGCTTTAAAAAAAAAAAAAAAACCATTGTTTTTCTCATAAGGTTTCACATAACCTTTATTCAAGGGTTATTTTATTTAATTTTTTTCTCATATAAACTCTCTGATAATTCCTGCTTTTATGAAGCCCCTCCCTCAGAAATCTGCAATGGACTGACTGATTAGCTGGGTCAAGTTGTTGTGATTTGTTAAACCATCTTTAGTCTCTCCGCTCAGAACGCGCTCCAGTTTTTTGTAAAAAATAAATAAATAAATAAATAAATAGCATTGACTATTTGAGCCCAATTGAGGCACAGAGAACATTCGTGAGGAGGATCACACGGAAGTGGGCCCCTAGTTTTGGCAGCTTCCTCTTCTCTAAATCAGCACAGCATGTGTGTTTATCAGGGTGTGATGTCAAAAACACATTAAGAAACTTGTTGTAGTCAGTATGAGCCATTTTTGTACGTATTAAAGTCTGCATGAACCAGAGGTTGCTTTATTTTGTAGCAGAAACAGAATATTGAGTGCATCGGAGAAGAACAAAAAAAAAATAAAAATAGTGAAATCACAATCAACAATCACAAGTCAATTATTGTCTTGTTAGCGAAAGTGTTTAATGAGAATCTCACTAAGCTAGTTAGCTAATCAGTAACCTGTCAACATGTTTATAGTCTGAATGACATATCCAGTTGGTTATCTGAAGGTAACACCACACTAACTACTGAGGTTTGATACCACAGTAATGAAATAATGCATGCAATTCATCAGCTTTCTTGTCTATATACAGTGGGTACGGAAAGTATTCAGACCCCACTCTGCCACCCCTCCTTGCATTCCTGGGCCATTCAAGAACAGTCAGTAGAACCATCTCAAGAATGATCAGAAGAAATGGACAGCACCTGAATGTCACAGCAAAGGGTCTGAATACTGAATACTTAGAACCATGTGATATTTCAGTTTTTCTTTTTTAAAAAATCTGCTACTTTCCGTACCCACTGTATATACATATACACCCCTCCACTCCCATCTATGCTGTGCTTTGCATATTTATCTGGACTTTTAATTTATTTTGAAACTGTTCTGCACACAATAAAATGCATATATTTAAAAGCATATATTTTGTATCACTTGTCTCTTCCACTGTTCAAAACATGCGTGTATATAATCTGATTAACTGTTTATTAGTTCAGCAGACAAACAGTATTTTAACCGGAATCATAGTCATGTTTGTGTGTATAATAATACCTGGCTTTGTTGCCAGTGTCCATGAGATCTGCAATATCACTGTAGTTGGTAACCGCCATTTTGGATAGGTCTTCTACATAAGGGCCCATTATAGGGTGCTCTCTGACCCTCAAGGCCCCTCTGCTTTTTGGGTTCAACAAGTCTCGAACTCGCTCACAATAAATCTCCATATATGAAACCTAAAAAAACAAATTTATATCCAGAAATTGTTAATTTGCAGTTTAATGTGAACTCGAATGCATCAATGAAATTTCCAAAACAATTCTCAGTTCTTTTAACACTGTATGTAAATGGACACACAATGATTCAGAGTCAGACGAAAAACAAGCATACCTCTACAGAGTAGGACAGGTCAGGGTCAGTGTTACCTGCCGTCTGTGTAAATAAATCCTCACACATCTATGGGGGAAAAAAATGTTTATTATGGACAATGAGAGAGATTTCTAAGGGAGTTCAATTCAAAAAGTACAGAAAAAAACATTAATGATTTCAAATATTTTTGTATTGTTTTAGTACCTCCATTAACAACCTTTTAGCTCACAACAGGTCTCTCTGTACTTAAAAGTTTTAGTTATTATAATCTTTTTTAAAAATGTTTTTATTAAAACACTGAACTTTATATGGTCCATTGTTCATAGCAACTCTGTAAATTGGCCTGCTCATCAGCATAAAGTATATGTTTTGACAAAAACATGGTTTCGGGAGGAACGTGAACGTAGTTATCACCTGTGGCTGGCAGCAGATTTCCCAATCAAGTACACCCAATCATACCCCTTCCCTTCACTATAAAATACTGTTGAAATCAATGTGATGCTACTATTATACCACTTGTATCACCAAGGTTCAGGCTGTCAAGTGAATTTTGACTGCAATCAATATTTCATTTGCACATTCTGCTGTCTGTAACCTACATTACTTTGGCGCAATGAATAGTACAATATGTGAAAAACAGTTCCCAAATGGTGTTCGTTCAATTACACACTTACACAATTAGCAAAAATTTACTGAGTGCACCTTAAATATAGACCAGTCATTCACACTAAATCATTTAATGGTATTGAATGTAGCTGAACATTGAATATATACTGACTCCATTGATTTGTTATTTCAGTGGTGGACACTGGACAGAATTAAAAAAAAAAAAAAACACTACTTTTTGCAGGAAGCTTTCATTCATGCTACCTGCATAAACATACTTGTGGTATGATGCCTTGCTGCCCAGGATCCTGTTTTCCCATCATTGTGTATGACTTCCCTGCTCCAGTCTGCCCATAAGCAAAAATACACACATTATAGCCCTCAAAAGCATGAAGCAGCATCTCCTCGCCAATGTCCTGATACACCTTCCTCTGAGATGCAAAGGATGAGTCTTCTTCCTGCAAAATACAATGAAAAAAAGTCTGAGGGAGATTTATGTGTTTAGATGCATGTCTGAAGATGATGAGTACTATTACTGGTAAATGCGAACACATTTTCATCTTGATTATATTGTGATGCACACTGTGGCATTACTTTCAATTGTGTTTTTGACAAAATAAGGACTTTTCTGTTTCTAGTATAGTCATTTCTAGTATATTTTTCCATAAAGCTTATTTGAAATATTAATTATCACTGACGGGTTCATACAGTACAAAAAAAAATAAAATAATACATTTAGCAGCAGCTTCATCCTCTTGCACTCTCTTCCCACCTATTTATACTAGAAACTGAGACAAAGCTTTTTTTTTTTTTTTTTTAAGAGGATAGGATGTATTCAGTGACAGAAACTTACTGAGCTGTGTGACCAGTATGAATAATCAAAAGTAAAGTTCTTGGGTGCTTCCTTGGATTGTTTGGGATTAATAATACCTGTAAAACAGACAAAAATTCAGCGCATTAATTTCCCACAGTCCTCAAAACGTAGTACAGTTACAAATATAGTTAAATAAACTATTTATGTACAAAAAAACGTTAATAACATTACATGAGAGAATTAGGTAAACAACAATATGCTATACCAAAATATACTTCAAAAAAGCACCTAATAAATAAAGTCTTGAGTGCCTTGTTATATCAGTCCTTTAATCACTTTTGATTTTCAAGCATATATATGCAAGACAGCACTATAAATACAGCATAGCTAGATCTAAATCCAAATGATCACTTGCATCATCACTTTATATTGCTCTAAAACTTCCTGTTTGGTAAAGCATTACATACAAAAACAATATAACTTCCACTAAAGTTGCTTTGAAAATCACTGAACAAAATATTGTACAGGCTATGTATAGCATCCATACATTCAAAAGAAACATGCATACATACAGCCTAATTATACTGGTCTTCCTGAACTAGCTGACTAGTAAACTAATGGATCAACCCACCTAAATGTGAATAAAAATTTCAACAAGCAATGGAAACTGTTATTAGGACATAATATTTCCCAAGTAATGTCAACACAGTCCTGTCTAGCCATTATAATGAGCTTGGAAACGTCCCAGCTCGGCAAATACTGCAGGGCCACAGCACTTCCCCTTCATTCACATTTCTCTTTTAGAAAACTACCAAATCCTGCCCACAATGAAAACTCTCTTCACCAGTACTGTTTTCCAGTGCAAATCTGAATCTAGATCTTAATGAACTTAGCATTTGAGTATGACTTAAACAAATATCTCACAATGGACTCAAAAAAAGTCAACTTAATTTTAAATGGCTCCTGCTTATGTTAACACATGTGTCATTTAGATGAAGCAAGCACATGCATAGTGATGTTCTCCACAATGGCTGCATGCTACTGCAGGCAGGATGAGGAGAAGAATTGTAAAACTACAGTTGAACCCGCCTTGACAAATAGACCATTTTACCAATGTCCTTGCTATATTTCTGGACCTTGTAACATTATAGTTGTGTTGTTGTTTATGCAGGGTGTGAAAGCTTTTGGAGATCATCAAAAATAGGCAATTGTGTTCTGAAGGTGAACATTAGTCTTATGGGTTTGGAACGACATGAGGGTGAGTATAAAGAACAGAATATTCATTCTTAACTATCCCAAAAGGGTGGTTTAGGTGGCCATTCATGTGAACTCTAATATGGTTTGATGCTGATATGAACGCAATAGTACCAAGAAGTGAACTGCTATTAACGATATAGTAGAGAGCTGTACATCTCATTTCTGTTTGCCTTTAACGCTCTTGAGAGCATTTGCAGTTCATTATAGTACATTGCAGTACAAATATTTTTTGTTGCAAAAGCCCATCAATCTGCTTCAGAAGACATGTGTTAACCCCCCGGAGGCATATGGGTTAGTTTAGCGACAAATATATGTGATTTATGGAGCATCAAAGCCAGGATACATTTTTTCAACTGTGTTCGTCTTAAAGTTCATATACACCTAGAATGGCTTTGGGGTGTGTAAATTATGGGCTAATTTTCTTTTTTGGTGAACTTTTCCTTTAAGACATTCTGTTCATCTAAAGACCTTTTGAAGTCCTGACTGTTATTGTTTCTACAATGTTTAAATATTATATAAATATAAATATAAATATATTAGGGCTGCACGATATTGGGAAAAAATTACATTGTGATATATTATTTCCTGCGCTATATATGGAGTTGAGACCAAAAAGTTCTACTTTGGTTTCCTCTGACCACAGCACTTTCTCCCATAACTCCTCTGGATCATCCAGGTGGTCCCTGGCAAACTTCAGACGGGCATGGACATGGGCTGACTTAAGCAGGGGAACCTTCTGTGCGATGCAAGATTTTGTGTACAAATTTATTTATGTTCATCAGCATCATCCTTTTTGTATCCAAAATTAGGGCTGCACGATATCACTATTGATACGATAGCATTATTGATACCCCACGAGGAGAGATCTTCCATGGGGCCCAAAGTCCGAGGGACATTGACCGTCATCATTAGCCTCTTCCATTTTCTAACAATTGCTCTTTTTTCACCAAGCTGTTTTGCAATTTGTGTAGCCCATTCCAGCTTTGTGAAGGTCTACAATTTTGTCTCTTTGATTTTGCCCATGTTGCTACTTAGACTTTGGCTAATTGTGGGGTGCACAGGTGTCTTTATGAGAGCTAACGACCTCAAACAGGCGATATTAATTTAGAATCATGAGCAGAGTGCAGCTATTTAAAAGCAAAATAACAGGTCTTTGAGGGTCAGAAATCTGGCTGATAAGCAAGTGATCAAATACTTATTTGACACAGTAATTCCCAAATAAATAGTTTTTAAAAAATCATATAATGTGATTTTCAGATTTTTCTTTTTAGATTCTGTCTCTCACAGTGGAAATGCACCTATGCTGAAAATTGTAGACCCCTCCATGGTTTCTAAGTTAGAGAACTTGCAAAATCAGTACTTGTTGACCTCACTGTACATATATTTGGAAAAAGGGTAAATAGTAAAAGTAATTTGCTTCAAATTCTCCAAACCTGAATGTCTAGACGGCAGTGCTCAGAGCATATATACACATATATTCACATATATACATGCCACAGCGATGAGCAATTTCTACATTCAAATTCTTGAGAATCAAAATCATGATGCATTGATGACTAATAATTTCCTTACACCACTATTTTGAAAGCATTGCATGTTCTGATTGGCATTGATTATGCTTTTTCAGTTTATTTAGTAGGAACGGATATATACCTTGATTTTAAACATTAATATGTTTTAAATGTTTTTTTTAACAGTTTAGCTCTCTTTAAAATTTATTTTGGTGTAATTTAAGATGGGTATAAGAGTTAAACTCTTATAACTCATTAAACAATGAGTAGGGTCAATAAAAGGAAGCCAAAGAGTGGAGAAGGCCCCAGCAAAATAAAGCACAGCTGGGTAACAATGAGCACTGCTACCTTGAGCTCAAACAACTCAGTGTTTGTGTTGGAGGGGGGTCAAAGCAAACAGACTGCCAGCCCGGCAGATTCTTTAGATATAGAGAGCGAGAAAGAGAGAGTGGGGTGGAAACGCTTGGTAGAGGAAGACGGGAATGTGAGGTCTGGCAGGCAGTACTGCAAACAACAGGATTTTACAGTGGTTTAGGACTGTGGTTCCGAACTCTCAGTAATTCCCCCTCTTTCAACTTGTGGGTGGAGACAAGTATTTTTGGATACTACCATGGAAAAGTTCATGAGGAATAACTACTAAAAGTGTGAAACGACTTTTTACAGGGTCATATCTCTAGAACTCAATTTCTCCAGGATCTTTAGATATCTGGAGTTGATTGTATTAAATGAAATCAGGCTTGACTTAAATACCGTAAAAGGTGTTATAAAGTTCTAAAAATACTAATAGATTAAAAAATTTAATCATGTAATATGTAATAAAATATTTAGCTGGAAAATCGTTTATAAAATACATAGTTATCAACCAGTCACTATTAATTAAGTCAGTTGAATTTTATTTAGTATTTATATTTAATGCAAGTGTGTTAACATAAAATGCAAAATTTGGGGTCATTAAAATACTAAATATTATATATATATGTTCATTTTAAAAAGTTTTAAATTTGGAGATGAAAAGACAGGAATATCGATATTGCCTGATGTGATTATTAAACATCAAAAGGTCATGATTTCATCGAATAAATATGTACTGTACAATTCAAAATTAGAAACAGCACTTTTTATGTTCTACAGGCTTGTGCTTTCAAAGCAGACTGCGGTCAGTAAGTATTATGCATTTATGCCAATCCTGGCAGACTGTTTTTGATTTACTTACTGACAATGTTTACTTTATGATGTTTGCATTGTAATGTTGTAAATGGTTGTCAGAGTCCATAATTTATCTGCCCCATCTTTTTGAATGAGCAGCCTGCAATAGTAAAGCATGAACATTTCAAAATTAAAGTCCTGGTGTATTTCAGGTTTGTTTATAATTAAATTAATCATTCTGCATAAAGGATTTTGTTTAATTATTGACATTTTGGTTACAAAATTAACTGTATTTGTATTTTAATTTATCATAATCCTTGGTAACATCTGTCTGGTCCATCCCATCACAAGAAGGAAAGACTAGTAAAATCACTATTGAACGTGTATTATTTAGTCTAGATATTTCACTGCATTTATACTATATTTAAAATATATAGGCCTACTTTAAACTGTCTGTGCACGCACATGAACATATAAACAGTTTAAAGCAGCCTATAAATATTTACATAAATATTATATGCAGTTTAAAGCATAAATTCACGTCATCAAACATACAAATCATATTGTTTATAAATATATGTAGGTAGGACTGTTTCTTTAAAAAAAAACAAAAAAAAAACATTATATGATACATTTGCACTCCACCCCTTTTATTTTATGCACTCCTAAATGTTTTTAACACAGCAGCACATGTGCCAAGCTCTGTGGAAAGGGCAGGTAATAGGAAATCTGTGAATAATGACTGTACAAATCCTGTGGAAATATGATGATCATTTGGCAGACTTGTGGCAACAAATTGTGTGCAGGTCTACTTATGGAGCAAAATGCTTGATTAAAACCAGACTTTACTTTATAGTTGTCAAACCTATGTATAACTTTGACTCCAAAATTCCACTACCTCTATAGACTACCCAGAAATGTCTGGAATTCATGTGTTAACATAAAAGGAATGTTCTTTTCGAAAACAAAGATAAGGCAGTGTAATTAAATAAAAACATCACTGTGTGTGTGTCTGTGTGTTGAAATTACATGTGCTCTTGTCCTGCATCTGGATCACACACTTGGCTCCTCGGTTTATCTCTCGGCTGTTGAAAGGTCGCACACGCACCGCAACCTTCACTGAGGAGGACGCCATGATAACTACTGATCAACCTACTCAGCACCTGAAAGTGAAACAAAGTAAACAAAAATTCACTAAATTAGCATTTCAACAGTTTTCATAAGCTACATGTTGAGAAATAGCGTACTCTTTATCAACACTTTAATCCAAAAAAAAAAAAATGTCATTGTTTAAAATGCAAAATGAAGGGGAAAAAAAACATACAAGGAATCAATGCAAAAATGTTGGTTTAGGCCTGCATAAACATTTCTGCGTAATGACCAAAGGGCTAAAGCTTTGCTGTTTGGCATGGCTAGCTCATGCTGTTACATGCTGTAACTATCTGGCTACAAAATGCATTTATTTTCACCAAAGGCCATTCAAATGTAGCCAAGTGTTCAAACAAAATGCATCAGCAAGCCAATCTAAGTTTGATTTTTGATTTTTTTGGCCCGGAAAAAAAAAGGTTACTATCAATGAGAACTTGGCAGCATATGAATTCTTGTCAAGTCTTTTTCATTGGCTGTTGAATAGTCACACAAAGGCGTAACAAATTTATACAGCATTACTTTTACACAGTATAAAATGTTGCACACTATAAGAGTTTTGTTACTTTTAGAGTAACGAACTGGACCCAGCTAAGCCTGGTTCTCCCAAGGTTTTTTTCCCCATTCTCTCATGGATGGGGTTTTGGCTCCTTGCCGCTGTCGCCTCTGGCTTGCTTAGTTGGGGACACCTGATGTCTAGTGATTATCGTCGTCTTGACTACAGAGACTGTCTCTGCATTTGATAAATAAAATTGAATCTCGTCATTATATATTACCATCACTCTGTTCTTCTACTTGATAATGTTCAACGCTTTGCTACAATCTGAATTGTTAAAAGTGCTATTTAAATAAAAGTGATTTGATTTTTAACTAATACTAAAACTATTAAAAGCCATTTTAGTTGCTGAATTAAAGACGAAACAGTTAGAACTAACATTGTTAGATAGTTACATTGGTAAAATAGTCCATTTGACGTCAGTGTTTCAACCGTAAATTCTACAAAGCTACAAAAAAAATAAACAAATAAAATATTACAATTCCTCTCCCAAAGTGTGTGCCACTGTCTACTGAACATAAACAACACTGATTGTGCATTGCAGTCAACGGAGGGTCTGAAAGCTCTCAGATTTGATCAAAATAAATATTTATTTGTGTTCCAAAAGTTGCTCAAAAGGTCTTACGGGTTTGGAATAACACGAGCAATTAATAACAGAATTTTCATTTTTGGGTGAACTAGTCTATATATATAATAATTAAAATAAAAATAATTGTGCAGTTTAATACACAGTCACCTGATCACAATTTTTTCTAATATGCCAATATGTGAGTGGATTTAAAAGTGCACATTATTGCAAATAATAAAGTATAAGAAACACTGTCTTTGTTAATTACTATCACAGAATAGAAACATTCTCACATCATTTCCCTATTCCCCTGCACACAAGTGGGTCATCGCTTGTTCCCAACCAGTTGACAACAAGGTGTCTTCTGCGTGGGGATGAAAGTCTGGCCAGCAGCCAATGAGCCATGTACACTTGTCAGCTCAAGAGAAATCTCAAAGACGCACACGACGGGAACTATCTCAGGACATTATTACCACTTTAACTACAACAAAAACATGAAACACCCACTGTTACTATAAAAGATGATAATTACTGCTGTGGCATTACAACAGCCACAACAAAATGCATGAAACAAGCAAACAACTGAGGAAAACCATGCTTATTCTGACAATTCCACCACATAAAGAGCATTCACACTGTTATTGTACAATCACATCAGTCCAGACTCCAGTCAACCCACCGCCAACCAGGGAAAATTAGGAATTACCAGAGACCTGCCTTTTTCACATTGCCTGCAGACAGACTAATTAATCCAGCAGAGCTCACTGTATGTATACATGTATGTATGTAAATAAATAAATAAATATTAGGAGTTGCACGGTTCACAAAATCCATGGTTCGGTTTGTATCACTGTTTTCGGTTCAGTACGGTTCTTGTTATTTTTTCTTTTAATCTTTAACACTCCAGAAATATACTTCAGAATATGATATATGGCTTAATTATCCACAATTTAGGATACAGGGATACAGTATTAAAAATGTATATCATGTAATCATTCATAAACTGAATTGGATGCGTGTTGCACAATACTTGCATACAGTCGCAGTTCTATCTATTGTTTCAATTATGAGCGCGCTTGCCGCACGCCTGCATTTGATGAACTTGAGCACACAAAAGACACGACATGTGAATGGCTCCATGACAAGCTAGTTACCTTACCTACTGGTGTCTTCTGGGAGTGCACCTCCCCGCTTGCAATGTTTAACAAGAAACGGACGTATCCTCTTCATTTTCTCAAGCGGTATGTCAGCTCCAGCACACACTGAAACAAAATCTTCCACAAACTCACACCTTGCTTCTGTTGATTTTGTCGTTGCCTCAATGGTAACCTGGAGGGATTTGCCCGCAGTGGAATTAGCTTTGTTCTTGAGATAAACTTTTGATATCAAATGGTCGTTACATGTGTCTTTGCGGGTCCAGTCAACAGTATTTTGACAAAACTTACAAAAACGTTGTTGTCCAGACTCATAGTAGTCGTTGGGGTATTGTTCAGTCCGGTATTTTGCATTCAATTGATTTTAATTGAGTTTCTTAATTTTTTCGACACCACTATCTTATCAGAAGCCACTCGCTTCAACATTTTTTTCCTTGCGCGGGAACGTAAGGACGTATGGTTACTAGGCAACATTTTTAACAATGCCATTTGGCCATGGTTTAGGTAGAGACCTTTCTACGCATGTTGTTTTAAACTGAAAAAATGAGAAAGAGGTAAAAAAATATATATATATTTAATATGTCAACAAAATATATGCATATTCCAAGCGATTCCAAGAATTCCGTTTTCATGTGTAAATTCCGTGATTCCGTCCGCGTTTTCCGCATCACGGAAATCATAGGGTCCTACTGTCATCATAGGTAATAGAGCGCAGATCGGGACGCATTTTACTGTCCGAGCCCCGGCCCGCGTTCGTCAGAGCTGTAACCAAATTTTTTTCTCATACTAATGACACATGCACTTTTTTGTGTGCAAAGCCCGCTTTTATTATGCAATTGTAGGAAGGCGTTCGGAAATGTCAACAGATGTGAGCATCGGCGCACACAAGACAAAAAGCGCCGTTGCAGCACTCACTCCACACCATAGACACCTCAATTCTTTCGCGCGAAAGGGAAACACACTGACGTCACACACGGGGCACGAGGCTACATTGCGCATGTCATGAACCGTCAAACCGTGCAACGCATGCTGAGATAATCCATCCCACCTCACAGGTGTGCCACATCAAGATCTGACATCATGAGTAGTGCACAGGTGTACCTTA
>JAUYWG010000038.1:22179409-22190479 GCA_034779775.1 Enteromius afrohamiltoni
GTTCAGTGCTTTGCTACAATCTGTATTGTTAAAAGCGCTATATAAATAAAAGTGACTTGACTTGACTTGACTTTTTTGCCCCCTCCAGATGATACATTAATCTCAGTCTTACAAAATTGCCTCCAATGACTAGTTTTGTGGTCCAGGGTAATAAATGTCCCTGACTGGTGAATAAAGATCATTGCTGTCAAAAACTCAAATGATAGTTTAGTTGCAAATCAATAAAAATCAATTCCTGAAAAGGGACTCTTAAAAACGGTCATGTCTAAATAAAGGGCTTCCTGCTACCAGGCCTCTACACGCTCTTTTATGCCCTTTTGCTCACTTTCTCTTTCCCCTCTAACACAGTGTTTTTGTAACGTTTGGAACTTTAATGTGGTCACATTTTAGTAATAAGGAGTAGAATCTGGAGCACAGCACAATGCTCACACAAACAGCCGCTCAGAGCTCGATACTGATAAAGGAGAAACACTGATCCAAGACCAAATCTTCCTCATTCAATTTTGAACTTTGTTTTTATCCATTTAAAGGGGTCGTTCTTCCAATCATGAAACTGCTGACATCTACTTACCCTTATCTTTCTAAAAACACATGCTGCACAGAAAGAAAGAGAATGGAAACAAGGAGCCATGCTCTAAAAAACAAAACAAAACAGATTGCTGTTGCAGATATAAACTTTGCTTCCATTTTCACATGCATTCAAGTGTACTTCATGAACACAGCTCGTTTTCATGTCACTCGACCTTTTGTAACACAGCTAATTTGAATATGAAAGTTTGAATGAGGTTTAACAGCAGAAAGAAAAATTTTCAGAGCCTTTTTCAGAAACTGATTTGGTCTGCCCCTCAGAGTTCAGGCATTTAGCAGTACAGTTTTATCTCCCTTTGTTCAATTAACAAAGATATATGTGAACTATTTCTCTAAGTAGGGCTGGGGTCTGTACGTTTTGTCTCTTTTTAAAACCCACAATTGCAGTTATTTTCAGAAGTATCATCTTTGCATAGTTTGTGCACCGGCATGGCTCCAGCACAGATGAATCTAATGCTTTCAAGAGCATGTGTAGCTGTCAGTCACTGCACTGATGTTGATAACTTACTTTGGTATCACAGATTCTAGCCTATGTCTTGAAATTTATGTCATCTGCAAAAGTAAAAAGTCTACCACTTTTGTTCTGACCAACTGAGGAAAAAAAGCATTAAGCCTACAATGAATCAATGGTGACTAAATATAATGATCGGTTAGCTCCTATGACAACAAAATGTGCACATTTTTTCTATTGTTAAACGGTTCGTGATAACAACATCAGCATTTCATTACTACATGTACTATGTGTGTAGATTTCAATTTCTGCAATCAAACGCACATTTAAAACTAAAATCTAATCTAATTTTAGTCACATGTTTCATAAAAACATGACCCTTTTTGGATTAGAATCCACCATCAGAATGATAACTTTCATTATTCCTGTTATTGTGAGAAAGGCTATAGTCCCAAACAATCTGCCACATGCAGCATCCTTGCATACACTTTAGCCTACTAGCCAGAACAACTTTTTTGCAGACGTGATGACACAGTGGCATGCTTGAATTTCCTGTTAATTCCTTCCAGTACCACTTCAATTAGAAAACATTATAAATGTACTGTTGTTAATCGGGCTAAGGAAAGAGAAAAAAAAACAACTATGTATATTCTATAACCCCCATCCCCCCATGCTTGCACATAGAACCTTGTGAGAATGAAACGGAGAGAGATGGACAGCTAATATGAGAAAGACAGAGACAGCATACCTTCTGGAGCCTGAGGAATGTTGGTCTGTCATTAAGTGTGTGTGTCCTGTAATAAAGTCCCTAAAGACAAGCAGCTGCAGTGCAGAATACAGGCATGTAAACGGAGTTTTCAATTAAAGTGCCAGAGACGAGGCTGAGAGTTCACATAAATCATCTTGCAAGCCAGACATAACATACACACACATAATAAAAAAGAGAGATCTGCACAAATATATTTGAGGTAAAATAAAGTGTATTCATATACTTGAACCGGAACTGAGACGAGAAAATATAATTTCCCTCTTTTAACCTCAGCGATGTCATGGCCATCATGAAAACAATTCTTCCTAACAGGAAGTACTGTGGTGGTAAAGTAACATGGTACAAAGATTTCATGGTATACCGGGTTACTGAATATTAAAACTCGGTTTACATGGCACTTAAAGGAACAGCATGTACCAAAAAGCATAGTATGTAGTAATGGCATAACGGCATTACTACAAAAACAAGTCCAAAACGCAATGGTAATATCATTTTCTGTATTCTGTCAAATCAATCAAGCAATGCTGGGAGGCAACAGCATGAATCAAACTTAACTCATGTTCTCCAAACACCTGAAGCAGGTTTATTTCTGAATTCAGGAAGCCACATATCATCTGACATAAATTAGAGACAATTCTCTTATATGGCTCCCATAAAATGTTGATTACAAACTAGACATTTTATAAAACGGCTCACAATTCAACTATTATGAGCTTTAAAATGATTAAACACCCCTGTAGCATATTAAAGAATCAAAAGCTTGAGTAAGAAAAAAACTATAAAAATGTAATCCAGCACGATCTTTATATAAAATGAGTCATGTACACATGACTGACTGCCTGACATAAGTTAGTCTAGAACTAATTCCCAAGGAATCTTACTGAATACCTTTACTGGATAAAAAAACAATAGTTACTGGAACACTTTGATCAGTGTTCCAAGATTTGACTACAAGTGATCCCATTACGATTCGCTCTGTATGAGGATAATAATTCCATTGTCATTCCTTTAAGATGTTTATTAACTAGCATGATGTTCTTATGCACACTGATTGGATGTGTAAGTTACGTGGAGTTGAAGTAGTGGGTTCTGTTGCACTTACTAGTACTGGATAGTTGGTTATTCCAGCCAAAAGTCGTACAATTTAGTCCAGTGGGGGTTTCAAAAGAAAACGGGTTTATTTTAAATCCGGTTCCTGTGTTCTTTTCCCTGATGAAACAGCGGCTCGTGTTTCCCCACCTGCTGGATCACACGACGACCAACCGCAGGAAAAGTTGGGTGGAAGTTTTTCCGTTCACTGGAGCTCGCACGCACAAAACCCAAATACAACAAACGCGTCAAAAACGAGCAGGAAGTTAATTCTTCGTGTTTCTTCCCTGCGCTGAAAAGTTGTTTGTCACACACTCACATACATAAACGTGATCCGCATGCGTCCATTTAACTTGTGGCTATCCCAAATCTCCGCACTTCAAAGAGAAAGAGCTTAAAAACAGAAGAGGCGTTCTCGTCAAACAAAACTAACACTATTGTGAATGAAAACAAAGATATTGTATACTCCAAAGAATACTGGTAGATTTTACTGAATGAAAAGGGAATTAAACAGTCGCCGGTGTGTAAAAGTTTTAAGCCCTGCCGTCACCCTTCCCAAAGACCAGAGCATGACGTGAGCAGACAAAGCAGTTAAAAGTCCTTTTCGTCCGCTACAGCTTTAATTTCTTTCTTAGTAAATAAATAAATCAACATTGATTTATAAATATTTTTGATAATTGTATTATAAATATCTAAAAGATAATTTTATTTATTTCGTAATTTGGGTGAAAATGTAAAAAGTAGAACCTGAATTGTATATTACCTAAATAATTTTTACTGAATTTCCTAATATTTAATAACAACAAGAATAGCAGCAGCAACAAAAAAAATATATCTATATATATATTTTTATTTTTTTTTGTGCTAACTTCTATGTTTCATGTGTATTGCAGTGTAGAATTATAGCTCTGTATATATATATATATATATATATATATATATGTAGATATATCACCGAATGTTGTTACACTTTCACGCGCAGTCAGGCCAGTGGCGCGAAACATCTAACAAACTGTGTAAAGTGCTTTTGAAGATATTTTATTACTGTGCATTTCTAAGTAACATGTTCATACTATTTTAGATTTAAATACACTCAGTTTCTTAGTCGAAACATATTACCAAATATATAACTTAACAAAAAAGTAAATAAGTTGAACTAACTGCTTAGCTATATGGCTGAAAGAAATGTGGACCACGAACGATCTGTCATTACACACTGAAACAGATGATTTTGACCTGTTTCCGCCTTTCGCAAAGTAAGAGTTTCTGTCAGTATGTTCAAAATTAAAAGCATGTTTTCTATATTTATAGGTTTCTCTGAGGTCTACTGTCATTTATGGGTATAGTAATGTTGTTGTGCCATCTGCAGGCGATCAAAGGAAGTGACTCGTTTCAGTGAGGAGGCTGTGTTACCGGTGCAGCCTCAATATGGCGAGACTTTCTGCAAGACAGCTGTGCCAATATCATGGTAAAATTATTAATTTAATAACCACGTCCCTTTGAATATTTTTTAAGTACTTCATGACATTCTGAAGCTGACTGTGATTGTATGTTTGTTGACAGCGAGGACTTGTTCGAATATGAACCCTTTCTTTCGTCAACCCTCTACTCCAGTTCACCTGTTGAGATGGTGAGTAACTAAATGTCGACTTTTTTTTTTTTTTTTTTTTTATTTGTGGCTAATTCACCTAATTACATGTACATTCAGAAGTCTAGAGTTGTGGATTTGTACACACAGGCATGCCATTAGTCAGGTGACCCCTAGATTTACAGAATTAATTTCACATTTAAAGAGTGTTTTCTGAAAATTGCAACTCATAGCTCAAACACATGCATTAATTATGCTATTACTGTAATCTTTGAATTACTTTTGTCTTTTGAACACGTTAAAATAATGCAGGGATTTACAAATAGTTTGTCAAACAAAACATTAAAATATAGTTTAATTTTTATAGCAATATAGAAAGTAAACAATTGAACAGTATATCTACATATGATTCAAGTGTTTTATTTTGGGTATTGTTTTATTTAAAAATGATTCATTTATTTTAATTGGTCGTTTTTATGGTTTAACCATTAGCTTTTCATAAACTCACAATCCCCTTCAGTTCCTTGATGGACCCTAGTTTGGAAAAGTCAGAATGAAAGAAATGTTTAATGCAACTGATTTTTTTCTTTCTCTTTGTATTTCTCAATCAGTATTCAAATGATAAACATCAAAAAAGAGTCAGATTATACTACCTAAATTGTGTCATGTAATAGATTACATTACCACCTACTAGCTAGTATGTAAGCATGCTCTTGAATTGTATTTCTAACACTTTGTTATAGTACCGTTACATCAGCCTCTGTCAACTCATTCTTTCAGGTGAGGAGACAAAAAAGAGTGAGCGCAGGCCTGACTCATGAGAATCTGCCGCATCCTTCACAGCTGATGTATAGAATGAGAAGATATCACAGACTACAAAAACACACTCCAAGAGTTCTGCAACATATAGGAGAACTCAGGATGAAACAGCGCCTTATAAATGAGTGAGAGACAGAAGGATTGTGGGTGGAAAGGCATGTTACACATTAAAAAATGTCTATCAAATGAGTCTATTTTGCAATATTGCAGGTTGAAAGGGGACAAATGGTGGGGTGCCACAGCTGTGCCCAGGCCAGAGGACAGCAGCGGCTCACAGAAACTACCTGAGGGTGGAGATGAGCAGCTTCTCGGTCATGCAGCTGGTGTTAGCCTCAGTGCCATGCTAATGGACGATCCTGATGTGACCATGACAATGCCTTATGAAACTGCTTCCTCACCGACTCTTTTGGTAGCATTTCATTAAAGAAAGGAAGAAATCTTTGGTTTAATCTGAAGTTTTATTTTGTGTGTTTTTCTTCTTTTTTTACAGTTCTCATTTACAGAATATGAGCAGTTTCATGACCTTGCTCCAGGAGGGAACCCCATGATGGCGTTTGTTTCTGGAACAGCCCATAGATCGCTCTTTATGGCTGATGGTGCTTGTGCCGCAGTGAATTCTGGGACATCTGATGGAATCCTCGGAAGCAATGATAAGATGTCACTTTTTTGCTAGTTTCCGCTGTTTGAGCCATGTTGGCCTAGATGATTCTACAATTTATTTCTCTTAATATCCACTAGCGTTAAGTCTAAGAAATTTTATATGTATTTGTAATTGCTTTTCGTTATAGCAGATGTTTTAGCGTTTAGTTGTACACAAAATGTGTAACATTTCAACTTATCGACCTTAAAAAAGAAAAGACCTTCAGGACCAGACCACAGTTCTGTTCTGCTTTGTTATTTGCAAATGAAATGTATATTAATGGAAATAGATGTTTACTGCATTTATAATGGTCTGTATGAATTTGAATCAGCTTGATCAAACAGGTAAAAATAAAATAAAAACTGGAACAATTTCAAGGCTTACACTTTCGTTTGTACTTCACCATTACTAACCCTTAACATTGTAATACTGCGGTGCATGAATCATGCAGTACTAATACAGTACTAAAGTACTAATATTACATATTTGTGTACTTAATGCTTAGCTAAACCACTGGGTAATAATTACATGGGTTAGGTTAGGTTTAGGGATAGTCCTATTTTAGGTTATTTTTTCAGATAGCAAATTGGTTGTGGACCTTATCTGGTTGATTACAGGCTGTTATAAAGTCTTAATGTGCTTAATGTTTCTTCAGAATCCCTGTACAGTCACTGGAATTTCGTCCTGGTTTTTGATTGGTTAAAACGTAATACTGCTTTCCATCAGGCACGGATACTTTTTTTCTTCCACTCCCTCCTCTTTCTGATGAAAGTCGTGAAACCGAAAGTTAACGTTTGAAAATTGAGAACGGAAATTCTAAACGATTCTGTCCTGTAATATCAAAGTTTAGGCTGCAATGAAGAATCACAACGTTCCTGCTTCTGTTTGGAAGGTGAAGGTGGAGGCCTTGAAGGGGTTTCTTGTGTGTACTGTCGCCTGCACCTGTGTGGGCGTGATGTATATGCAGTGGACGTACATTTGGATGCTCAGGTCTGAAATGGCTGAAATAACGCGTCGTTTCAAACCTCTGGATACAGCGGTAAAGGAAGGTGGGATATGCTGCGATTCCGCCTTGTGCTACGGGGTAGGTGAGTGCTTTACTGTTTTTACTGCTTAACGTCTGTTGCTTCTCCAACGCATTCTACTAATGTCCTGCTTTCTGCACTTGTATCCCGAGTGTTCTCTGGAGAATATCTCATAATCTAAATATAATTATATGTTTTGGTATATATATTTACAGTGGGTATTACCATTACACCATGGTACAGTATATTTAAGCACCTTGAAGTACCATCACTATGGTACAAGCATGGTACTGATTGTGCAACTGATTTCACTTCCTCATCTGAACTGGTGACTTACAGTGCATGAACCAAATAGTTAGTCAGAAAGAACAATGTTTACCAATCAACTTTAGTGTTCAAGCAATAGCAGTTTATTCGAATGTTTAAGTTGGAATGTTCTCAATTTCCTCCCCGGTAGACACTTTTAATCAAAGTAAATTTAGCTTGTTCTTGAAGTGTTTTCTGCAAAAACATTTGAAACATTTGCTGGGGATTAAACCTCTAAATAAAATTACTAATTGCAGTTCAAGTAAATAATGCTAAAGGGCTACTAATTAAATTCAACTTACCAAAATCATGTACGGCAAGTGGGATAGCAACTATATCAGTTTTAACAGGAATGGGGTAGCAATGAAGAAAACTGGGAAATGCAAAAATGATGATACAAACATGTGCAAAGTATTCAACAGCAGAAAGTTTGTGCTGACAAAAATATGTTTTGTGTAGTGATTATTGTCTGCAAAAAAAGTCTGAAACCAAATAATCAAATCATAAAGACTGTAAGTTCCCAAGTATTTTGGCATATTGTATCGACTGTGCAGTTCATGGTAGTTTGACAAAGTTATGTGCACATCCTCGCTCAAATTGGGTTGGGCTTTTCCAGTAATGTAATTGTGTTTTGTGCTTTGTTGCAATAGCTTGGGAAGAGTCCAGCAGAGTTCTATTTCTGAACAACAGGGTTTTCTCTGGAATTACTGGCGTTGTCAAACCCATGAATGTACTCGGATGTATAGTGTGGTATTTTTGTTTTTAACATTAGTACATTAGTCCAGATACAGTATGTTGGTTTGCCAGCTGATGCCTAATGACATAAAGCAAAACCAGTGAGCTTTAGTGTGTGATGATTTCTAATTTCCCATAGGCTACATCTCGTTATAAGGTAAGCTGTTATCACAGATTCCCTGAGAGACGGACACATGCAGAGAGCAGAGGCAAGAGAGATGTGTCAAAACAAAGGAAACAAAGAAAGAGACGAGAAAGTAAGAAACGTCTCTCCTTCTCGGTTTTACACACAGACACACATTTATTTATATATCTCATGTCAATTGTCTTTTCTTTTAGCAGAGCAGCACACGTTTGTCCATCTTGTTCCTGTGTCCTCGCAGTCATACAGTGAGTGTAACACCCACAGTGTCTAATGATAAAGGGAATCATTTGGCCAGAAATGAAATGTACCTGTCCGAACATTTATGCCATTCTTTAGATAGATAGACAGACAGATAGATACAGTTGCAGTTAAAAATTATTCAACCCCCAGAGACTAGTACTTTACAGATGTATTTTGTATGTTCAAATGTATGCACACAAATGTATTTTATGAAGAATTGCATCTATAACAGTTTATTGGCATAGTAAAAGTGGAAAGTAAATATAAAATATTACATTTATAAAATAAATAAATTATTCTCTACCAAAATTATTATTATTATTATTATTATTATTTTATCTTAAAGGAACACTCCAGTATTTTTGAAAATAGGCTCATTTTCCAATTCCCCTAGAGTTAAACATTTGAGTCTAATCATGTTACATGGTCTGTGCTAAGCTGCAGCTAAAATTGCTACCGCCAGACCTGGAGGTCAGCTGAATGGATTTCAAAACTGTAAAACTCAACTGTTTAAGTCGGAAACATAGTGTAGTGTTCCTTACTTAATGAAATATTGTTCAAGGCAGCAGTTGAAGGATTTGAATAATTTTTATTGCAACTGTATATAAACAGACAGACAGATGTTGTGTTTCGTTCATTTGTTTTCTGTGTTTTTTCAGATGATCATGACACCACTGTTCTGTCTTGGGCCATAGGGCAGAGCAAAGGGGAGGGGCTTCAGGTATCAGCTGATACTGTAACAGTGGAGACTAATGGTACCTACTTCATTTACAGTCAGGTTGGTCTTGACTGGTACTGACACTACTGCATAATTAAAAAAACATCAGTTACTCACCTTTTGTAAGCTCAACCATACTTGCTTGATGTGCAAGCTTCAGCTTCCATTTACTCATTTGTGATATGCTTTATGTATGTTTGCTGAAAATAATAAATACATACATAAATACATTGATGACAATGGGCCTCAGTTGCCACTGTGCAGCATGAAACTATATAGCCATAGAGCTCAGTTATAACTAGCATATTTTATCAACTGAAAATGTTCTTTGATGGAGGAACTTTTTTTTATAGTAAGCTTTTATAAAAATGTTCACCCACTCACTAAACACCAGCACTCATTCACTCATGTGAGCCTCACTGATTCCTGAAAGCAAAATGGAGAAATTTGCATGACTTTCTGGCATTTACAGGTGAGGAATATAACTGTGACATGTTTATTATGCACTGAGGAAAATACAGCATCTCAAATGCATTAAACATTGCCATGGTGGATTCACCATGTCCTAAGACAAGAACTAATTTTGGTATTAGGTTTTAGTGATTAGTTAATGATGAAATGTTCATCTACAAAACATTCACAAATTATTAATAAGTGATTATTATGTTTAGTTAATTAATTTACAAGTCAATTACAAATTGTGATATTTTGAAAAGCACAAAACAAATCTTTTTTTAATTTAATAAAGTGTGTAAACCCTTTTTCTCATTAGGACCGACTTGTGTTCTGTGTGGAGTGTGTGGGATCTAGTGATAATGTGAACTAGTTTTACCCTCAACGGAAGTTCACATGAGGTGCACATTGCTAAAATACTCCATGTTTACCCAACATAATAATCACTTATTAATCATTTGTGAATGTTTTGTAGGTGAACATTTCATCATTAACTAATCACTTATAAATGACTTACAACCGGACTTTATTATAAAGTGTTACCAAAGCGTAACACTATTTACAACATGCGGACTTGCATTTTCTGAATCGCCAAGGATCTCTCTAAACATCAGAGTTTGTTCTGTTACTTGCCACAGGTGCTGTATAAAGACACCACCTGGGTAATGGGTCATGTGATCACGAAGAGGCACAAGGGGGCGGAGACTAAGCTGATGAAGTGTTTAAAAAGCATGCCCAGTAACGTCAGCCAACCATCCAATACTTGCTACACTGCTGGTGAGTTATCAAGACAATAATGTTATAGAAATGAGTCAGAGTAATAAATTGTTATTGTATATAAGGTACTTTTTTAAAACAAATTGAACATAATTCAACTTTTAAAATAAACAATATGTATGTAATAATAATACAAATGGGCCAAAAAAAATTTTTTTTTAAGAATGACCCAACCAAATGTCAGATATCACAGACAAAAAGACACTTCAAGCAACATATTCACAAGTGTTTAGAAGTCCACACAGATGAAGAGTTTAGGTTTAGTTACCTTATAAGATCAGATCTCTGTGTTGACCATACCATCTGCAGTAGAAGTTTTTGATCATGCTAAAATCTACATAATTTTGCAAAATGTTTATAGTGTAATCTAAATATCTGGCTGATTATTAAGTGTGTTTCTCTCATAGGAATTTTCTTCCTAGAGTCTGGATCCACTCTTCAGCTCTCTGTTCCCCGCAAATCTGCAGAGCTCATCCTGACAGCTCACGCCACCTTCATGGGCCTCTTCAGTATATGACACAAACACATGTCATTTACATGTTTTAAAGACAGACTGTTTTATCCTCTTGTTTGCTGGTTAGTTCCGTACACAAGAATTTCATAGTTTCATGAGCAATAACAGTAATGTTTTATGTGGTGAGTGGATGACACCTAGTGGACAATACATACACTGTACTTATATGTACAAAGTATTACCATGGTATGTTTGGGCATAGTATAATATATA
>JAUYWG010000038.1:22197441-22209897 GCA_034779775.1 Enteromius afrohamiltoni
AAATAAACTGAGAGCAATGTAAATATTATGTTATATGTATATGGTATCTTTACCATAGTAAACACACTGTGCACTGGTAATCCACTGAAACCACTGACAGATGAGTATCATTGATTATATTATTATAATGAGGATGTGATATATTAGGAATTAAGCGGACAGTTATTTGTTCATGTGTTGGAAGCCAGAAAAATGAACAAGAGGAACGATGTGAGTGACTTTGACAGGGACCAAATGGTGATGGCTAGTGAGCAGTGGTTAATACCAGTAAGAAGAACCAGTGATCTGATGTCATGGGCACCCAAGGCTCATTGATGCACATGGCTAGGCTGTCTAGTCCAATTACACCGGAGAGCTACTGAAGCTCAGTTTGCTGAAAAATCTAATGTTGGCCATAAAAGAAAGCTGTCTGAACACATAGTCACAGACTAGTCAGAGTGCCCATGATGACCTTTGTCCACCACTAAAAGCATCTACAATCTGACATGTGAGTGTCAGAACTGAACCATGTTTTTTTAGATCAGGATGGCCAGATGCGTGTGTCATTTACCTGGGGAAAGGATAGAAGCAGGGTGCTCTATGGAAAAAAAGGCAGGCAGACGGAGGCAGTGTTTTGGAAACATTGGTTGCTGACATTCATGTGGATGCTACTTTGCCATGTACCTAAAGATTACTGCAGTGGTGTTCACTGATGGCAGTGGCTTCTTTTAACTGGATTAAGCACTTCCAAATGACTTCCAGATCTCAGTCTGCATGAGAATTGTGCTAGACCAATAATCTGATATTTGGAGGCCTCACATTACAGCTTGCAGGATTTAAAGAACAATGAGAAGCAACCATTATGGCTATGCAGATGACACCCAGATTAACACCAAATGACTACAGCCCCATTGATTCCCTCTGCCAATGCACTGATGAAATGAACAATTTTCCTCAGTTAAACAAAGAGAAAACTGTCAAATATTATTGCATTTGGAAATGAAGATGAGGTTCTCAAGTGAATGAATGCACCTTGAATTTAGATGAAAACCAAGAATCAGTATCAGTCAAAGCAACAACTTATCATGTCAAAAACACTGCAAGAATCAGATGTTTTGTTTCCAGTTAAGACTTGGAAAAAACTTGTTCATGCTTTTGGAGAAGAGAAGAATGGATTATTTTAATGGACTCCCCATTGGCCCCTGACCATTAGTCAGCTGTGGCTCATCCAGAAAACTGCTGGCAGGATTCTGACCGGAACCAGAAAAACTGAGCATATCACACCAGTCCTCTGGTCCTTACATTGGCTTCCAGTTACATTAAGAATTGATTTTAATGTATTATTACTTGTTTTAAAACAACATAATGGACCAGGACCTCAATACACTGCAGACATGATTACTGAATATGACCCTAACAGAGCACTCAGATCAAGTCAGTTAGAAATACCAAGGGTTCACTCAAAAAAAGGGGAGCTTTTTCTATTATGCCATCTGCATTTGTAACCTGCTTCTAGAAGTGATCGATAGAAGCCACATTTAAAGATGACACATCATGAAAATCTGACTTTTCCCATGTCTAAGTGCTATAATCGGGTCCCCAGGCAATCTACCAACCCAGGAAACATGAAAAACCCAATCATTTTATTTTTCTTATTATAACATTACCACCTCTTCTGCATGTTTCCATCCACATTGCTGCCATTGTATTTTTGCAAGCAACATTGGTGTACCAGTTCTAACACCAGAGCAAAAGTTTGAGCAAAGCATGCCAGCTGTTCTGTCTTTTGTGTCTTTGTTTGTGTTTTGGCAAAGTATTTTAAACATACAACTGTTTCTGTCTTTGGCTCACTGAAGAGCACAGAACACTATTTAGAGTCCCAGCCTCAGGGGAGACAAGAGAGCAGTGGATTTATTGATTTATTTACAGTATATTATGCTGCTGCCACAGATCTAATATAAATATGCATTTTCTTTCCCAGCTGTTTACCTTCACAGACATAACCAGCAGCTTGTGTGTTTTTAACATAAACTGGTGTGTATTTGCCAGTTAAAGCATGGTAAGATGTGAAAGAGAAGTTACTACTTAGTGTCGCACGCTGTGTGACAGCCACTTTATGTACACTTTATTCAGTGTGTGGGGGAAAAAACTAAACATATCAGATGTTTAAACTAGTATGGTTTAAAATGCATGATTTCTGCATTTTTAGCAGATGTTTTTTAGCAGAGTATCTGAGATACCAGTTGTAAAAGCATAGACCTTTTCTAAAAAAGGGGGCTGGCAACATCAGCTAGTTTGCATTTAAAGAGACATGCACGAAAAAAACCTTTTGCTTCCACTTACAATAGGCATAATCAAAATGAACTAATAACTGATCTGTGGAGTATTTTGAGCTGAATCGTCCCAGACACATGGGACATATGAGACTTATATTACATATTGTAAAAAGGAGCATTATAGGTCTCCTTTTAAGTCCAAACTCAGAACACATATGTTTAGCTACTGAAAGAGCACTGTGCTATTTCCGAATAACTGCATCATTTTTAATACATTTAAAATGCATTCCTAGCTTTTGTTGTGATTATTTCAATTCCTTTTATGTAAAGCACTTTTACAATTGTGTATGAAATGTGCTATATAAATAATCTTTATCAGGTGATGGCCGAACGACAAGAGTGTTTGGAAGAATGCCTCGCCTAAATGCGTTTCGCCGCAGCCCAAACCACTCCTCTTCCCGATCCTTGAGTGGCCGCTGCCCGGACGGTCAACGAACTCATCGATGCGAGGGGGGAGGGGGGCCAAAAACATGATTGAGGGTTGGAGTCGTCAAGGACCTACCTGTAGAAGTTCTACTGGGACTCGATTGGCCTGGGTTCGAGGAGGCTTTGACCAGCGCGGTGCAGTCTGCTCGACCGTCACACAGACGTCAATGCTGGCCATCTTGGGGACTCAGACCAGCCTTCGCCACCACGGACAGGGGGAGAGACGGTAAGTCCCCAGTTCGATGCCCCAAGTGGATGAGCTGCTGGAACATCTGGGAAAGGCCCGGTATATCACCACCTTAGGCCTGACCAAGGGATATTGGCAGGTCCCCCTGTCTGACACAGGCAAGCCGAAAACTGCTTTGTCCACACAGTTGGGAGACTGGCAGTACGGGACCCTTCCCTTCGGCCTTCATGGAGCTCCAGCGACCTTTCAGCGGATTATGGACATCGTCCTCCGGCCCCACCAAGAGTATGCAGCTGCCTACAACGATGATGTAGTGATCCACTCGAAGGCATGGGAGGATCATCTGGAGTGGCTACGGAGGGTGCTGTCTGAGCTCAGGAGGGCTGTACTTACCGCCATCTAACCAAGTCTGAAGTTAAGCACCTGGGATTCGTCATCGGAAGAGGACTTGTCAAGCATCAAGACAAGAAGGTCCAGACCATCAAGGAGACTCCACAACTGACCAAAGTCCCAGGTACGAGCTTTCTTGGGGTTGGCGGGATATTATCGGTGCTTCTCCTTCCTAGCTGCCCCTTTTTCAGACCTGACCAGGAAGGGGCAACCAGAGAAAGTTCGCTGGACGGACCAGACCGTTCCAGGCCCTCAAGGAAGCACTGACCACTGAACCAGTTCTTCACACAAGGAAAAGAAGGGGATTACACTCACACTGAGCACTGCCACCATCACCATCACCATATTGTTTTACTTACCTGCATTGTAAATAAATCCAGGGTTTGTGTTCACTCTACCACGCTGTTTTGTTGTGCTCTCTAGCACCAGGATTCACTAAATGTAAATTAAACATGTAAATTTAACATACATCTAATGGAAATTACAATTCTTTTATTAATGGGCAGATACACTGTAGGTAGTGAACTTGATGAACTCTCAGTCTGTTACTCTAGCCTGGTTGTGTGATTTGCCCTTTGACCTTTTCCCAGCATTGCTCAGATAACCTCCCTGACCTGATATAAAACTGAATGTGCACAGTTATATGCATTTTCTGACCATTGTTCATTAATCAGTAAGATTACATTGTCTACTGATGACATGGAAACATTTTGAACCCACCAAAATACTTATTAAAAAAATCAGATGTTGGTACAGTGGCACCAGTACGTCTTTGGGCTCATAAAATAGAAAAAAAAATAATAATAAAAAAAGAAAAATCTGAATGCCATGCAAATACATTAGAAAAATAAATATCATAAGGTGTAAAATTTATTTTAAAAGAGAAAAAGTGTTTTTGACACTTTCTGGTAGAACACCAGAATGAATAAGAGAGGAACTGAATTTATTCTTAGTAAAAAAAAAAAGTGTGTAAATTTTTTTGAAGCACATTTTCATATTTACATATACTTTTGATATAACGTATAAAACTGAATTAACATATAAAACTGTCCAAGTGGTTTTGGATATTTTATAACAAAAATCTTACATATTGTGCCTTTACGTATTGGCTAATTTTTAAGTATTTTAAAGTTGGGCCAAAGTTTCTCTAAAGGTACTATGTAAATGTACAAGAAGTACAAACCAGGAAGCTATATGTCATCAGTAGCATTATGTTGTGTGTGTGTAGTTCATTGCAGACCAACACAGGTCTCATACAGTAGCTTAGACTTCCTTACTGCTCGTTCCTGCATGCAGAGGTCAGGAAGGCCTTCACTCAGAGGAATAAAACACAAGAGAACAGGAATAGGAATAGGAATGAAAGGCAGCCTCTTCCTCCCATTTTTGCGGCTGGCACTCAGGGTGACCTTTATTGTCTGGCAGGGTCAGGTTTGTGGTTGCTGATGTAATTTCCACAGACACACACACACACACACACACTCATTCTCTGGCACACACCCTGCCCGCTGCTATAGCTCCTGACAGGATGACTGTGTTTGTCATTACTCAAAGGAGTTTTGACTAGAGCACAGCACCGGCCAGACATTGACCACACCATTCCACTGCACAGAATCATCTGTTAGAGCTTAGACTTGGTATAAAGGTACAGAATTTGCATTGTGTGCTACACATTTTGTTACAGATCCAAATATCAAAAAACAAACAAACACAGAATTTTTTTTTTTTAAATAAATAAACATGGTGATAATTAAACATGGTCATTTATCAATAATACCATGTTTTTTTGGACAAGGTACTTTGGACAAGATATCAAGACTTTTAGTAGAATTTTATTTTAAACATAAAAATTCATAGAAAAAATAGATCTAAATTTAGGATGTGTGTATTTAAAATATAAAACCTCCTGTCCATTTGGATTAGGCAGTTTTAACACAAAGAAACTAGGAAACTTAATTTGATGCATCAGACACACTTTTTAAACAGATAGGAAACAGAAGAGATCTCTCAAAAATCTTTATTATTAACTTTTTGCATCTTTATAATTAATTATTATTAGGCTTAAATAATCACGTTTTCAAAATGCATTTATCCATTCTGCTTGGAATCAGCATAAGTCTGTTTACTGCGAAAACAATTGTGTTTGTTATTACAATTCCCTTAAAAATCCTGAAAATGGATAAAACATGACTAGCTGTGAAACAAACAATGTTTAGTTAGATAAAATTTGAGACTGAAAGTTAATGATACATATAAAAACCTAATAGTTCTGTATTTAAACACATTTAAAGCTGCAGTCCATAACTTTTTGTGTGTTCAAAATGTATTTAATAAGTGAGTACACCATTAATCCATTTTCAAAACCTTGTCTTTGCCTTGTCCTGAATCACAACAGCTATAATAAGTGTTTATATTTGGACAATTTTGACTGGTTCGGGAAGGTATCGCTGCGGAGTAACGAAGTAGTTCTGGCTCCAAAGTTTTTCTGCAATGCGCACACACTTGTTTGTTAACTCCAAAAGTTACGAACTTTCATTTATTAGCTTTAATTTATTAGTACTATTACAGAAATTGTATTATCATATTACAGAAATTAAGTTTCACTTTACTTTTACTTAAAATTAACGAATATGTGCCAATTACTATAATCAGTTTGTTTGTGTTTTTACCGTGTAAACTGCAGGATGGACAAAGCACTGTATACAAAAATTCACGTTTTATCATTTCTGAATTGTCCTGTAATAATACTTAAAGGAGTCATACAAAGCCAATTTTCCTCTAGCTTATATGATTCTTTAGCGTCTTAATGGGAAGTTTGTAATATACTGTAGTTTGTTTTAAAATTTCTCAAAGAATGGGGAAAAGTGTGTAAAAAAACGCTAATTTTACCCTGTCAACAGATATTTTGAAATCACTCTGTTCTGTGTATTTCCCCTTTAAATCTTAACCCTACTGGGTGGATCTTTATCATTGTAGGGTGGTTGTGTACACACACTCCCAACACACATTTCAGTCCAAACGGCTTGTAAAAGTGCATGCAGCACCGGATGACCCCTTTAAAGTTGTCCATAAGCAGATTAGATAACCATGAAAACAATACTTTATATGGTATAAAAATTGCTTTACCATTAATAATACACCTGTTAATATTAATTTCTAGGCAACATTGCAAAGCTGAAACATTGCTGATGAAATCTTTATAAGACGTTGTGCAAACTACAGCAGTGTGTGAGACTAATTTATTTTGACATTCCAGGTGTGAGCTAGCTGTTTATAAGCTGCATGCTTTGCTTTCTCCTTGTTGTCTCACGCTCTCTCACACTAATCAGGTGCCCTAAGTATAGGGTGACCCAGATGATGACATTCATAGCCACTTACACACATACAGTAAACGCACACAGTATAACGGGACATGCTGATAAATGGTCGTGGCCTTGCTGCATTTCCCACAGAGAAAAGTGTCACCGATATTTTTGCAGTTGTAGCACTCAGCAGAAACGCACACAATAGAAAGACACAGGGGGAAAGGTGAATGTGGCGGTACATACAAACACAGTTATTCATCAGTCTGCTAGCACACACACACTTCCTTTCTTTGACTCCATCACCTGAGGGGCCTTGTTTGTCTAAATCTAAATGAAAATAGTCAAACATCCTGTTGGACAGAACAATCACAAATGAGATGTTTAATATCTTGGTTGTTTAAACAGGGAATAAAAAGTCTCTTGCATCTCGAGGAATCTTCTGAGAAAAGCCCTACTACTGTATGTGTAGAAGAGGTCTCAAGCATTTCTTATCAAAGTCACATAATAACACATTATTATAAGATATTGTTTGAACTTTAGCTTACATAAAGAACTTTTTGATATAATACACTTTTTAAAGGATATACTTGAGTGTGAACTGAATGTTTTCATGTCATTTAAACGTAAAAGAAAATGGATCTGATTATAAACTTGCAGCTGAACTTTAGAGTGCTTATTTGACCCACTTACTGGTACGTAGGACTTAAGTAGACTACATATGATTATAATTATCATATGTACTTATAGGTATATTTAAAATGTATTATTTTTATAATTTTTTTAATAATATAAAATAACACATCACAGTACTTCTTTAAAGCTTGACCACAGATCATAATAACACAAAAAATATATATATAAAAGTTTAAGTGAAACGAGTTAATGGTATTAAAAAGTGGACTTTTTAAAAGTGTACTTAAGTGTGTTAAGAAATAGTCATGAACGTGTCTTTAAGTGCACTTATTATAAGTGGCTTTTCATTTCACCAATATATTGTTATCAACATTTTTTTAATAAATGCACATTTAATATGATTCATTGTATAATTTTTGACAAGGATTGATATACATTCTTTGTCAACAGTTGTCTTGTTTGTCTCTACATCTCACACAACTCCAATACTTCAGTAAAACATAGCTGGGAACATTAAGTAGCATTAATTATGTGGGAACAAGCTCTAACCAACAATAATGTTTTCTTCTGCATATATTTGGATGGTAAAATCTTTAACTAAAATGGACAATTAGTCAAGAAAGCAGTGACACTACCTTCATATCCACACTAGGTGGCAACTATGCGCTACTTCTTACATTCACTTGTCTCGCGCACGCACGCACACACACACACACACACATATACAAAGTCTCTCCTGGGTTCAGAGCTAAAGATAAATTATTCCTCTGCTCTTGTTCCTCTCTCTCTCTCTTTTTCTCTCTCTAAGGATTGTGGTCTGAAGTCAAATCCAATAGAAACGATGGCAGCCATATTTGAGTGTGTGTCCTGAAGGATAAACAAAGAAGATAAAGGCACAGAAAAGGCAAGACGTTACAGAGGCATTTGGGTTTCAAACTCTAATATGTAAATTTTCTAGATTAGATTACTTTTTCTAGATAACATTTTCTGAAGACAATATGAGTGGTGCTTATGCAAAACTTAGTACATGAATGGTTTCTTGTTGCTTGGCTGAAAAGAGCTCATTTCAAATCTCTATAACATTTCTAAGGTTCCTCCTTTTGTCTATTATAGTATCTTCCAGATTAAAAGTGCAAAAAGCAGCAGCACAAATGGTGCATGATTTATGTTCTGAAGGATGCAAATACTAAGAGCTAAGACGATTACAAAGACGACCCTTCAAAATACGATAAAAGACAAACAAACTATTTCTTTCCACAGTGTTATTGTTTATCGTTACTTAGCAACATTTTTGTACATCATATTTATAATGTTTATGTTCTATTCCGGGAACTTCTCAAACTCAGCCATCTGTTTCCAATAAGTGGTCTGTGAGGAGTTTTGGATGGAACTGTCAATCGAGAAAGGTTAGTGTGTGTGCATGTGTGTATGGAATGGGGTTTAGTGTATAAACATCTGTTTATTATTGTGGCACTAGTAAAAGCACCTTTCCTTATAATGTTCTATAGTGGCTTTTTATCCTAACAAATCAAACTAATGCATTTGAATGATATGTTTTCAGATTTTTTGTTTTTTTTTTTGTTTATGTTGGAGTGATTTTATGGTTTCCAAATTCCAAATGGAATACTTTTTCAAATTTCTCCTTGCATTCCTTTTACAAGAAATAAACATTTTAGACAAAGCATTGTAAGTTGTACCTTGGAAGTGTTTATAACTCATACACTCATCCAAAAGTTATGTAGTATAATAATGCTGCCTTCTAAGATACCTTCTTTTGGCCAGTTTTTAAGATTGCATCTTTTATGGAGAAAAAAACCCTATAATGTAATCCAACAATTTTACTTGGGGAAAAAAAAAATCCAACCCGGCTAGACCTCATCCTCACATGTAACTCTATCAGTGACAAGCATCTTTTTATTCATTACATTTCTCTGACCATGTGTACTTTCCAGTCACTCTCCCTGCTGACTCGTCCTCTGCTCTCCTTTTGCTTTAACCTCTTTGGGCAGCCAGTGCTGTCGATATCTGTCGTCTCTAAAGTCAGATTATGACTGCTCAGTCTGTACCTCATTTGTTGTCTTAATGTACTGTCCTTTACTGCATTCAGATATCTCTATTTAGGGCTAAATAACAATCAAGTTTACTTCGTTTTTTTTTGTTGTTTCTTTCCAATAGAATAGATCATTTTCTTTTTGTATGAATGTATCAGTGTCTTGATGCTGGATGTTGTCAGTCATGTTAGTTTGTTTTTGCAGCTTCAGGAGATTTTTTTCAGGGTTCACTTTGTGGTTTTCAAAGGTTTTAAAGAGTTTAGAGTTGGGATTGCTCATTTTTTAGGTGTTTCCAGAATTTGATTTAAGCCTAATTCTGGCATAATTCTGCCCTGTGTGTATTGTTAGGTGTGTTCCTACAAGGCTTCAATTAGATTTTTGTCACATTTTTCAAATTCATGATTTAGGAGAGGACCCCACACTTCCCTTGCGTATAATGCATTAGGTTCTATGACTGATTGGAATATTCTGAGCCAAATTTAATTGGGATTGGGATTTTTTGGATAGATTTTTTTTATGGAATAAAAAGCCCTTCTTGCTTTGTCTTGAAGTTCATTCACAGCGAAATGTAGCTTTCCAGTTGCACTTATTTTCAGCCTGAGGTGTAGTTTGTGGCATATTCAATTTAGGTGCAATTATCTCTTTCCCTGAAGTCTGGGTCTTCTCTGGAATGTTAGTTTAATTTGCATTAATAGTCAGGAACCAGGTCATCTGCAAACAGCAAGAACTTAATGTTGGAGTCATGTAGTGTGAGGCCAGGTGCTGCTGATTGTTCCAGTTCATTAATGTAAATATTAAAGAGGGTCGGTGCCTCACACCCCGCCTGTGAGTAAAGAAATCGATTTGTTTATTTTCCATTTTAATTGCATATTGATTGTTTGAATACACTGTTTTTATAATATTGTATCTCTCTCTCTCGCCACTACACACATCTCCTCAGCTGTGTCTGTTTCTCTTTCCTCCCCCAACCACTTCTCTTGATTTCAGTCAAGCTATTAATAATCTGTTCTCGACATCATGCCTTGACAATATGTTGTATGTCCTCTCAGCTCCAGGTCAGCCCCCTTCTGCCCTTGGATCAGAGATGCTTTTCTACAACCATTAAATTAAGCTCTATAACTACCAAAACAAAAGCACCCCAGACACCTGAAAACTATTCACAACATTCTCTTTCTCCACCCCATCCCACTTCTTCTGACAGAACTCTTCTGCTGACTTTGTCACCCATTTCACTGATAAGGTGGCAACCATCAAAAACCTGTTCTCTACTTGATTTGCCATAACCGACCTCCATCAACACACATCCAACTCTTTCTCTCTTCGTTATGAAGAATGAGGTCTCCAAAGTTCTTTGTACCAGTCATCCTGCAACTTGTCCCTTATACACGTTTCCATTCCACATCCAACAAAGAGATCTCCACAACACTGCTACCAGCACTCACTCACATCCTCAACAAGTCTCTTACTACTGGCAACTTTCTCACTGCATTTAATCATCCAAAAAAACAATACTCAGTTCTACAAAACTACTTCTTCTACAAAACTATTTTTTACAAAAATATCACTACAAACCAAACATTCAAACATGGAGGTCCTTGTAATCCCTGAAAACCTGTCAGTTGACTACACTTTACTGTTAAATACTACTACACTGTCATACGTCATCATCCATTGTCACTAGCTCCTAACGTTACGTCAGTGGACATGCGCCGATGTAAGCATCGTTCATTTACATTTACACATATGGCTGTAAGCAAAACAAAACAATGCGTTACCACAAGTCACCAGGTATATGACATAAAAATATATTTATATAATATTGTGCAATTGGTGCTATCCGCTCGCAAACTTTAGCAATTTTTTCTTTACAGAACATCACCGTAAACACAAACACAAGACTGAGGGTGATATACATATAATGAAAATTTGTTCTTATTAATGCAAAAATTGCTTACATTTATGGGTCTGAGAATTGAGACACCCCTACACGTGAATGTGCCATATGAAGGGGTAGGGGAACGTGTAGGGGTAAGGGGTAGAATTGGGATTGGGCCTGATTGTGCAGGTTTACCCTTTAAAAACACTATACCCTAAAGGGTTCATAATAACATCTCATGAATACACATACACTTAGAGGTACATCTTATTACTATAAGATTCTAATATGCACCCCTTTAAGGGTAATGAAGATATAAATGTGTCCTTTTGTGGGCACTGCCCCAGTGACAAGCTGTCACTTTAAATGAAGACCTAATTTTATTTGAGGTTTGCCGAGAACAACACTGCCCTGAATTAACACAGCCACTGAATGAGCACCTTCTCATTGTACCTTCACTTCAAGGCACAAAGTCACTCTTCCTTAACCTTCTCACTCTCTGGTGAAATGAGCTTCAATCCTCCACCCAAACTGCTCAAACCATCACAACCTTTAAGGAACAACTGAACACATGCCTCTTCAACTACAACTTAACAACACCACAACTTTAAGCTCTTTCTTCTTCTTTTCTAAATTTCTCCTTTTTAATATGGTTTTGGATAAAATTGTTTAATAAATGAATACATGTAAATGCAAATATGTTCTTATGTTAATCCCATGTCATATTTGATGTAAAAATAAAAAAGATGTTTTGCAACCATGTTAAAGAAGCTAATTTTTAGATGGGCTTTTCAGCAAGATGTAGAATAAAAAAAACCTGTGGACACATATATATATATATATATATATTTCAGAGAATACGGCAGTACATCCAACCGGCCTCACAACCGCAGACCACGTGTAACCACACCAGCCCAGGACCTCCACATCCATCAGGTTCACCTCCAAGATCGTCTAAGACCAGCCACTCAGACAACTGCTGAAACAATTGGTTTGCAGAACCAAACAATTTCTGCACAAACTGTCAGAAACCATCTCAGGGAAGCTCAACCTCATGCTCGTTGTCCTCATCAGGGTCTTGACCTGACTCCAGCTCGTCGCTGTAAAAAACTTGAGTGGGCACATGCTCACATTCGATGGCATCTGGCACGTTGGAGAGATGTTCTTTTCACGGATGAAAATCGGTTTACATTGTTCAGGGCAGATGGCAGACAGCGTGTGTGGCGTTGTGTGGGTGAGCGCTTTGCTGATGTCAATGTTGTGGATCGAGTGGCCC
>JAUYWG010000038.1:22233138-22244386 GCA_034779775.1 Enteromius afrohamiltoni
CCTAAAACTGTTCTGTAATACCCCACTCCTGTTTCCAAGTCTCTCACAGGGTTCAGAGACGGAAACAGCAGAGCAGTGGGTTTGTCTTTTGTTCTGCCGGTTATTATGCAGGAGTAAATAAGCCGCTTTCGAGCAGCTTATCCTCCTCGGCTGTCAGAGCAAAATGAATAAATAAGCAGTCGGTTTAAGGGCTCGCATGCCAGCACAGACCTCACGTTCCCCCTTTCTCGTCTCCCCTTTTATCTGCTGGTTCTTACAAGGGAATCAACGGCCTCCATATATAGAGCGTCTTTATTCCCCTCTTTAGATAAAAGCTATAAATAACTACAAAAGCAGGGTGAGTCTCGCCACGGCCAGACCCCCTTGCTGACTCTCTCGTGTTCTCCCCTCAAAGGTGGGAGTTGTATTAGCAGTTGAGATAGAGTATGTTTGAGTGAAATATGCCGACACAATCGGCCTCCACAGTGTGTGTTTCATGTGAGGATTATTGCACCTTGTTGCCGAGCTGCACGATCCTAATAAGTTATGAGCTGCACCACTCATGTGCTGTGGACCGAAGTGAAAGCACTGCTCTTAAAGTGGCGCACCACATTTTGTCCTCCGTGCAGGAAGAGAAAAAGGGTTTTACAGCCATTACTTTTTAGCCCCCAAGTGAGATGGCGGTCTGAGACCTATACTCGCCCCGAGACATCTGAATCGCACCCTGATAAGACGTCAGTTCAGAATGCTCACGTTTAAAGCCAATCTCTCGCAGATACAGCGGACAGACTGGATGTTCACTGGACCTGAAAGATGCGTACTTTCATGTACAAATAACCCCTCAACACAGGCCATTCTTGAGATTTGCCTTCAAGGGGACAGCATTTTATTACACAGTCCAACCCTTTGGTCTCTCCCTGGCCCCACAAGAGTTTACAAAGTGTACGGACGCGGTGCTTTCCCCTCTGAGACAGTTGGGAATCCGTGTTCTAAATTATCTCAATGACTGGCTCGTTCTAGTCAGCTCGCAAGAGGAGGCAGAGAGGCACAGGGCATTTTCCTCTGCCATTTAGACCATCTCGGACTCAGGGTGAAATTTGCTAAGAGCATGCTGATGCCCAGCCAACAAATACATTCCTGGGCAATATAATTGACTCACTAAATGCAAATCAGAGCATGTCGCGACCATAACACGTTGAGCCTCCTTCAGGATCACAACGCTTCATCCCCTGAAAATCTTTCAGAGAATGATGAGACTAATGGCCACAGCCCCAATCAGTGTTACGGCTCGCCTCTTACAAATACGGCCGCAGCAATACTGGTTGAAGGCATGGGTGTGAGCTTAGGCCTTAATGCTAAGGACGATATGAATACATTACGGGGCATTATTCTCTGCATGCTTGTGACTGTACGCCTCGACTTTCGCCTGTGCTCAGTTCAGCCGCTATATATAGAAGGCCCCGCCCTCCTCAGGCGAGCTTCGGCAGGCGCCAGCCATTGGTTGCCGCAGCACAGCGGGCAGCCGAATGGTTTAAAAAAATTACCACTGCACAACTATGAGTGTTAAATAGGCTTCAGTTAGGAGGAAAAAGGGAGTTTTTCCCATAGTGTCTTAGCAGAAGCAGTACTCATTCCCGTGTCTCAGGAAACCTGGGTTATGGAAGTAACCTATTCGTTCCATACCCTTTCACATCCATAGAACATTTTAAATGCACTAAAGGTCCTTTTGGGAAAAGGTTCATTTGATCATTAAAACATTCTTAACACAAAAAAAAAAAAAAAAAAAAAAAACCTTTGCTGAACCAAACATAGCTCTTTTATGGATCTTTCACTGAAAAGCATTTTTTTATTTTGAAAATGTATTTTTAATAACAGTCAAATTGTTTAACCAACTTTACTTGTTTGCTTGCTTAAACTAGCTTGGACCAGCACAGCAACAGAAAGTTAAATTTAAATGTAACATTTTTATACCGTTTCACGTTTATTTTTCCAAATATATCTCGGAGAACAGTTAAAAACAAAAAAAAAGGTTCTTAATTAAATGACATCATAATCATTAACAGGGTTGAATATTTAGCAGAATTTAACTTGCATAGTATAGACTACTAGTTTTGTCACCAAATGGTTTGAAAACAAAACAAAAACAAAACTATATATATATATTTGTTCTATAATTTTTCTTACTATAACTTTGGTAACATGGTTTCATTGGTGGAGCTTGTAATGGGACAATAAACTATAGCTTATTGTAAAGTTCCATTTAAATTTATATCTTTAGCAGATGTGTTCTTTCCAAAACGTCTTATTATAAAGGGAACAAATCACTGTTCTGGCCAATACAAAGACTAGCAGCTGAATAAACACAACGCCCATAAGATGCATGTTAATAACAGAGAAGAGCTTTACAACTGCAGATACAACAAGAAGTTCAATGAAATTCATCTGCTAAGTATAGATTCTTAAACAGAATGTTTTCAAAAGGGGTTTGATATTAATAATAACCAAAAGAAAATTATAAATAACCCTTTGTGCATTAAAAAGAATTTTCATGGAACCATAAATGTCAACAAAGAGCATTTATTTTTACACCATTCCATAAATCAAGTAAACAAAGTGAGATGAGAACTGTAACCTACACTAATAAATTAGCAATCAAACCAAAATGCAACTTATGTTAAAAAAAAATCACTGAACATGTCCGTGACGCCAAGCAGCATAGACATACTTTGTATGATTCGTACCATGGTTCATTCATTCATGGTTTTATAAGCTCACATTTGAAAAAAAATTCCTTTAGTTTCTAGGCAGTGAGCTGGTTTTGTGAGTTAAGATAAACCTGGTTTCTATTACTGTGGAAAAAGAGAGCAGGGTAAAGGAGAGGACACAATTACACACACACAAACGGTGTCTTGGGGGCCCCAATAAGCCTGCAAAGGTCAAAATATCCATAATTCACTTTGCGCAAAACACATCTGTGAGAAAATAGTGAGATTGTGACTTCCCCAGGCATCGCTGATCAGCGCCGGTCATTTATACTGTACACTCATCCAGAAAACACATAGCCAAACGTCTAAGCTGGAAGAAATGTCTTCCCCCGCATAACACACTCCCTACAGAAATGTGTTTAAAGAAACACAGAAAAGGTCTGTAGCTACTTTAAAGACCAATTTTTCCCCATGAGTTGAAATAGCTAAATGACAAAACCCCCAATTGGGGATGTCCACTTGCATAAACCCATAAATGCAACAAAGTTGTTTTTGATTATGTTTTTTATAAAAATGCTGAAAGTTTTCGTTTTGGTCCTTAACATAAACTATAAGAAACAATTAGTAGAAAAACAGACATGGTACTTACCTGTAATTTTCTTTGAAGGAATAAAGGAATATCCCTGTGTAATTCACAGTAATTTAAATACGGGTAAAATCCAGAAACGTGGTTGGGAACCACTGTTTTAAAGCAGTATGATTAGTTTATGTAAAAATGGTAGGCCAATGTCCTCACTTTAGTTTGTGATACACATAGAAGTGGGCATCGTACATTTGCTGACACTGTAAATAGCTACATTTGAAAAACTAAGGGTACATTTAAACAACTACTAAAGGGTTTTTCCTATGGGTGAAAATGTCAAAAAAAAAAAAAAAAAAGCAGTATTTTCCATGCCAGGTCAGTAGTTGGCGATGTCACATTTTAAGAAACATTATGTGCATATTAGTCTCATCTTCAGACATCACACCCATGCACCATTGACTAAATGTCTGATTGATATGTCACACAAAAGTGGAAACATTTTAGGAGTTTCAAAGTCGTTATTGGATTGGTTGAATTTCCAGTAGATGTGTGTGTCAAGTTCTGCCTGGAAAAAAAGATGCTATGATGTCAAACCCCCTCTCAAAAGAAGAAAGCCGTCATGTTTTCAAATGTGACGAGGATGAGCACCTATCTGGATCAATCAAATACTGGATTTTTAAAAGTATGTGAAAAGTATCTGAGATTTTTTCACACGGGTCTGTTACGTGGAAACTTTTCCACGCCCTGAAACGTGACACTAAATGAAAAAAACCACTGTCATTGAACATGTTGGTAAAACATCCTCATGGGTGGGTCTTGTCCATTTAAAGCCGCCATGGATTCCAGATCTTCAGCCGTCAGTCTGAAGGACTGGCTATTCAAGACTATGTGCCTACAGACTGAATAATTCATACGTATGTCACCCTTTTTACAAATTTGCTGCATGGTAGCTTACAGTGGTATCATTTTCAAAATTTGCAGGTGTCATTTAAAGTTTGCTGTTGCCAAAACCCATAAAAAAGGTTTCCATTTTAATTAAAAATGGTGTACTTTTAACACCCCCCAATTACCAGAGGATCACACAATACCACACTTTGAAGTCATTCCGACCACAAAAAAAACTGAATTCTTGCAAATGAAACTGATTTCTAAAATTGGCTCAAAATTGTGAAACATGTTTGATATACATGATGCACTAACTCTGACTTTCAGCAATTAGTCTTGACCTTAATCGTGCAGAGTATTCTAGCCTTAAGTGTGTTTTGTATATATTTGAATTTCAGCCGTTCACTTGGAAAGCATGGATCAAGAGAGAGAAAATTGAGTGTGGTTAAAGCCTTGCTATGCATAACAGTAATCTCATCTCATGGGGAGTGTGACATGGCTCTCTTATAAATGGGTTAAAAAAACAGCAACACACATACACATGCAATCTCACAATCCCTGTGATCTACATAGCACACGCATACACACAAGTGCAGTCTGAACTCAAATCACACTCACCGCACACACTTATACAAACACAACACAAACGGCACTTACTGAAAGACAAACAGTCACATTGTAACCAGATGTTGGAAAAAAAATCTAAACCAAATGATCCGTCACTGAATGTACAGTATGTGTGTGCACACAAAGGTATGGAAACTCACACATGTACAAGACACAGATCTACATGTCGTCAGTAATGAGTTAGCATGTGTTACTGCTTAATGAATAATAAATAGACAGACAGATCACATCATGATCAAATTAACTCACAAGACAATGGCCAGTATTTCAACTCATTATATTAATCAGCGTTTCACTGATTACATGTCTATCACTAACCACCCCTGTTTGTAATTGCATTTGTCAAGTTATGCTTACTTCCCAGATTAATTCCAAATAAAACAATTTTCTGTTTCTTTCTACAATTCTTTCTTCTCACGACCCTTGGCAAAGTCAAATTTGTCTTTGCTGAAGTCATTTTAAAGGACCAAAACATGGTAGTAAATCAACTTTAATAAGACGTTCTGGCTGCATGGCGGTTATTTGCGTTAGCTTTTCAAAGAGGAGTTTAGGCGCTTGGTCAGCAGTGGTCCATTTGCGGTCAGTGTTGGGGAGTTTAGGAATTTATGGTAAACAAGTTTCTGACAAGAATAATTGTAAACAAAGAACAGAAAGAATGAGGTGCTACAGAAAAAGAAAGAACCGAGGGGAAAGCATGACTTTTTCCAGCAGCCTTGGTTCCTGATTTTCTTTCTTTTCTGTATTCATTTTGTCCATAGGGATTTCTAACAATTTATCAATAAAAAAAAAAAGTCTTGAACCTAACCAGCCAGCTCCAGGATGAATCATTACATTACTAAAAGGGAAACGTTTTTGGAAATGCAATAAAATACAAAAGAACATTGAACTATGCAACTTTTTATCAATATTAATATATAGCCTTATAATGCCAAAATATTATGACAGATCGAGTGCAAAACCCCATCTTCCAAACTTTGTCTTTAGTCAAATACACTTTGATAACCGTTAATGATTAATTTTATTAAAATATGAGAACGGAAATTGCATACATGCATCACTTGTTCTCGCGTGTCATACACGGAGAAAAGTAGCTCCGGTTGAGAGTAGCGTGAAGATTATAGTTTGTCACAACGAACGAGGACAGATGACCATTGATCATCAAGACGTCAAACCTCAGGAGAATTACCGGCTGTAAAAACACGAGGAAAAACGTAATTTATTTGCTTTATCTGCATCTGTAGAATGCTGTGTCGGATCACATTCATCCGCTCGGACATGGAGAAGAGCTGAAGCACAACCAAAATAATGTTCTTCCGCGTTTTGTTTTTTACCACTAGAGGACCAATAGTTACATAGGCTAGTGCAGCACATCTTTTACCAACTTTGGGAAAAAACACAAAATAATAATAAAATAAATGACTGATTAACATATTCGCGTACGGCGTACATTCTAATGAATTTGATAATCCTTATTAACTCGATAATCTTAATCTGATAACCAGAACGCTGACAAAAATATACATTGTGTAATATTGTGAAACATTTTAAATCCTTTACAATTAGGTTTAATTTTTTTCATTATTATTTAATGGTTTGCTAACCCAACAAAGAGATTTACACAATTTTGTTGATGAGTTATATGAAATACAGTTAGACTATTTATTTTGTTGTATCCCTGTGTATTAACTAATGTTGAGAAACGGTAGTATTAAAATGACCCTAAGATTAATAAATGCTGTAGGCCTGTTGTTTTTATCTAGCTCATGTTTACTAACCTTTGTAACACAATGCTAACAATTAAAACCTAAAGCATTAATATCCCAGAAAAATGCCATTAGAAGCAAAAGATCTGTTATGTTAAAGAGAACATTTTTGACAAGGTACACAAACAAAACACTTAGAAATGGAAAAAGCAGACATACTCACTTAAGCTTTGTGATAATTATTTCTCTGACAACTCAACCAATTATGTTAATGTCTCTAATTAATTGGGGACAAACTACTTAATGATGAACAGGTGATAGGCAAAAAAGAGGGTGCTTTCTGTTAATAAAACAGACACACAAGTGAGTTGTTGCAGTGATTTAAGTTTGTTTTACATTTATTGATCACACATTTGTTTTTGAAATGCCTCCCAAAAAAGCTTCTGCAGAGCCAGCTGCTGTAGTCACAAAGGATTCTGAGGATGAAACCACTGAAACAAAAACAGGTTTGTGAGTTTCATGAGCTTTGCCTAGTCCCGTGTTAGTTCTTGTATGTTCCTATTAAAATTTGTGGTAGTAGTTTGAATTCAGTTTCTTTTTATGATTTGTTTGCATCTTTGTTCTAGATGTTTCTGAAAACTCAACCAGTAAGGCTGCTGGACGGAAAGTACCTACACACCCATCAACAATGGAGATGGTGAAAGAAGCTCTGAAAGAGCTGGACTCCAGAAAGGGTGTTTCGGCTCAGGCCATCCGGGGTTACATAAAAGAAAAATACACGACTGTAGATGAGACCAGATTGAAGTTTATGGTGCGTCGAACCCTGAACAAAGGCATCGAGACTAATGTGTTTGTGAGACCTGCAAATTCTGGGACGACAACAACAGGGGCCCAAGGACGCTTCCGAGTAACTTACACCAGTCTCTTGCATCTTTTAAGAATTGTTGTTAGGGTTTCCAATATACCAAAATTCCTGATGACTGTCACCATGTCTTATTTCAGATTGCTGCTAAGACCAAAGCAAAGGAGGCCAAGGCGCAGTCCAAGGAAAATGCAGATCCCAATGAACAGACGGCACCTAAACCTAAGAAACCTAAGGCGACTAAATCCAAGGGTGAAGGTGAACTTCAGTTTGCACACCCGTTTCTTAATTGTAGGATTTACTTTAAAACCACTCCCTTGCATATTGCTAGTACACTTCACTAATTACAAAGTAAGTTGTAACCAGTGTGTTTTCATTAAATATAAAATTAGGTAGAAGGCTGAAATGCAACTTAATAGTGGCACAGTGAAAAACTTAAACAGAAAAATCGTTATGCTTCATAAACTTGTGTAAATGGGCATTAGAAAAAGCCCGTGTTCATTATTTGTAAATCTAGTCTGTACAAATTATAGTTCTGGTAGTTATTTGTGAGTGCTTTTAGTCTTGGTAGATTAAGGATAACCATGCTTTTTTCTTTTCCTCCCTATGTTTGGTGTCTTCTTCCATTTTCTCCAAGGAGCAAGCAAAGAAAAGAAGCCCGCAAAGAAAAAGGAGGCCGCAGACGTGAGTTCTGTCTTATTTTCACCTTCTAGCAGACACTCAGCTGTGAAGTCTGAACACTCTCCCACCCCCTTTCTATCATTCCTCCCGTTTTCTTAGGATGCTAAGCCTAAGACGCCTGAGAGAGATGGCACTGCCTCAAAGGTGGCCCCTGCTAAGAAGCCAAAGGCGAAGAATGCTGCAGGGGAGGGTGGAACTGAGCCCAAACAGAGCAAAGCTAAAAAAGCCTCTAAAGCATCAAAAGGAGTTGAGGAACCAGCAGCTAAGAAAGCTGGAAAGAAAACCGCAGCAAAAACAGAGGAGGGTGAATCAGGAGAGAAAGGTGCTGCAGCCGCTACCAAAGGCCCCGGGAGACGAGGAAAGAAGTGATGCAAGGACACAAATGAGATTTTAACTCTGTGTTTTATCTGTGCACTTACTTACCAAATAAAGCTTTTTTTTTTTTACCTCCTTTTTCAAGAAAATGTTAATGAATTTGGTGGGAGAGGGGCAGTGTTCTAAAGCTCCTGAGAAGGTATACCATGTCATAGTGTTACTCAAATATGAAACTTGACTAAACCAGCAGCTATAGTTTTTTAAAATTGAAGTACAACTTGAACTTACCATAATAACAGAAATACTAAATGTTGGGTTGTTTCAACCCAACTTTGGGTCAAATATGGACTAACTTTTTGGTTAAATTATGTAAGACCCAACAGCTGGGTTAGTCCATATTTCACCCAAAGTAGAAACAACCCCTGTTTCACCCTTAGTTTAATGTTTTGTTTTAAAGAGCTGTACAAATGAATTCGTGATGATGCTGAAGTCATGTGACCATGGTGTAGTTTGTAGCATGTTTAGCTTTTTGCTTTGTGTTTCAGCTTCAAAGTTCATAAGTTAACTTGTGAAGATTATCATGAAGTGTTTAAATCATAAATTAAGGTCTTAACAGACCTTACGAATAATTAAAAAGCCAATAGAAAAATCCTATTGGAATTTTGTAAAGATTACCAGGGTGATGTGAACTTCTGAGTTGGCCTAAAAAAAAAAACCTCACTGCACCTCTCTGTAGTTTTATCTGAGAGTGTTCTTGCGTTCGTTTGAGGGTGCTTAACAACCCTGCATACTGTTTCCCTTTACTCAACAGGGATGTGTGTGTTGATGTCTTTATGCTATCTTTACAAGGATGAAAAGTATTTAGTCTGACTAAAGCTGATCCTGTATCAGAGTTTAAAACCAGCCCCCCACCCAGGTTAAGCAGGGCAGGGCTCTGGGCTGAGTCTGAGCAGTCAAGACAATCACATTAAGACTTGCTGATCTGCAGGAAAGACACCCAGATCAGAGGTCAGCTGACAATGGCATTCTTCACTACGAGACTGAGACTGTGTGTGAAGCTTTAGCCCCTTGAGGGAAGTTTAGTAAGACAGTCTTAACTGTGCAGTTTCCACTGAGCTCGGGTCCCCGAGGGCCTGCAGAAGCCTGGGGCCTGAAATCCCTCTGATTACCCTCTCATTAGCGTACGGATGCCGGCCAGGTGAAATTACTGAAGAGTGGAACGGTGGGGAGGTAGAGGGAAAACAGACTGAATTACCACAGGTGGACAAAGGGAGGACAGGAAAACAGATTGACGAGGTGGATGTGTGGACATGGAAGACAGATTGAGGAAGTGAAAACAAATGGAGTGATATGAAAGAGGACAAATAGACTGGGCTTTAAAGCAAAGATAGACTGATTGAAAGAATGATAGAGGTCGGCAAACACTAAACCGTACACAGACTGAGGGAGGCATGGACAGATTGATGGAGAGCAGGAAAGATAACCTTAGGCTGAGAGTGAAGTGAAACAGCTGAGCGTGGCCTGCTCTTTGTGACGGGGTTTGGATTCTTCCTGGTTGTGATGAGCTACTGTGAGTTGTGACATGACCGTAACCTCCATAGACAGTGAGGACAAGAAGTAGTCAACAATGATCACATATTCTTTTGTTTACACAGAACTGGTTAAAGCTGCTGCACAAGTGTTTCTAATACAATGGCTGAGGGTGTGATGGTAAAAAGTGTCCATGGACAATACAGCCTATCGTTGTACGTGTAAATCATAACTGATTGTGAAGAGAAATAACAGAGCTTTCAGCATTGCCATATAAGAAAGAGTGTGTGTATTTTTTTTTTAATATATACATAACATAATATGCAAATATTTGCAAAGTGGATTACTTTACAGTAAATTCTAGGTTTTATTTTAATACCTCATGATCGCTTTAAATCTCTTAAATACTTGGTTTGGTCATGTTCAAGGCATGGTTATGGCCTTAGGTTGTGAATATGAATTTCATATAGCAGCATCTGAGATATGCTGGCCATTGGCACTCAGAAAAAGAAATAAATGACTCAACTCTCAGTTTGTGAAAAGTCGTGTCATAATAATGTGCTTTCGAAACACTATCAGTCAAGTGGACAGGAAAGTTTAAAAGCAGCAAATGCGCAGTTTGTACTTTAATAATGCGTACCATGTAATAATGTGAGCTGTTTGAGCTGTAAAGTTGTCTATATTGCAGGACCGGCCCCTGAGTATACGTCCTTGGAGGCCCAACCCAAACCATTTTTAGGACAGTTAGGAAGTGAGAATACAATCTCTTGCTTTTCAGGCCAAGTTTTCCAATGCTTATATTTCTTTCTTGCCATCCTCATCACAAAACCATCAACTAGCATGCTGAAGTTTACATGCTCTGGGGGACCTCGGGGCCCAAGTACTCAGCTCACACTGTTATAGCTGAGGGCCTTTTTCTTCAATGATCTTTGGCAGAATCGTCAGAGTTGCTTAAGACTTCGAAGGCCTGTCCCAACTCTGCTACATCATCTTTTTTTGTAAGTAGGACAACTTTTCTTAGTGGATTAATTTGTGACTATGCATTAGTATCATGGTGGATTTTCCGTATCTTACACAAATCAAGTGGAATTTTTTTTTTGTTCAATCAGCAGTGTCACGGATGCTGTTTACAAAGCTTCATCCTGGAAAATTCTTTTAACCCTTATAATGACCAATGAATGTCCTTTAAGCATGGAATGTTAATAATGCACAGACCATTCAAACACACACACACACCTTATGGAGAGTCTGGCTTTATATCACTCTTATCTCCATCCCCTCTCCAGTCAGGTCTACCCATATGCTTCAGTGCACACAAGAATGAAGGCTAGACATAAAGAGCTGAGTGTTCACACACTCACACACACACACACACACA
>JAUYWG010000038.1:22250590-22276388 GCA_034779775.1 Enteromius afrohamiltoni
AGGTACATTGTACCAAACCATTTTTTTCACATAAATAGAAACCCATGTGATTCCTTGTGTTTTTAAAAGTGACGCAAGGAAAGAAGACTATTCAAAAAAGACTAAATGTATACTTTTTTATTGTAACAGAAACCCAGATTACACGGACAAAGAAAATGAATCTTTTTACATAAATCAAGATATATTTATACAAAAACAAGAGGCAACAGAATGAAAGTCCCTGGTTTGTTCTTGTGGGTCTCCAATGTGAAGACCAAATCCTCCAACCCATAAACCCACATGTTGTATGAAAGGGTGGCGTTTGAATCTTGTGGTTAGTTGATGATGGACACCAGCTTCAAGTTGGTGAGTCAAACCAGCACAACATTCCCATAATAAACAAAACAGTATGGCACACGTTCAAAGGTCGTTTTGAGTCTTTCGGCTACTCATAAAACAAAAGACAGTCTTTTATTTGGTCTCTTTTTAGTGCCAGTCAAGTGTTGCAGATATCTTAGTGTGTGTGTATTTATATAAGCATGTATATGTCGCATATTTTATCCACCAATGGAAACTCTGCGTCATTCATGTCTTTCTCTTCAGAAAAAAAGTGCTAAGACTTTTGTGCTTGTTTTTCTTATTGCTGCTCACATACACACTCACACACAGAGTGCATCAATAAAAGCAAAATACCAATTACTTGGCACTAAGTGTGTGTGAGTATGTGTCCGTTCACACACAGCACATCCTTAAAACGAAGGATGAAGAAGTCGTCGTTAATAATCTGATACTTGTATCCAAATTCTTGCATTATAAAGATCATATTTCTCAATTTTTGCTTTATATCCTCGTTCAGCCTCTTCAGTATGAAAGTCTCCTTTAGAAAAATACTCTGCAAAAATGGAAATGCTTCATCATTGTCTTTGCATTATGATGTCAGAGCAAGTCTTTCCTTTTGGATTACATCATGTGTCTCCCAAAAATGTTGAAATGGTGGAGGCAACATCCCTACGAGACCCGTTTGATATCACAAATGAAGCTTTGTAATATTAGTGGTATTACAGTGATAGTTCCAACAGGTTCCTGGACTGGTTCCTTTTAGGTAGTCTTGGAAGCAAGTAGGCCATCTTGATCCTTAAGTGACCCAGTAAAAAAGGAAGTAGAAATGTTCCTGATTGTGAGTGGGTAGGTTCTGTGAAGGTTCTTGGGCAACTCAACAAGTGTTTGCGTTTGTGGAGGGTTCACTCAGTAGAGCACATTCCCTGGAGTTTTGTTTTGAATCCCAAGAGCCTCAATGCTGGACAGAATCTTCTTCTGATGACCAGCAAGAGTTATTCCCAAACGCAGCAGATCCCTGAGAGGCAGAAACAGAGAGAAATAAAAGATTAATAAAGAATTAGATCTTCGCTTTTAGAGATAAGGTTAAAAGATTAGATTGTGGTGTTTACATATTTAAAAAAATATATAAAGATATACATCCGGTTCAATGTTTGGGTTAAACCTTTTTTAAATAATTTAACTTGTAATGATGCACTACATTGGTCAAAAGTTAGCGTCAAGACTTAAAAATCGTCACAAACGTTTTCTAAATCAGTTCAATTCAAAGCACCAAATCAGCATTTTTTGATCACGGGACACTGAAGACTGGAGAAACAATGCTGAAGATTAATGTTTGTCATCACAGAAGTAAATTACATCTGCCAATATATTCAAACAGAAAACCATTATTTTATTCATTAAATAAACAGATTTGTAATGAAACGCAGAATTCTTTCAAAAATATTAAAACGGTTATATAACGTAATAAAGAAACTTTATTTAATTTCTTTGTTCTTTTTTAATAACATTTGTTTTTGTTTTAATACCTGATTGGGTAAAACAAACTGCGCAAATGAGTAAAAGAAATGAATATGTGTACAACTTATATATTAGTGAAAATATATGTATAATGTTTAATAAAATATCATATAGTACTTTTATTTTCTTCTTTCTATGCCTTTGTTTATTAACATTTATTTTTATAAATTTGACTGCAAATTTATTATTATTATTATTTTTTTAAATCTTACTTGTAATTAAGTACAATATTGCTGTCTACTATCACTGTACTTCAATATATTTGACAAATGAAAGATGTTGTTGAATGAAGGCGCCGTTATCTTCACTCACTCTGTGGTAATGTGGGTGAGCAGCTGCATGGACGTGTACCCAGCCTGTAGAAAGCTCTCCTCGTAACGCTCCATCTTAATGGCCCTGAGCCAATCTCCCACTGTCCCACAGGATGCGGGCGTCAGAGGGGAGCGCTGGTCTAACAGAGGGTGAGAGGGTCTGAGGAGCAAGAGAGAGCCAAGTGTTAAAACGCATGTAATCATCCATATTAAGATGAGTCGGCCTGCAGGAACACAGCTGTAGAAAGACTGCCAAAGAGAGGAAGACTCTGACAGCTTTCTTTTGAGGAGAGGGGGAGGGGAAAGACTAAAATGTGATGGACAGATATGTGGTCATACTGAGTCTTGATTGACAGACTGACAGGCCGACATGCTGAGAGGGGAGGGGCAAGACTAACATACAAGAGGCCATACTGTGTGTACGAGAGCAGAGCTAATGAAATGACGGACGGAGTGAGATGCCACCAAACCTAAAACAGGAACCGCTATGTTCTTGATTGACAAGCATTGTTGGGTAAATGCATTACTGTAATCACATTGCTTACATTTGTTTTTTTGAAAATGCTAATGGCCTAACGCTTTTGCACAGCAGTGTATTCTTCAGTAATCTTGTTATTGTCTAACATTGATTTTCGGTTGACAGAGTAACATGAAACCAATAACAAACAAACTAAAGTGTCCTAGAATTTTGGGAATTCTAAATCAAAAAAATCAATTGGCAATTTCATGGATGCTTTCCATTGAAAAGAAAACGCAGAAAGTGATATAAGGCCATAATGGATATGAAACGTACCCTGCCCCCTCTTGGGCGGTGATTTTAAGCGAGGCAGGATTCCGGATCAGCTTGTCGAGTGCTGAGACGATGTTGGAAAAGCGTGGCCGTGCCGTCCGCTCCTTCTGCCAGCAGTCCAACATCAGCTGGTGAAGGTAAGTGGGACAGTCAGGAGGAGGAGGCAGCCGGTAATCCTGCTCAATGGCATTGATCACCTGATTGGGTAAAACAGATTGTGTTAATGAAGGGAAGATGTATTACTAGAAACACATGTATAATATTAATATTAGCACTTTTAAAATATTATTGTATAATTCTGATTAGGCTGATATTGTAAACATCTTCTTCAAACATCTTAATCAAGGGTGCATTTCCTTGATTAATAATTCAATAAAAATACTAATATTGTGAAATATTATTACAATTTAAAATAGATTTATAAAGTCAGTTTAGTCTATTTAAATCTAAGTTAAATTTCATTTATTTTCTGTGATTAAAAGATCCATTTTCAGCATCACATTTTCATTGTCACATGATCAGAAATCCTTCTAATATGCTGACTTGCTGCTTTAGAAACATTTCTGATTAATATCAATGCTGAAAAGAGTTAAACTATAATGAAAGAAACTATAATGTATTTAGGTTTTCAGGATTTTAAATGTAAAATAGAACATTTTGTAACTTTAAAAATGTATTTACTCTCACATTTGATTACTTTAATGTGACCGTGCTGAATAAAAGTATGAATTTCTTCAACAACAACAAGAAAGAAAAATATATATATATAATATCAATATTTGCCATAACAAAAGTAACTTTTAACCACTGGTAGTGGACAAAATTCAACTGAAAGCAAAATTTGAAGTAAAACAAAATGCAATTGCATTAAAACGTCAACTACTTACATCCTGATTGCTCATGTCCCAGTATGGCCGCTCTCCAAACGACATCACTTCCCACATAACAATTCCGTAACTCCATACATCTGATGCAGAGGTAAATTTACGGAATGCAATGGCCTCAGGTGCCGTCCAACGGATTGGAATTTTACCACCCTGAGAAAAAATAAATAAATGATTTGAAAATAAATCATGATTCTTGTATTGCTAGAAGTGCCTGCTTGCATTTTTCATGTGAAGTACTTAACGTTGCGTAAGCATTTGCTCTTACCAATGAGCTGGTGTATGTAGGATCAGACGAATTCTCTTGCAGGAATCTTGACAAACCAAAGTCAGACACCTTGCAGACCAGGTTACTATTGACAAGAATGTTCCGTGCGGCAAGATCACGATGTACATAGCTCATTTCAGAGAGATATTTCATTCCTGATGCGATGCCGCGCAACATGCCGACTAACTGTATTGGGGTAAACTGGCCATCGTTGAGCTGTAGAGAAAGAAGAATCCATGTCAGTCAGACTGTGTGTACGAGAGCCAATGAGATGGTTTCATCAATAAATGAGTAGCATTAGATCCAGTGCATACTTACTCTCAGGAAGGAGTCCAGAGCTCCATTCTCCATGAACTCGGTGAGGATCATGACCGGACAGCTGGCTGTTATTATGCCTTCCAGATGGATAATATTGGGATGCTGGAACTGGCCCATGATTGAGGCTTCAGAAAGGAAGTCTCGCCTTTGCTTGTCTGTGTATCCACCCTTAAGGGTCTTAATGGCAACATAGTTCTCCTTCTTCCCCGGAATCCTCAGTCGTCCACGACAGACTTCTCCAAACTCACCTGAGAACAGCAAAATCAGAGACTCATCTTTGGGAATTTTTTTTATCTTTTCATGTAAATCATTTTTAGTCCTAACAAGTTGTGACTATAATAAGACACAAGAAATGTCTATTTATGTGAACTCTCATAGCTATATAAAACTTTTCATTATTTGTAATATTGACACAGTTGAATGGAAAAAAAGCAACATAGAACTAAACTGAGCAGAATAATGACACAATTTCTTTATGTAAGGCCTTTACTGCTGAAACTGGCATGAACTCTGTAACATTTTTACAGTTATTAAACTGAACTAAAACAACAGTATTCAGTTCAGTTTGGTTCAATAACACCATTGTCTTCTGTAAAGCTGATTTACAGCCCAAACTGATCCTTTTCACAAAATTAACCATGTCGTTTTCATATTTGATACTGTGAAGCTGCTTTGAAACAATCTGCATCTTATAAAGCACTATATAATAATAATATTGTGACTGTATGTCACACATCAAAGAAGCAGATTAACAGTTCAACATAGTATGCTTTTATCTTTCAAATGACTGTAACTAAATATGTGACTGTCTAAAATTTTAATAAGTCTAAAAGACAAACAGTGTCTTACCTGCCCCAATAACCTCCTCGATTTTGACGCACGAGACATCAATCTCCTTAGCAAACTCTCTCACCGCCTCATTAGGGTCTTCATAAGTGAATGGATCAATGTAAACTTTCACTCCTTAAGAGACAAATATCAGTCACTCCATTAATCAAAAAAATCCAGAGCTTAACCAGAATGCATAATTACAAGATGCTGTGTGTGTGTGCGCTGCTATGCTCACCTTGACCCATGAGATATTGGCCATTTTTGTCACTCATTTCTGGATCTTTGAAATGACTTTGCTTCCTGTAAACAGAAAATCGAGTCAGTGCCTGCTGTATCATCTAATCACAAAGTTATCAAATATGTCTTTTTTTTTGGTGATAAACAGGTGACAGATACAAAACTCTTAGGAAATGTTGATTCTTAAAGCATTTCATTCCATAGTAAAATGTATTAGCCAATAATTGTCTTATTAGCTTAGCCACATGCTAATGTTAGATTGCATCATTTGGGAGTCGTTTTTTTTTGTAAACTTTGTGTGCACTCTATATTTCTTTAACAAGGGCGGAAAAATACGTGAGAGTGGAAACTTGTTGTGTCATGCCTGTTTTGGGCACAGTGTGAGGCTTTATGCTTCTTGTGTTTCATGTTTGTTTTTGTCCTGTGTTGTCATATTACTCTGAGCAAAGTATGAATTGAATGCATAAAAGATCCCTTTCTCCACCCCATTCTTCCTCTTCCTGTGTCGTTTCTTGTGTGTCTGTTTCTCACCTCAGGCTCTGGATCTTTATTCAGGCCATTTCATAGTGTATTATACTCTAACACCATCTTAAATTACTCAAGTCGTTCTAGCCCGTTCTCCTTGTTATTCTTGTTATTTACTTCTCTATCTTTTCACAGAATGTCCTTCTCATTCCTTCTTTGTGTTTTGGATGCTTACTAACGGCTCAAAATTTTATTCAGAGAACCTTATTGGTTTGTATTTAGGGTTAAAAAATGGAGACGTTGTTTAAAAGTCATTCTTAAAACAAAACACACTGACTTGAGTGTATTACTGTGTAATTAAGTATTACACACTGTGTATAATACTGTGTATTAAGTATTACTGGGCCAGATTTGGGTTTTTTGTTACCTAAAAAGGTAATTCAGATTCACTTTTGTTGAGGCATTTAAGGAGAAACGTCTAAAACAATAGTTAATAACTTTAGTAAAAAAGATAACTCAGAACCTCAGAGCTTTGAAATAGCAACAAACTTTTTCCACATCTATCTTTCTCCCTGATTTCCCAGGACTAAAATAGCTGCGTTTGTCCCACCCAGTGCTGATGGCAGGTCTGGACCGGAGGCTCGCGAAGTGTGTGTGTGTGTGTGTGAGACTGATTGTAGGGACTCTCCGTTTAACTGGGTGTGAAAGTTTGTATGTGCAATTGTGAACAATACATGTAAACAGGCACCCTTCTGTAATCTTAACTGTGCATACGTGGGCATACATACGTCACGTTTATCAGCGATATCGGAGTTTGCTTGTCCTCTGGAGTGTAAGAATGTTAAAAGTTTGTTCATTGTTTAAGTAGATTTGTGCTTAAAAGAAGTGTGTGTGCTACCCCAGGGTCATGACTATTGTTCTGCTGATTTGGCCTGTGGAGCCTGGGGTGGGACTACTGCATCCTGTCTCCACTTCCCCTTTCTCCTCTCTTCTCTCTCTCTCTGTGTTCCCACAAATTAGCTTTTGAGTAATTTTAGTCTTCCTATATAACAACTTAGATGCAACTACGTTTTAGTGGCTGCTAAAAAAGCATTAAACAAGCAAAATATTTAATAAGCAAGTGTGTGATGGACAGAGGATGTGTGAATGATGGCAGTGGAAATCTCCTGAGCTTTCTTCGCTCAGAGTTTCCACGCAGGCCCAATATAACAACTTCACACTTTTTTTCTTGTTGGTCTCTTGTTGTACCTTATACAGTAGATTGCAGCAGCAATGACGATGATGAGGAGCAGCATGCCCATGGCTATAAGGATCCCGGTAACAAGCAGCGGAGATGAGGAATCATCTTCTAGGGAAACAGATAGAGGCAGACAGCCAAAGTGAGAGAGACATGGTTTAAAAACAGAAACTGGTGCGATACAATCTCAAAAAAATTGGCTTCGATCTAAACAAGGAGAGGGAAAAAAAATCAATAAAACGCCTTCTTAAACAAAACTCTGGGGCAAAAAATGTTGGGCACTAATAAATTAAAACAACAAAACAAGCTGGCACCTCTGACCACAACTTTTCTTACCGTCAGGCAGAGTCCGAAATACGACAGCTTGACCGAAGCTGCCGTAGCCACCCAAGGTGCGAGCGCGGACCTGAACCTCGTATTGTGTCGCCCTGCGCAAGTCACTCAATACGACCTCGTTGATATTACTCTCCATAAAATGACAGGAGTTCTCCTCAGAGCCGCGCTCCTGCCAAAAAAACAAACACCAGTACCTTCCATTAAAATCATTTGATTGATTCTTCTGAGCTGTTTGAATGTATTAGTGTTAATTAGTCTGGCAGGTCTGTAGTGTAAACAGTGAGCAGCTGTGCCATAGACAGCGATCAATAAAACACAAGGGCTGAGAAGAAGATGGAACGAGTGGGTAGGATGGAGAAAGGGTGAGGTCATAAAAATAGAGAAGAGATATGTAAAAATCATAATTAAAAGTCAATAGTTAAACACTACTGCTGAATGTAATAAGAATGTATGCTAAACTTTAAACATGCTTTAATTTACTTTTACATGATGTGTATTTAAATATATTTATATTATTGATTTATATATATATATATATATATATATATTAAATATATTGATTTTTATACGTTTAAAATATATTACCTTTAATTGTAATATTGAATGAAACACTACAGTTAAATTTCAATTAAGTTCTTAATGTGCTTTAGTATGTTGGTTAACATCAAAATAAGTGGACTTATTTAAAGCGCTACAACATATAACGTTTTAACTTGAATAGTGTAGTATAAATCTTCTCCCAGTCACATTTATGGTAAATTACAATATATATTTTAGTGTTATTCTTCTTGAAACTTGTTGTTCTTGTCTTGTTGCCCATGTTCTGCATTAAAAGGCATTTGTAATCAAGTTGCACTTTAGTACAGTCAGCACATTAAAATAAGTGTACGACAAAATATAATTTCAAATGTGCTTTAAAATAAAATTACAAAGTGAACATTTTAAAAGTCTACTTCAGTGTGTTAATAAAAAATCTCTCTGTAAGTACACTTAAGTGGCCTTGTATTTCATTTCGATAGTATATTATCTGCAAATACGGTTATTAAAAGATATACCTTTAAGACTGTAAGTGCACATTCAATACAATCATGTTGTTCAGTGAAGTATAGTGTGGTAGTTTACCTTCTCACAGTAGCGTATCTGGTACTGTAGGATCCTGTAGTGTGTTTGGGTCGGTATGTTCCAGTGCAACGTCAGACTGGATTCTGTGGCTGTGACCTTCCTCAAACCCGACACCAGTACAGGAACTACACACAACACACACAAACAATTAACAAACTTAACTAGAACAACAACTTTCAATCATATGCACCTTCACTGTCTCTCTGTCTTACTGTTGGGGCTGGTGGTGATGTTGATGGTCTCCCCCGCAGAACCCTGCTGGCTCAGAGGAGAGACCCCATTGAGGGCCATCACGGTAAAGCTGTAGGTGGTGTGAGGTCGGAGACCCCAAATGCTCACACGCCGGCCCTGGATCCCAGTTTGGGACGGGCGGTAATTCACACCGTCCCCGCATGACATGCAGGGGCCTCCGGGGGCCGAGCACATTCGACACTCCACACTGTAGGAGAGATCCGAACGGCCCCCACTGTCTAACGGTTCACTCCATTCCAGTGTGAGAGAGGTGTCATTGACTTGGGGAACAGGGCTGCGCGGGGACGAGGGCGGACCTGAAAAGGACAACAGGCACAGGACGTTTGAATTATGGCCACAGTTCATTCATCTGCATGACATATATGTAATACCCAGAATTCAACATAAAAAACAGAACTCTCAATTTAGACCTATAAGTGGGAAAGCGGACAAAGAGAGGGAAAATTAACAATGTTTAGGCCTAGCATATGGAATTAAAGTAAAAAAAAAAAAATTTTGCAATGGAAAGGTTTATTTCCTGGTTTTTTTTTTCCAGCTTATTTCATGGAGCTCATATGAGGAAAATCACAGCAGTTTAACTCAGTTGCCCAAACTGAGCAAAAACATGCAATTGTAATGTAAATCAATAAGATCTTCAGTATAACAGACCACTTCCATAAAATGCATAGAAATATCACTTGTCATTTATTATATGCCAAGTAAGATCATGTTTCAATGCTTAGTTTTGTGTTCAAAGTTCTGAAGTTTTAAGTTTGGAGTAAAAAATATAATGCAATGATGAACGAGAGACGAAATAAGAAAAGTTCCTCAAAGGCCTGATCATATTTTAACATTTAAAAATGAAGGTTGCTTCAGGAAATGTTTATCGTGAAATATTGCTAATAATATGACATTCATTCTTATACTTGCTTTATGAAAATCGGTACAGATTTCACAGTAAAAATACATTTGAATCAGGACATAGTAGATTGAATTTGTAGTGGATTGTGCAAACCATGTTTCTCAGTTTTGGTCATGTTAATAATTGAGAGGCCTTATAAATTTGCATATCAAATATGACTCAGTAGTCTTTATATGGTTAAGAGGAATGGAGCTGTACTCACGTGTGCAGGGTATATCTGGACTGTCAGTAGGGGCACGGTAAAATCCAGAGCGACACGCACAGGAAGCGGATCCCATCTCTCCTGTGTGACTGGAGTCAGGACACACAGAACACGGGCCAGGACCAGATCCCATTTTAAAATGACCCACAGGACACGCTGGCCAGAGAGAATGAGACACAGAGTTACATAAAAAAAATACAGTAGAATCTGTTGTATTTTGGAGGCTAGTTGTGAGCTAACCTTCTAATTGTCACATGACAGTTCTGGGATGCTATCTAAATCAGCATTAACCAGTCGGGGCCACCACAGTCTTTCCAGTACAACAGAGCAACAACAGGTTTTGTGGGAATGAGTGCTGCACTATCATTAAACAAATATCAAATAAACAAACGCACACACATTCTGTCCTCTCTCTTGCTGTACCTCATTTGTCCTTTCGCGTCAACATTTAGACAACAAATCTAAACATGTTCCGGTGTCTATTTCAGTTGATGATACTTTGATTCAGGATTTAAACCGCTTCTGAATCTCTGTGTGGCGGAGTCCGGTGTATGATATGAAATACGATCGTGTTCTTCTGCATGTTTAGCTATTCAATCGCTTGATTATAGCCTAGCACAAACACAGACTTTCAGCAGATAAAACCCACACGCATGCAGGTCACCCATGAAACGTTAGAAGTCTTTTCTCTGACGTGACGTACACACACACACACACACACAAACTAGCAATGTAGAGTCTCATGAGACAGGAAAAGACGGGTATACAGACAAGTTTCCCTGACCAGTTTCATTTCATAATCAGTTCTCCACAAGCCCTTTATTGATGGAAACACATCTGGATTTGATTAACATCAGTTTCCCTCAGACCAAAACATGTGGTCTGAATTATCCTCCTAGTTAAAATGGCTTTACACTGGTTTGTGTATGTGGGTGTGTGTTATTCGAAACGTTTCCATAATGAACGTCTGTAAATTTACTCGCTGAAGGATATAGATCTTCAGGCCTCTGGTGGTTTTACAGACACAAAAAATATATATTACTGTTGACATCCATATCAGCGTCATTTGTTGAGGATGTGAACTATGGATGGACAGATTTAAAAATGTAGCAATTATGAATCTATACCATTTAAAATAAAAACGGTACACTACCATGCATTTTTTTTTAAGAAGTCTTTTATACTCACAAATGCTGCATTTATTTGATCAAAAATATGAAAATAACAGTATTCTATGTGAATACATTTGAAAATGTAATTTATTCCTGTGATTCAAAGTTGAATTTTGAGCACCAGTCTTCAGAAAACTTCAGATTTTTAACCATTACTTCAGAATTATTTGACACACAGAACACTCAAAAGAACAGTATTTATTAAAAATAACAATATTGACTTTACTGTCACTTCTTGTCAATTTACTGCATCCTTGCTGAAAAATAATAATAATGATAACAATAACCGTACTGACCTTAAATCTTACTGAACGGTAGTGTATATTACTACCTTTAATACCTTTGCTAAAGGCAAATTTGTGTTTCAAAGACACACTGATTTTAATCCCATCCAAATTGAACATATCTGTTTTTCTTGCACAACCTCAAGGAAATATTACCAAGCAAATTACTTTTTTTTTTTATTACCAGAGGGTCCTCAGAGAAAACTAATCATGTCCAGATAGGAATGTTTGTGATTGCGCTGTTATTGTTTTCACAACTCTTCTCCTCATTTATTTTAAACCTTCGTTGAATACTATAACTAAAGCTAATTTTCTTGTTAAACTGCCTGAAGAACCACTTTTTTTTTTTTGCAAACTTTCTGGGTTGGTGGTCCTGCAAGCGATGCTGACAGTCCCACTGACGTTAAAAGAAAATGACATCAATACGGCGAGTGTGATCGCTGAAACGGCTCAGGCAGCGCCAGGTACGATCCTTATCGTATTTCATTCCTTTCCTTTATTATGCACATAATTATATAATTACATAATTAATTAATTGGGTTTCACGAGGCTCACATTCAGAACACATGATTGCCCGGGTTTAGACAACAGAAACTCCTTTCACAGTAAGAACTACAAAGAGTCTGAACCCATCAAAATCTGTGCATCAATTGACAAGCTTTATAAAATATTATTTAGAAACCTAATTCCATCTTAATAAAGCTAGAAAAAAAAGTTTATGATAATTTTATATGAGGCATTATGTTAGTAGTTTTAAGGAATTAATTGTGTTGCAATCATCTTATGATGCACTGTATGGTCTACAATTATAATACATTATAATACTTATCTACTCATTGCAACACCTTATAATGCATTATACATAATGGTTTGTTAACAAAATCACTAATACACTACTGTTCAGTAGTTTCAGCTTCGCATCACAGGAATAACCTTTAAAAATATATTCAAGCTATTTTAAATACCAAATATATTTGATTTGTTATAACTATATTTTTAATGCAATAAATGTAGCCTTGGTGAGCAGAAGAGTCTTCTTTCAAAAACATCATACTGTTTCATACCGCTGCTGCCATACCAGCACTGGTTGTACCGCAGTAGATTCACAATTAACAAGAAGAAGATTGTACATATGTGAATCTGCATGTGGTTAATTGGAGTCATTAGTATCGTTCACCACACCCACCCAACCACACGCACACACACACTTCCTCACAGTCCCTCACCTGTGACCCTTTGACCACACAATCTCCATTTGGCCTTTCACCTGCCCAATAAACTGCAGCATTCTCTTTTTTCAGTCTTTCTTTTTCCTCTTTTTCTCTCTGCCCATACCTAATTGGTCATGTCATTAGAGTGCCTTTGTACTGGACACATCCCTGCCCGCAGGCGCCACTATTATGGCTTTGCGCTGCCTTTGTGTGTGTGGGTGTGTGAAAGAAAGGGATGAACAGCAGATGTAGTGTGTTTGAGTGGATGAATGCTGAGTAAGTCATTGAGTGTGTGTGTGTGTGTGTGAACACCAGGGGTTCACGCCCACAGAAAGCACAGCTGCAGTGTTTAACAGATGAGTTCATCCTTTAACACTCACACACACACACCCCACCCATAGCAAAAAAAAAAAACAAAAAAAACTTCTAAATGTGCTGAAGTCATATTTTGGATTTGGACTGATCCACTCTACTGAGAGATGTCGATTACATGAATTAAAGTAGATCAGTCATGTACTTAAATGAATTTTCCCGGGCAAATCCTTTTCCCGGTCAACCTACACACATGCAGCATATGCTGACGATTACCATGGAAAATCTGTTTTGAGTCGCTAATGAAGGAAAATGAAGGAAAACGTGTTTGTATTCATGAATGTACAATGGATTCCGAGCCTAGGGGCTTAAAAATGAGTTATATGTTTTATGGACATGAAGTTGTTTTGCCAGTTTGAAGTTGATGAACCTAGCCACATTACAATTAATCCTGTTTTTGTTTTAGTTCCACTTTTGAAAGAACGAAATTTCAATAATGTATGTATATTTATTCCGGAGCTGTATAATTACCTACTAGGCTTCCATTGTAAATTAATTCATGTAATGTGCCTTCATTACAAACTGAGGCAGAAGTTAAAACTATTTTCTGTCGCAATCAAAAGCACATATTTACACTATTTCAAAAGCTGGGAAATGGGGACTGGTTTTATATTAAATGTACATAAATAAATATAAATTAAATAAGTAAGGACATGTTTATAATAGACATTTATATTTCTAATTTCTGAACTTTCAACACTACTGTTTTCAATATTGATAATAATACTAATAATTATTGTTTAATGATTAATGTTTCTTAAACAGTGAATTGGCATATAGGAATGATTTCTGAAGAATCATGTGACACTGAAGCATGGGGTAGTGACGCTGAAAATCCAGCTTTGATCACAGAAATATTAAAAATATATATATATATATTAAATATATATTATAGAATAATAAATATTAATAATTAAAATAATATTATTTTTACAACACTTAAAATCAGCCTTCCAATAACTAAAAACAAATCAAATTTTTCAAAGCTTTCTAAAGTGACCGCATATCAAAGATGTGTTGCTGTGGTCTTGTTCATTCATCAAAAGGTAGCAGTAGCAGCAGTATAAAAGCAGTGTCGCAGTCAAGCACACTGGAGGTCTTGTGACCCCAAATATCAGACACATTGAAGACTAACATTTATCAGAAAGCCAATTAATCTGTCATCTGTGAGCATGTCACATTAAACGATCAAAGACTGGTGGTTTTGCCCTTTGAAAAAAAAAAAGAACGCTTTTGCAATTTGTCTGAAACGGCAGCACTGTGGCCAGAAGTGTACCTGGTGCACCAGCTTAAGTCGCTTTGGATAAAAGTGTCTGATATATGCTGTACAGTACTGCATTACTGGACTGTAATGTAATAGCGAATGAAAATGTGTCCAGCCGTAGGACACTGATGAAATACACCGTAATCCTCTTTCCTGATCTCTCTACTGCGAGCGTCTCCACTTCCTGTCTCTTTTCTCTAGTCTGAACGGCTTTTCTGTGAGACCTTCATCCTACCTCTCTTGCTCTGCCTTGCATTCAGTCAATGTTTTCCCTCCTTCTCAAGTTTCACAGTCTTTGTCTAATTCAGTCTCATCTGTCCTTTACTGTCTCTCTAGACCCTTATCAGTGTAGAAGTTGCAGCCGTTGTCAGTATACACATCCTTAACCTTAAGGTAGAATAGTGTGTGTGTGTCGGTGCGCAAAACACTCGACAGTCTCTCAGGTTCATATATTTGTGATAGTATGTTTAAAGATGTATGTTTATATTCTGAATGGGTTTTTTTCTGCTACTGGGCACAGTAAGAACCTGTTTTGTATGCATGGAAACCCCAGCTGACCAGCTACATTTGTCAAAATGTGTATCGTTGAACCAGTGCACACTGTGTTTGATACTCTATCCACAATGCAATTCTATTTTCTATGGGACAAACTTAAACTAAGCTGTGAATTCATTTTATATCTTCATTATTTAATTGGACTAGTAAATGTAAAACAACAAAATTTATTGTTGGTTAACGACATGAAAAATGTTCCACTTGTTTTTAATCATCCGATGGGAATAGTGTATCATTTAAAAGAGATTAGTAATATTTTTAGATGTTTAAAATTATGGTAACGTTTACAATAAGGTTCATCAGGTCACATTAGTTAATTGCATTAGTTAACATGAACTAACAATGAACAATCATATTTTTATTAACTGAGATTAGCAAAGATTCATAAACAATGTAATATAGTGTTCATTCTTTGCTCGTGTTAGTTAAAACTAGGGATGGGAATTGTTAAGGATTTAAGGGTATTACTACTTTTATTGATAACACTTATCGATCGGTACTTTAACGGTACTCTAATTGGTACTTTTTGTTTTTGTTTTTAATATTTTGAGAATTATATTAATAAAACAACTAATTGAGAACAGAATTAACAACACTTCTTGTTTTTTATTATCTCTGCTTTATTTCTTAATAAGCATGGTTTATTGTTATCCATCTATTTGTAAAAGCAGTACTATAAAGGCATTTTTAGTGTTTAAAATTTATTTAGGTTACTCTAAATATTTATATGACTATTTTTAATGTAACCAAAATGTGTGTTTATTAAATTATGAACAGATAGACAGACATTTCGCACAGGAGATTGCCACTAATGAGTTCAGGCAAATGTCTTTAATATATATATACATTCTTTTGGCGGGTAATAGGTATTTGTAATGTATAATATTTTGATTTCAAATGCTGTATTTCATTTTAATTAAAAAAATTCTATTAATCAAAAATCATAATCAAACTTAATCAAACATAATTTGTTTTTAAAAATTAAGCAGCGCAAGTGTTTTCAGCATTAATAGCAATAATATTAAATGTTTCTCAAGCAAAAAATTATTTCTGAAGACTAAAGTAATGATGCTGGAAATTCAGCTTTGACTTAAAATTTCATGTAAAAAAATATATACATAAAAAAACGGTTATTTCAAATAGTGATAATATAATACAATACTAAAATTTTTGTTTAAAATGCTTTTCCAAGTTAGTTTAAAGAATAAAATTTATGTCATATTATAGAAACATAATATAATAAGTGCATCAGAATCTGATATAATGAGTGCATTATATTCTGTGATATTTAAATAGCGCTGTAAGATACATCAAAGAATTTTGGCTCCCGCTCATCGCCTTCACAGAGAGCTCCAATTAGCTTCAGAGTACCCTATTCTATTCTCACTCACCTCTACACTCCAGCTCTCCGTGGCTGGCCTCGAAGCCCGGCAGGCAAGTGCAGGTGGTGGTGGGCTGGTCCACCCACTGTCCATCTTCTCCACAGAACATCTTGGGCGGTCTGGGATTGGGTCCAGGCTGCGCTGCGTTGACCACGCACTGGCCCACTGCCTCCTGGACTAGCGAGCGTGGAACTGTCTCCGGGAAGACTGATAGTGAGCGTGTGAGAGCCGGACACTTCTTAAAGAAGACGCGCACGGATAAAAGAGCCATGCATGCGCCCTGGGCCTGGAACGCCAAGTAGAATCCCCGTTTGGTCAAAGGGCCCAAACGCAGTGTTTTGACATTAAACTTCTTCTCTCCACCTTTGCGCAGCAGGAAGTCCGCGGCCACTGTGTCCACCTAATAGAAAAATCAATTTTTTTTTTTTCACAAGAATTTCTTGATCTCATATATGTATCCAATGCTAAAGAAAATGCTAAAGAACATTTAAAGTCAATTGTACTTTTAATTGATATTGCATTTAAAGTGAATATTATAAATGTACTAAACTTCAATGTTTGAGACTAGAAATCTTGCAAATTTTCCTTTCAGCAACATTATTAGCCTTATTTCTGTATTTGAGTGCATGTGCGCACCTTGGTATAAGGGTTCTCCATCCACGCTGGGTGGGTTGCTGTTGCGTCATCTGTGTCGCTCTGGTAGTAGTAAAGGTTGAAGGTCTCTTTGCAGGATCGGTGGTGCGTGCTCCGCGACGAGCATTCAATCATAGTAAAGAGCAGCTCCACGTATACCTGTGATGCCCCTCGCCGCTCGATGAGCTTACTGCGCAGCCAGTGACTGGACGAGCCGTCGGCCTGGCAGATCTGATAGGTCCTCACGCTGTTGTTCTCCTCATCTAGACCGCTGACCTCTTCCCACTGCACACAGAAGAGACACACGAATACAGACCAGTTAGTGGAGATCAGCTGAGATCTTATGCAGTCTGAACAGGGTCAAACGCTGGAGCTGCGCGTCTCACCTCAGGTTTAGAGCGAGCGTAGGTCGTCCACTTCAGATCTGATGTCTCTGTCTTTGTATTCATCAGGACCTCTGTCAAACAAACAATAAAAACATTGATAAATAAATACAAAAACAAAACGGATTATAGATTCGACTGTAGTGTCATATTCAGTATTACATAGAGTCCTCGTGATGCTTTTTAACTAGTGTGGCTTGATCAGATTACCTCGTCCAGCCAGCTTCACCACAGCATTTGCTTTTGCTGGTCCACTAAAGCAGCAGCGACCATTAAAAGCCATGCATTTCATGCAGATCTGCTGTTTTGTCAGCACGGTATGACACAGCGGCATCTGAGCAATGACATTTTTCCTCTGAGCGCACAGAGGGCAAGAGAAGTTCCCTAAGGTTTAATGGCTTGGTTATCAAATCATGGCCGGCAGAAGCTTTGGCAAGAGCAAATCTAGAAAGTACGGGCGTTTTTCCCCTCTCACTCTGACTTGCATAGCTGCAGTATCCCACAGGGAAACCGACGGACATGGGAACAAGGGCACAGCCTAATTTTACACTCACAGACATATACAGCGACGATACAAAATCACTATATAGAGTTTCAACCCAGCGGTGAATGATGGTCATTTAATTTCCAGTGAACATCCTTCCTTTCATCCATTTCCACTCTCTCTTTCTGCTCTTGATTGCGTTTTTGCTTGAACTGGCTGTTGGTCATTACTTATTGATGGTGGTGATGGGTTTTAATCAGGCATTCATTCAGTCACCCCCTCCAGACTTCCGCGCACATATCTGGCCCTGGGGTTCTTGCTATGGGAGCTGCGCTGGTCATGTGACCACCCAAAGCCACTGCTCGGTTCAAACCGGCTCCAATCACAAAGATCCTTTGATCTAAAAATACTGCCACAGAATATATTTCTCGCTCTCTCCTGCCGTTATTTGTTCAATCTCCTTTCTTATCCTTGTCTCTAAGGAGGAACACCTTTATTGCTCTTTTTTGCATGTGCTTTTCCCATGAGTGTTGGAGTTTAGCATACAGAGATGGAATCGATGTGTTCTGTCTGCATGTATCTGGGTCGAGACTTGTCTTGGGGACTGGAAGCTTTCTGCGGGTTTATACCTCAGAAAAGCATCAATGACTTGAAGAAAAAGACGTTGTTTAAGCACAGATGGCCTCAGGGAGAACACTAGTTATTTTCCGAATGGATATTACACACTGTGCAGTATATACTAATATAAACCAGTCAACAATTTAAAATTTTAGTGTGCTACATTGCCATTATATGATATTACTATCTTAAATAACTGATTTTGTGAATAATTTGGTGAATCTAAGTTGCAAAGAAACTGAAGTAGCAACAGCGCTTTTGTTTTTTCTTTTGTTATTGTAATGTACATCGGAGAAAAAAAAAAACTTATTCTGTCTGATTGGCTTGCATTCGGCTGTAAAAAAGAGGCAGGGTTTAAGTGGACTGAGTGATTGGAGAAATCCTGCATATTTTTTATTTTAAAAATCAAAACCATTTAACAAATTATAATAATAATAGCGTGAAATAAAATTGTTAAATAAAAATGCCATTATCTGGAATAAAAAAATTAATTAAAAAAAATGTAATCTAGTTGCCAAGACAACATTTTTAATTTTTAGTTTAGTCAAAGTACTATAATAGTTAGAAATAAAGAAATGCAAATAAAAATGTATTATTTCAACGAAATAAAAAAACAAACTCATTTAAACAAAAAAATATTAAAATGAAATATTATTTGCAATTTTAACAAATATTTTAATAATATGTACTAACATGACAATAACAGTAGACTGGTTGTATATTCAGCAAAAGCTATTTCATCCATATTTTCTGTGTACAGAAAATTAGCATACTGCATAAAGTATACTGCAAGACTAGTATGAGAAGTACAGTAGAGCATCGCTGCAACACATCCAGTGAGCCGCTATCTGTATGTATCTGGGTCGGAACTTGTCTTGGGGACTGGAAGCTTCCGGTTGTTGGTTTTCACTTCAGAATCGAATCAATATTCAAAATAAAAATAATATAAAAATAACAAAAATGGTTATTTGAGTGTGCAGGGCCTCAGGGAGATCACTGGCATGTGCTCTTTCTCACTCAGTGACACCTCCACACGCTCCTCCCTAACACCATCCATCTTCCAGACATTTCTCCCTCTCGCTTTCATTATTCTTCCCATCACTTTTGCCTTTCCTGCTTTCAAATTTCACATTCCTTTTTTGCCATCCGTCCGTTTCCATTTCTCTTCTCAATAACTCCATATGTCCCCGTCACACTCTTTATCTCTCTGTGCTTCCCTCCATCCCTCTCCCGCCTCTGATGTAGAGAGGCTGCGGCCGGCTGATAACCGCCGTCCAGCTCGGAGAATCAAAGCAAGCGGCGCCCGGGAGGCCGGAGGGGAGGATGAAAGAGGGATGAGAGGGGAAGAGTGCCGGGTGAGGGAGGACACAGGGCGGGAGCTTTTGGAGATGAGAGCAAAAAAAGAGCGCGTGAGGGAGAGAGGGATGAGACGGGACAGATTTCTGAAGGTGATTTCCCACTGTGAGTTTTGCTTAGAGTTCAGAGAGAAAACAAATTACAGGCTCATCTACATTAAAATGCACATGCACACATACAGGTGAACCTCATGAAACCTGTCAAGAACATGCCCAGGACATATTTCATGCCACACACACAAAAAAAGAAGATAAGAAATTGTTGCATTTTTTTTTTATTTCCATGAAAATTATTTTCCCATAGCTCACTACTGTAATATGATATGAATCAGGGTTACTGTTGTTAAAGAAAACTACAACAGTGTTGTTCATTTAAGCTGAAATAAAAGTAAAAATAAATATTTATATTAAAATCATTTCAGTTTCAGGTTTTTTTTAGTTTATGCTATCTCTAACCTTAAATAAAAAAGGAATATATATATATTATTTTGACATTTATTCTCAAAATGTATAATAGAAATACAAATAAAAACTAACGGTAATAAATAATAAAAAATACATATAATAAAATAAAATAACATTAAAAAAGTAATTTAAATTAAATGATTTGAATTTCTTCTATGTTGTTGTTTTTAAGTTATTTTTAATTATTTTCTTGTTGGTATGAATTATGACCTGGAGATTCATCCATGAAATTTGTGTGCATGAACTCCAGGTTAGTAATGATTATGGTGTGTGAGGTGATAGATTATGGTCTGTTACGATGTGTGTGTGTGAGTGTGCGCCTGTATGTAATTACAGTGGTCTATATCCTGCTGTCTACTCCATCATTACTTATAATGGGGCAGGAAAAAGTGTGTTTCTCCTTACGGCTTGTCTACAAAAATAGGTTAGACACAGTGAGACTCTAAAGTTGACACCAGGATTATCACTCACCTGACACACACACACACACCTGCACATCTGTCCATGAGTCTCTGGCCTGATATCATCAGCAGCGGCTGCTTTTCTGATGGATTAGGCTCCCGGTGGGCAATTTTTGTCCAAGCCTGTTTTTTTTTGACCCGTTTAAAGCAGTGTTCCTGTTTAGACACACTGTACTGCACGGCTCTCACACCAAATCTAACATAAATGAACTTCAGCCATAAACCTGCAGCAAATTCACAAGTGAGACTTTATATCTCGGCTGTGTCTCTAAGGAAGCAATGAGATAAATGGAGAGCTAATGGCGACTTTTTGAGGAAAAGACCCTAAAAGTCTTATGTGCTGAGTTTCAGAGATTGTAATGTCTCTAACTACACTCTGGTTTGCCAAAATGCAATGTATGCTATAACATTTCCCAAAAAAAGAGCTATTTTATCCAGTCAATATAGTAGCCTACTTATTTAAGAAATTTTAAAAGAACGATCAGAAAATCTGAGAAATTGTGCACTTCATTAGACCTCCTCAGCTCTGAAAGAGCAACACAATATTCCAGTGGGTTAGGAAATAAAAGAAAACTTGAGGCTTTTGTGACAACCATAGGTTTGACCAGGTGTGTCCACTACTATTCAAAAGCCCCATTCAAAATGTTTTTGAAAGAAGTCTCTTCTGCTCACTAAGCCTGCATATGTTCAATCAAAAACACAATAAACTTTAATATTTTGAAATATTATTATACAAATTGAAATTTTCTATTTGAATAAAATATCATTTACTCCAGAGATGCAAAGCTTAATAACGCATAACGCTTCCGAAATCATGCGATCAAAAACATTCCTTATTATTGTCAGTGCTGAAAACAACTGTGTGTTTTTTGTGGAAACGGAGTATTTCGGATTCTTTACTGAACAGAAAGTTCAAACGTACTGCATTTATTTGAAATGCAATACTTTGTAATACCCCCTTCTTTCACTTTTAAACAATTCAAATCATCCTTGCTTAATAAAAGTATTATTTTCTTTTAAAAAACATACAAACAAAAACTCTGAACCCAAATTTTTTGATCAGTAGTGTGTCTGTGTGTAAGCAGTCTGCTATCTCCTGACTCTTATTATATGAATAATGGCAAACGTGACTCTGTATTTTTGTCTGAGCATGTTAAGACGTGTGCATGAGCGTCTCATTAGTTTCTCAATTCTGCAGATAAAGTATGAGTGTTTGTCTGCTTTACGTTTCTGTCTCATTTATGTCTGTCTTCTGTATGAGTGTGTGTCTAGAATAGTTTGGTGGAAAATTGTATTGCTCAGAGTTTGCTTTTCAAAGCTGGGAAAACTTGGAGCACTCAAAATGATTCATTTCAATTGCAGTTTTTATAATTGAGTAGGACATACAGTAAACTGCCGTCATAAAAGACAAAAAAAATCAATTAGCCCTTACGGATTTTAATAAGAAATCTCATAGCTATCTTAGAACAGATATTTAGTTGAGGAATTTATTTTTCTTACAAGAATCTTCAATGCAAACCGCACAATGTGGTACGTGACCTTGAGCTGATATCATGCCATGAGTGTTTCCTGTGTGCGCTCCAAACCCCTTTAATTATAGACACATCCTCACTTTCTCTCAAAGGTAAATGACAGAAGACCAGCACCAGGCTACAATTAGTTTTTCACTTTAATTAAGGAAAAGAGACAGTGCCAATTACTGAAAGTGAGGGAGAGAGAGAGAGAGAGAGAAAGGATAAAGTAAAAGGAGGGGGAGGGATGGAAAATAGAAAGGGGGTGAAAAAAGGAGGCCAAGGAGAAAGAGTGGCAGAGGGGAGATGAAAGGGAAAGCAGGGATTAAGATGAGATGGATGGAGATGAACAGATAGTGAGGAGAGATGGCTATTTAATTCGAGTACTGTAGCGTGACCGTGTGTTTGTGTGTCTAATGGTTTATTACTGAAGCACACCTGGACTACAGATGACTCTACCAAGAATGTACAAAACCACACACTTGCAATACCGCTGTCAGAACGATTAGCTGAAGATCAAAACGGACCGTATTTACTTCCTCAGTAAACACTCCTGGTCTTATAGTGAACAATTCATCAGTATGCGACAAGTTATTCCAAAAAAAAAACAAAAGTTCTTTCTTCCATCAAGTGAGATAACTTATTCAGCCCCTCAAATGACTTTCTGTTCCCGGCTAATATCATTAGTAACACCTATTTTTCATGTCCCAATCAGTTTATGATGCATAAAGTCCTGGCTTACAGCTTTTCTTATGGAATATTTAGTTTCTGACAGATAACAGCTTGTGAAAAAGCACACATTCACTCTTTTCTATTAGCATACTTTTAAAAAGAGATCTTGTTACAGAAATTATATATTTTCGGACACCTGATTGCAAGATTACAGTTAAATGGCCACTTATTGTAGCTGCAATTTGTATTAAATGCAATTATCTGACATTTAGATTGCTATTTTGTCCCACCAAAGTACATCTTTATACATAATTTCAAAATTACTGCTATTGTGTTTTAAAGTGTACTGCCGAATTTACTGGCACGCCTTTTTTATTAACTAAAATATACTTTAGTTGTTTTATTGAAACTTGTATGTCAGTTATTTAACATTTAGTACGTTTAAAATATCTAAATTTGAAATGTAACATCTAAAAACAATTCTGTCGAGTTAAATTATGATCAAGTACTTAACATGTTTTAGTATGTTAAACTAATCGTATTTCTTTAAAGCATGACACTATTATTAACATTTGACTTAAAATATACTTGTAATCTGACATTATTACAAAGTACACTTAGATTCTACACCACTAAGAAAGAGAGACTTGTTTAATGTCTTATTTGGCTACTGGGCTTTACCAAAAACACACACAACCTTTACAACATAAGCAGATAAGCCAACCTGCTTAACTTGGTGAGGTGATGAAACATCTGCAACTTGCACAGACAAAATCCAACTTCTCAAGCTGTCTAATAAAAACAAAGCTTTGTCTCTGAAAGAGACCACCATGAGTAATGATTTGCTCCTGTTACTATGGCATCGTCGGACAGGGACATGTGAAAGGAAAGCGGACTGCTCCTAAGTCCACGCTAAACGAATGAACAATACTTCTCTCGTCTCAACTTGTTTACATATTTCATTTAGGCTGACGCATCTTTGAGTGTGGATTAGTTTCCTAGCAGTCAGCCTTTCAGCAAACGCACACTAGACGGTGTTTGCACTTGCACTGCTGTTGGGAGAAAATGACAGAAAGAGAGAAAAAAAAGTTGTTTGCTTTTGGACACAAAAACACTGTAAAGCCTGAAACATACTCTAAGTATGCAAACGCAAATGTTTGCCAGGTGTGTTGAAAGCGTATGGGCTGACGTACATATTTGACTTGTGTTATTGCGTTACTCTGGCAGCAGCAAACTTCAGTACTTGAGGAGACAGTTTTTGTAAGATCAAGTTTTTGTAGGACAACCAATGGGTTTGGATCACCCTAGTTCCCTCTACAAAAACCCAAAATATGTTTCCATTGGTTTTTGGATTATTGCAGGAAGTAAACTCTGTGACCAGCAAAAGTTTATGTTTCTTGCATGTGTCTGGTAACACCACGCATTATAGATATTGGAAGATGCTTGAAGTCATACTTCGGTAACAAAAATTCATTCACAGACCTAAATTAAGTATGTTTTGGGTCTTAAATGTAAAGTTTAAAACCGAAGCACCCATGTCCAAGAGGAGATTATGACGATACCTACAGCCTACTATAGCCCCTATTTACTGTGCACAACATCTGAATTTCTGTTTGCATCTGAATAACTGTCTTCATTCGCCAAATCGTTGTTTTATGCTCCTGTACAATGCGCTCAACTTGACCTCGTATTTCCTCTGATTTAAAAAGAAAACAACTATAATACCAATCACTTTTGATTTCTTATTTGCTAAGCTTGTGTAAGTTCACATTTTTCATACTAAATTTTACACGAAAAGTGAAAAACTATTCACAAAAGTGTACTGGGCAGTACATAGTTCACAGTATGCTGTAAGCTAATCTTTCATTCCCAGCATAGCCAAGGACTTCCTTTGCAATCTGTTGAACTCTTGAGCTGTATTGATGTGCAGGCCATCAGATACCATCACAGCTTTTATTATCATTACATCCCCATATGGCTACTCACACGGTACCTCATGAACACACACACACACACACACACACACACACAAACTGACCCTTAATCATATCCACTCCAACACTCACACACACACACTCATTGAGTAAGTGTCAGTGGGAGCCAGGAGGCGTGCTGGTTTGATCGGTGTGTGAACAGAGAAAGCAGACTGTTCCTGTCTGTTGCACGCGCAGTCACACACACACACACACATTGGCCCAGCATAACCCCAGTAGATATCTGATACATAATACACTCTCTGCATGACTCTCCTCTTTCAATCTTTTGTTTCCTCCGTCTCTTTTCTTTTCTGATCCCTCAATTTCTAACCAAGCTTTCAGTAAAGATCAGAGAGCATAAGCATGACAAAACCATTTGTGCTTACACACAGCAAATTCATGAAAACACATTATAGTGAAGCATTATGACTTCGTATGATGCTTTGTTCATGTGTGTGTTTATTTAGCTACTCTTTGGGGACAAATTTGTCCCCATGAAGTGAGCTAAATATGACAAACATTCCCCTTTGGGGACGTCCTAATGTGTCATTATATTAAATGTTTTTGTTTTAATTAAATGGAAATGGCATACTTAGGGTGCGAGTTAATCTGTATTATTTATAATTACCTTTATATAAAAATAATTTTGACATGTCCTCATTTACTCATTCAGCTAAATAAATGCTTGGAGTGTTTAAGTCCAAGCTGTTGTAAACAAAAAAAAATTACGGGGCCTTCTGAGCCACAAACCATAAGAAACTGAATTATTCTAACCCTAAATAAAAAAACAGGTTATATGGGACTACAAAAAAAACAGAGAGCTTAAATCTGAACACAGCTACACTTCAATTTTACATTCTCTCAACTACAACATGTATTACAGTGCGTGCGTGTATGTCCAAGCATCACCCAAAATGGCTTGTGGACAGCTTATGTGTATGGAAACAACAGCTTCCATGTTTTTGTCAATGCCCACACTTCACCCGCTCCACACACACACACACACACAC
>JAUYWG010000038.1:22276488-22290938 GCA_034779775.1 Enteromius afrohamiltoni
TGTGTATGGAAACAACAGCTTCCATGTTTTTGTCAATGCCCACACTTCACCCGCTCCACACACACACACACACACACCTGACCTATTTTAAGAGCACCCAAGACACCTAAGTGCAGATATTTTAGAAATACGTGTCTTTCTAGTTTTTAATTATCAGCCTTAACAAAGGGTCTTTGTGAGTAAACTATCTGTGAATGCATTAATCAGGGTTATTAATTCCCATGGAATCATGTTAATAGCGCTTAATGTGATTTATTAAAGAATTATGTGTACATCATTCCTGAACCAACCATATATTAGTATTAGATTTAGGGCAGGTTATGGATTTAATTAAGAAACAACAAAAACGCAACCAGCAAGGCTGCACTGGGAAGGAAATGGAGGGGGTTGCACAGGTATACAGGATGAAGAGAGAGAAACCGTAGAAGCAGGAGGCACGTGCTGTGAACTGCAGAGAAGACGAATGGCTTTGAATGTGCAGTCGCCAACGGGGGGCAAGTGGGGGAGTGCAAGCTCTGGAGAGGCACAGAATGAGGCTCATTTTTTTGGGATAAGAGAGATCTCACACTGGGCCCTAATGGGGGAACTAACACGCGATTCAGACGAGAAAGCTTGAGCTCTGTTTGAAAAGTATAACGTGATATATGACAAGATTAGTGGAAACGTTCATATACCTTACATGGCTCTGTTTATCTCTTCATGAAACCTCTTGCAAAGCATGAGTGTTGTTGATATACATGTTACAATTCGCCAAGAAAATCGGTCAAGAAATTTTTCATTCCACGGGCGCCTATGAACAGAGTTGTAACCAATCAAAGAAGGCAAAAAACTCAAAAACTCTTCAGAGCTATATATAAATAGGACATACACAGAAAATTATACAAATTACTAAACATAAATTAAACAAAGTAAACATACATGTGAAGTGGATAAAAATAGGATTTTCGAAATCGAAACAGCTTTTATAGTTTAATGTATGAAAAGGTGTTGTGTTTTTGAAGAGCCGAATCAATAAACAGACAATCTCATTTTGGTGCACTGTGGAATATTACGCGTCACACAAGCCAAACGTTTTGGGAAATTATATTTCAGGAGCTGCTCAATCAACTGATACCAGAACCAGCAGCTCATTTCTATGCAGTATCTCCAACAGACCTGAAAACCAGAGAGAAAATTGACTTATTTTCAGGATTGCAAAATATCACTCCTAAAGTTGAAAACGACAAACAACATGGCATCTGACTCTCTGGCAAAGTCTTTTGTTGGTTTAGGAAAAACATTATTATCAAACACTCATAGCTTTAACTCTATTCATGACCCTCGTTCTGCTACAAACCTTCTAGCAGTTGTTCAAGCCACTAACCGCAAACTAAAGCCTAACCTCAAGATCCTGGATTAATAAGAATGTTGTTTTAGGACCAAGGATGCTGGAACGCTTTCTACTTGAGTAAACTATGTTAAAGGATTGGGCATACAAGTGAAAAAGCTGTCATCAAGTCCTGTGGAAAGACTTTTTTTCAACTTCAAAACATGAAGATAATTTTAATGAAACCTGACAGTTTCCAGGGGACGGACAGAAATTTCTGAAAAATCATTAAAATGTCTTCATTTGGGTTTCAAAAGTCTTACGGTTTGGAAAGACAAGAGGGTTAGTAAATTTTCTAAATATGTTTTGAACTAACTAATCCTTTTAATTAAAAGATATTTTAACTAAACAGTGTCATCACCACTAACTTCCTACTAGGGAACTAGTGACTATTTTCATGTTTTGAAAAAGCTGAAATAGTAACTAGTCAAAGTATGAAACCCTCAGAAGACAAAAACATTCTGTATACGTGTGATCCATTTGAATTCTAGATCTAGATTCTAGATGGTCTCACACATTCCTACCACAAAGTGATTCATGATTTTCAAAAGAAACCAATTTGATTGTTCCTTAATTTTTTGCTGCTTGTCTAAAGTTGTCTTATTTAGAGATTTAGTAGTAATTTTTACTGGAAACAAGACAGAGAACATCATTTTTGCAGTGCATGAGGGTTGCCAAGAATCCCATCAGGGAGGTAAAGTGTCTCTAAACGATTATATAAATTGGTTGCAATCAATCCTGGACCACTTTTAAATTGTAATTGGTGGGATTACATGAGCACGCTCCTGCCAAACCTTTCTTTGCAACTCTATTATGAAACGTGTCACAACACAAATGTGGTCCACTTACAGAAATGACCCACTGCATTAGTATAGTTCCTTGATCACCTGATAGGTTCTCTTCCTTCTACACTGATTGTGTCTGCCTCTGTAAGGTCAAAGGTCCCCTCTCATGCTAAACGGTGATTCTCAACCGCTTTTAGAGGCGTGTAGGAGGGAATGATGGAGATGGAGAGAAAAAAGATAAAACGAGAGACTCTTAGGCTGTCAGCTCCTCATCCATCAGGGCAGTATTGACACTGATGCACTGGCTGAAGAGACATGAAAGCGAGCGAGAGAGAGAGGGAGTCCAATCCCAACAAGAGCTGCTTGAGCGCTGTTATCATCCTATCAATCTGCACAGTGTTTGGATCGGCAACCGGGGCAATTGCAGACCACACACTCAAACACAAAAAAAACACACATAAAAGAATAAAAGTTGAAAAAGGATTCCTTCCACATGAGTTCCACCATGCATATGCAACTGGAAGCTCTCTGGGTTTGAGACAAACATACTGTGGTAACTCTGTAGAGAGTAAAGGTGCGGGATTGATGATTAGAGATGAGTTGCAGAGCTGCAGTTTAAATCTTCAAGCGGCTAATCACAGGATTAACAACCAAAGAGAGAGTGAGGAGCGGGGGAGAGAGGAGAGCGCCGCTTTAAATGCAAATCCCTGTCTTATAAAAATCAGTTCCATTTAATAGGATTTCTGAGGAGGGATGTGCTTTTCTGCAGTGGGAGAGAAGTAGAGGAAACTTCACCACAGCCAAAAAAGGAACAAGTAAACCACAAAAAAAGAAGAGAGAAGAATAAAAATGAACATTTCTGCATCATTACGCCACTAAACATGTATGTTCAAAATGGCACACAATCGTGTAACACAGACTTCAGTTTAAGAACAAATAATTAATTGCTTATTAGCATGCATTTTACTAGCTTATTGGCTGTTTATTGCACTTATTAATGCCATTTTGCATGAGCATGTTTTAGATCCCTTAATCTACCCTCATACCTAAACTTAAAAAAACGAATACGAAGCAAACTGGGAGTTTATTAAAGCAAATGTCACAGACAGTTTATAGTGAGAATTGGCCCCGAAACTACTGTGATGCCTAATTCTTACTATTATTGTGGTATGAGTACTTTTCTAGTAAGCACCTATTACCAAAACTGGTTTAAAACAGAAAAACAGCTACTGTTTGTACTGTGGCCATGTGATACCACTTGAAAAATTCAATGTATGCTGTGTCACATACAGTATACACTGCATAGTACGCTCGTATTCCATTCCAAACATAGCCAACCCATGACTATGAGAGTGAATGCATACGAGAGCTAGAAGAGAGAAGCAGATGAGAAGAGTGAGACAGAGAGAAATAAGTGAATAAGTGACAGAAGGTGGAATGGATAAGCTCTTTTTTTGCTCCAGGGTAACAGAAGACGGAAGACAGAAGAGTTCCTGAGCTCTGACCTCACATGAAAGCCATTGTTACCTCTCTCTCTTTTAGCTGATATTTCCTCACAAAGGGAATTAGAGATCAGTGCAGTGATCCTCACAGATCTGGCATTAGTTTAATCTCACGCAGGGGTTTGAGTTACTACAGAATCAAATCCAATCTCCCCCCCGCTGCTTCTGTTACTGACTTCACCATATTAGTCTTTACAACTGCCAATGCAACTCCTCCCAGCCCCCCAAAATCCCGTCTCTGCGAATTACCAGGTACAGTTACCTTATCGAGCCGTATTGATTTTAGCAATATTTAGGGATGAAACAGAGGCCGGAATTTCTATGTGTCAGTAAAAACCTGAAATTAAAAGAAATGCTCATTTAAACCATAAAGACACAAGCAACAAACTAAACTAAACTAAATACTAGCTAAATACTACAGCTTTCCATTACACCTCCCCAAACACCACTGCACACAAATTCAACGAGAAACTAACAAACCAATATAGAGTTAACCAGACAAGAGTTCATTCTAATTCTAATCTAGTCAGTGCTAGGGGTAACAAGAAGGTAAGGAACCTTTGGGAACCAATATTTTCCTTATAGCCTATTGTCACAATATTTAAATATTTAAACAACTAACAGGGTTAACGCAATGTAGTTTAATACATACATATATATATATATATATCCTACGTTTAATGGGGAAAAAAATGAAAATACTGCTTATAGCCAGTATGCTACATTCAAGTTTTACATCAAATAACATAAACAGATCTTTTCTACAGAGACAGCCTCGCCGTTCCGGATTAAACGCTTTATTGCCTTCTCACTTGAGAGCGCAAACTACGGCATTTCTGACACTCATCAGCTAATTACCGCGAAAGAAATGCGTCAATAACTCATTAATTGGACCCAGTGTTGCTGTTGGAGGAGCATCACCTGCGTGCGTCTGTCACACAGGTCGGTTAATTGATTTCTGCAAGCGGGGGAGCAGGTGTGTGCACCGCGCCATGTAATGCGGAACTAATCCGAACCGTCCGCTCGCCATCGATTAAGCAGCCTGCGGCAAACTGATAGACTTTCAACAGGTACGTAGTCACCTTTAGCCAAATCTAGAACCATATCTCTCAGTGTTTGCCACTGCAGACTTAAACCTCCGTGAGCAGCCATTAATCATTCTATTGATCAAAATGACTACTTATTGAGGTTACTGGATGGAATGTCCCCTGGCAATACAGGACTCAAATTTCTATCGACCCAAGACATCCATATATCGCTCATCCTCTTTGTAATTTAACATTTGCGTGTTACTTGAGATGCACTTATTGTGCCTCTGTTTGATCCACCCAAAGGCGATTTTCGGAAAGGAAAGAAGACAAAGAAATGGCTTAAGAATGAAATCTATGTTATTAAGTACATCCTAGTCTATAGTAGTTGCAGGAGCATAGTAATTATATCGATTATTAAAGGGCACTTTAAACTCTGAAAGCAACTGACGTGAAAGCAGGGGTGTAGCAACCATTATAAGTGCACTTTTAAAATTTCTACTTTAAATCCCCACTTTCAAGGAGATAATTATTACTTTTAAAGCAACATCCCCGCCCTTCCCGTTTGGAGGAGTCTTTTTTGTAAAAACTGATTAGTTTAGTTAAAAACAATTAAACACATCCAGTCTACTCAATTGTTATTTGCATCGATAAAGCTAAACAATTACGCCAACTACAATAAACGGGAGCTTTTACAACCCCCCAATCTCACAGTGCCTCTGGTCACAAGGTAATAGGCCAGACCACAAATTCAGCCTTTACTAGACATAACCCAGAGTACTGCTAACTAGTCACGGAATGATTTATGAATGCTTTCTCAGTAAGGGCCTTGTATTAAAAAAAACGGAAGAATAGCCAGTCAAAACATCGCATAGTGAATAAAATATCACTGCTTCTGTTTTGCATGTGTCAGCACACAATGTTATGCCACTTTTGAATGTAACAATACATCTTCCTCTCTAAGGAGTCAACAGGTAGTTGCGTTTAATAAAATGATTGAGTTACCTTCTTCAGCCACTGATCTGAACAGGAACTCCAGCAGGATAATCCAGAGCGCGGCCACATTCCTGGAGAAGAGCTCCATCGTAGAATCACGAGTGATTTACTTGCGAATGTTTACAAAGATGGGCAAACAGTGCAAAGGTTTAAGAATCGTCAGCTGGGTCTTGTACCCATCAGGAACGAACAATCTCACGGCGGGAGTCGTCACAGCCACCGAGTCATGAGAGAGAAACTTCACTTCAGACGAGAAAAACTAAATCGAATAATGTACCAGTTACGTTTGTTATAGAAACAGGGTAGAGACTTAAATAAAAGATGGAGATTTAAAAACCACGCATAACTTTATATGCCGCTCGAATGAAAAGAATGCTGTCCATGTCATTAAAGAACGCAAAACCCAAGAAAATCTCCCAAACGACCTCTTCCTCTACGCGCAGACATGTGCCAGTTTTCCCAAAAACATACGGAGCAACAACATGCCGTGCGCTCGGCTGCGTGGAACCCCTTTGTGAGGGGTGTAGGTCGACTTGTCCTAATTTTCCACTCTGAATTGGGGTGGCTTTTTAAAATCCACCTAATAAAACATCCGTCAGGCCACTTGTTTTACTGACAGTGCGTAAAGAAATGTTCGTGTTCGGCTCTGGCTTTAATCGCATCGACGTCCTCATCCAGCGCCAGAATTCTGATTTCCGTCAGAGGATCCTTTGTATCTTTAAAAACATGAATATCCTGCGAAATAAAAGCGATGCTTGAATGCGATCATACGCCAAGTCGACGAGCGAGCATCGTGCTGTTTATCCAATGGCGAATGCAGGCGAACCGCGGGGTGAATTCGTCAAGATAATAACAAAACATGCGCGTTTGAGATGGGGGAAAAAATCTCGGCAAATCCTAGAAGTTGGTGCGAGCCCTTGAGTCTTCAGCCGCTCGCAGTAGATGTGAGGTGGTCAATGCGACTGAGGAGCAGTCTCCTCCTCTCAAAGCACCTCCTACACGAGCACCCCCTCCACTATAGGCCAATTCACCACGCCGGTCGAAAAAGCCAATGTGGACGAAAAATAGATGCGTTTACGATGATATATTGTTCATCCAGTTAGTTAGGTCGTTGTTTGCAAGTTGTGTAAAGTTGCACGCTAGTTCATCTTGAAGTTATTAGCTCTGCCTGCAAGCCATTCAAACCTTTAAAACTGACTTTTGTGACAAAATGTTATTCCAGCGACCCTGGTTAGCTTTGTTAGGGAAAAGGCCAAATATTTAAATTTAAACTCAAATTATAAATTCATATCTCTAAAAGGTCTTTATCTGCTTTTCCTGTCTATTGTCTTTTGTTCCTCACTTGTAAGGTAAGTGATAATAATTTAGTGTCGTCGTGGGTATATATATCAGACTGTCATGCCATCTATGGTACAGTAAACTTTTTGTAAACAAGTCTCATCAGCGCTTAGATCAGCTCTTTCTGTTGAAAACCCAGGCCGCAGCAGCCACTGACTTTAGAGCAAAACCGCTTCAAATAAGCTGTCACAACCTTTTTTCTTTAAGGAGTAAGTTGAAACCACACACTGGGAGCTTTTTCCCCTTTTAATTCCGATGCTAATGTATCTCCGGAGCCCTCTTCATCACACCTATGTGGATTGGCGTGTTATTTGGCTCAAGGATTGCACATTCACTCAGGTTCTTGTCATGCTAATTCAAGCACTTGTCTTCTCGCTGTAAACCATTAGCTGCTGCAGGAAGGCCATGTAGGAAAAGTGTGAGACTTGAAAAGCTTGGAGGGAGAAAGTGTGAGGGCCTTTGAGGGAAGAGCCACTGGAAAAGGAAGCGAAATCATGCCGTGACATGTTTTATTTTGTGTTTAACAAGTTCTTAAATGCACGAGGACGATATGATGAAGTGTGAGAAATCTGAGGATACCTCACTACTCTTAAATCTGAAAAACTTTTTGAAAGATCAGCCTGTACAAGGCTGGATATAATAGATGTAGTTTAGGGTATTGTCTGGTATGTATTATTTAAAATGTTCATTCTCCTGGTTCAAATAAATAGCTAATAGCGCAGTAACCGCATTTAATCACAGAATGCACACAGACACGTCTAATGTGGCTACTGTCACAGAACTCCTGTATAAGCTGCTTATGAGTGACAAAGCAGCAGAAGTGTCTCAGTATGATTGGAACTCGATGTCTGAGCTTTCTTGTCCTACTTCAAAAACAATTTATAATCACAATTTAGTAAATGGGTCTAGACACCATTCAGCTGTGAATCTAAACCTAATTCCACACATACACTCACACACATGCAAGAGATGCACATATTATGTTTTTGCCATTGCCAGTTCAGTTTCAGCTGCTGTTTTCAGCATAAGCATGTTGCATGTTTATTAATTAGTATGTTTTATTCCATATCATTGTACGAAAACATACAAATGCTTACAAATTTATAAAAATTTGCTACAAATCAGAATTCCTATTTTTGCTGACATCCATTTCTATTGGCAGCACACGCATTTGTTTTACATTGACTTTTGTGTCAATGTTAACACCGCTGATGATAATGATCATGGTAGTATCAGTCTGCGGGCAGCTACCGGTGAATTCTCAATGGAAGTTTCTCCGTCTGCCTGGAGTGTGTGCTGGATTCCAGTAAGTGTGAAGAGTGGGATAATGACAAACGTGTCTGAGGAGAAACTCGGTGTGAAGACCTTGGAGTCACAGGGAGAGAGGTGCAAGAGAAAAGCGTGAATGGACGAGTTCAACTATGGTGTGTGTGAGACCAATAGAAAGCTGCATTGTTATAGTTTTTCTTCACATGGTCCAGGAGTGACACATACTGTCTTACGCCTATAGGAAGAATGTGCTATTGTAAGACCTAAGACATCATTGTAATATTGCACTTATAATCGCCATCTTATACTCTTATCTACAGTTCAAGTGAAATGAGTAGTTACTCCTGTTAGCACCGATCACACCGTAAAAATCAATATGATCTCCAGGCTTTTAAAATATAGAATAGCAACTGATAATCCTGGCATTTACAGTTATTGGCATCATCTTTACTTGCTACTAAGAAACAAACAAACATAAATATCTGGAAGGCATACACAAGGAAAGATTTGATGACCAAGAAAATTGAGAGTTTGAAGCCTACTTAAGACTGCAAGAGTAATCAAACTAAACCAAATGAACAATACTAATGCTATTAGAAACTATACTGGATACACTTTTGATTGCAATATTACTTTTTAAAATGATTTTTTTAAATAACATTGCCAGCTGTGTTGCCAAGACACATTGTGCCTGGTTGGACATCAAATGTCACATGTTGATGTTAGTGACAACATATGCATTAACCCCATTTTGCGCAAACCATGAACTATCGGCAATGTGCCCTTGATTACTCCGGAGTAATTGCTTCAATAATAAGTCAAGTAAGTGACTTAATTATCTTTTATCCAAAGCGTATCTAGTTTTTCTCTTAGGATGAAATATTAGGGGTTATAACACTGGGATCAGCAAAACTACAACCCATAGAGAACGTAAGAAATTGGTTACAAATCAAGCTTGATTTGTTTTTGCTGCGTTTCACCTACTTGATTAAGTAAATGCCTGCAACAAAGTAGTTTAATTAGGATATGACATAAACCCAGCTAACAAAAATATTCCCAATATTTCCCATTAGGTTCGCGTTATTTCCGAATAGTGTTGGGGGTAACTCATTACAAGTACGACAAGTAAAGTATTCAGATTACGTTTTTCAAGTAAACTGTAAAAAAATATGCTGTAGTTATGCAGCTGGTTTGCCAGTAACTTACTGTAGACTTATATTTATACAATTTATTGGCAACAGTTTGTTTAAATATAAATGAACAATAAACAAAAACAAGTCTTTTATCTTTACAGAATACAACTATTAAAAACAGCCTCATACAAAGCGTTCTGGCATCAACCTTTTTTTGTTTTCTTCTGATATTGGTTCCCAGAAATGATTTGCACGAGGCTGTTATTTTATTTAATTTGTCCTGTAAAGATAAAGATTTGTTAATGTTTAATGTTCATTTATCTATGAACTTAGAAATAACATAACCTACATTTAAATCTACGGTAAGTTACTGGCAAACAGCTGCAAATAATACTGTAATTTCTACAGAAATATTTTACAGTGTAATTAATTCATTTTTAATTAAAAAAAATAGAAAAATAAGACACAAACCTGCAATAATTAAATGTAAACACAAAAATCCTTGATGTACTAATCAAGTTTTATAAAATAGTGTCTTTGCCGTGACCTTCAATGATCCAGTTCAGCCATACTTGTATGCAAAATTGACTAGATAAACATATACACGTGTGTGCGTGTGTGTTTGAGTTGAAAAGTGAAACTTTCTTCTCTTGAATCTTATTCTTCATGCAATCTAGAATGGCAGCAAAGCTTAAAGTCTTGTTTGAGCCTTTTAAATGTAATTTTTTCAGTCTTATTTATTTCACATTTGTTGTGAAAGGATCTATACATTTAGTTAAAACAGATATAAACAAGCAAGCAGGCCAAATGATGTTAATGTTAAGGTACATTTTTGATTACAAATATTAATGTTAGATATGATTAATTGTGATTACTTAAATGCATCTGGGCAATTAGTTCATTTTTTATTATTTGTTTTTAATTGATGGATTGCACACACTTTAGGTGTTGTTGGTGTTCTGTGCCAGAGGGAGTAATCGCCTCAAGAATGTTATGTAAATGTTTCTGTATGTTTGCAGTTTTACTGCAGCAAACTTGCTACATACACATTTCCTTAGTGGCCTTTAAACATCTGCATATACAGGCACGCATGTCTGCGCAAAACGTACACGCCGGCTTACACCCAACCAGACCCATTTTAATTAGGGACGTTAGAATGGAGACGACACATGAAAATGCTCTGTTGCCATGGTGACCAGCCAGGATGGAGAGGTGTAGTGAGGGGAATTTTCTGTGTGTCTGTGGGACAAACACACACACACAAACACATACACATTCTCAAAAGCTTCGTTTCAACCTGATCTGGTGACAGGTATCAGTATCATACCTGTTTGATGGCATACCGAAAGAAAAGTCTGTGTGGGTTTCACTCTCCCTGCAGGATTACCCAGAGCACACTGCTGCTCTGTTAGACTGACCCCATTCTGACTACAAACACCTCAAGAGCAGAAAGAACAACCTGAAACCTGAGAAATATTCATAGTTAGACTGGTTATAGTCCTCAAATTGATGGCTGCAGGAAAGAATAGAACATAATGTTAAATAACGTATAGAAAAATGACACATTTCTAAACTTTTAATCTGTAAAGAAATTAATAGCCAACTCAAACGGGTTCTTGATAACAGATAATGCTTCTAGAAGTGCAAGGAACCATTGAAGAACCATTTTTACAAGCTGGATTGTGACACCATCTAGAGAAAGGGCAATGGAGCAGCTCCTTCCCACACACACGTTTACCACCGTCCACCCCCTACTGTTCACACCGCATGACCTATTTCCTGTTTCAAACAATGGGCAGATGACCCAATCAGAAGGCACTGGAAACTGTGTTTGTGAGAATGTGTGTGTGGGAAGGTTCCCCTCCACCTCAAACACCATTAGGAATTAATTATAAGCTAGGGTGAGACTATCATTTTTTTCCCAGTACCGCACTGCATGCCAAGTCTTCAACATTTTCTTGATGTATTTATTCATGTGCATGAACGTTTTGTTAAGGTTATTGAATTAAAATATGAATATTGTTCAGATATGTCTAGCTCAGGAAGAAGCAATATTCATTTGCATGAAATATATGAGGCAAGAAGTTAGTTCAAACATGGTTATGGGTATGTTTACAGAAATCTAACCCTTACTTATTTCATTTAAATATAAAATACTATTTGAATATGACTATATTTAAATATAGTGGAGAGCTGGCACAACATTTAACTTTCTCAGTTTGTGTAAATCCACATGGGGTCCAGAATATCATTTCTCCCCCTAAAAAAATATGCTTTTGTTTTATTATTACAGTGTATACATAGGTGGGGTACATTGTAATATGACCAAATGAACACTTAATATACATGGTCTTGCATACACAACACCTCCCATCTGTGCAGCTGGAATGAAGGAAAATGTACTTTGACACTGTTAAAAAGATGTTCAGCAATATCAACGAAAGCTATTATTTTTATTTAATTTTTGAACATTTATTCGTTATGAAAACTAGTAACATGTTTTGTTTGTGTGTGGAAATGTTTAAATCATGTGTGTTACACTAACCCCAACCCACACACTTAGGCCTAAATAGTTTAAAACTCTATGTAATCCAAATTAATGTGCAATTTATGTGCAACACCTTACATAGGGCTTTTTGATGTAATGGTGTTCTTTGAGGCGTTTTTAGTTAAAGCTACGCTAACTTTTAGCCCTCTGGTGGTAGAAACGGCACGAGTCGTGAGGAAGAATATTGTTCTGGCTGTGCTTCGTCTCTACGCGGATGAATGCGGTTAGAGGTTATCGGTGTAAGCAAACATTATATCTTATCTCGGCGAATGGCCACATAAATAACGGGTTCTTTGTTATACAATGATAAATCAAATGAGTTTTGGCGTTTTGAATGATCCATGACCAATATTTCTCGTTCGTTTTAACAACAAACTTTCAGCTTCAATCTACCAACAACCAGAGGCAGGCCTACTTTTGGATATTTCCCCGCCAAATCAGTCCCGACAGTTTTAAGTGTATATAAACGCATATTTTGGAAGATGGATTTTTGAACTTTTCCTTTAATATTCTTTTTTTTTTTCTTCCAAAGAAAGGTATATGCAGTAGTTTTAGTATAGTCTAAATGAATAATAAATCAGTGACAACATCAACAATGATAATGAAAATGCGTAAACCATCTTTTGCTTGTATTTAGGATAAAGCCATTTGCTTAGCCTACCATCTTTCGTTTTACTGTTCTACTTTTATGCTTGTATAAGATTCATTTTAAATGTTCATTTTTTTCAGTTCTTTGTATCTCCGAGCAATGGTACTCCCAAAAATGAAAATTTGATTTAGTAGAATCATTCACTCGCCGTCATGTTCTTCCAAACCCATATATCTTTCTTCTGTGGAACACAAAAGGAGATATTAGGAAGCATGACAGCCTCGTTCACTGCTCGCTTTCGTTATATGGAAAAAATAATGTTATGAAAGGTAATGAAGAATGAGGCTGTCAGTCCATAACGCTCTGCCCAACATGTTTTATATGTTCCACTGAAGCCAGAAAAGTAATGCAGTTCTGGAATAACACGAAGCAAACTACTCCTTTTGCGTAATTATTTACTTAATTGTCATGATGAAAACATAACATTGCTAGTCTAAGATCAATCCACAGTCCCTGCACAAGTTTGCTAGAAAGCACCATTTTACAATCCTCACTCTTTATGTTTCTCCTTGACCCCTTTTCCAGTCTTTCTCTTTTTTTATACTCTAGTCATCTCTCTCTCTCTCTGTTCCATTCACATTTAGTTTGAGAGGCATGACTGAATGCTTTCTGACAGCCATAGCTGATAAATAAAGCAATTGACAGTCTGAATGCTTCCCTCAGGTGAGACTCAACACACACACACGTCCAATCCGTCCTTCACACTGTAATCTCGCCATATGATTTAATTTCACCTACTGTACTACTGCACACCCCCCATCTTGAGACGTCTGCTTGATTTAAATAGTGATGATATGCATAAACCACAAAATTTCTGTTTGTGTGTGTGTGTGTGTTTTGCTAATTATCAGTGTGGCTAATTATGTTTGACCGCACTGATAGGTAGAAAGCCACATTTTGGCTGATAATTCAGCCGTCGTGCCATGAAGGTTAGCAGCAGCCATGAAAAACACTCTCACACAGGTTACTGTATATCAGGGCGGTAAGGAAGCATCTTTGTTGTTCGACTTCCTCACAGGAAGAGGGTGCAACCCCCTTAGTTGATGGAAAGACAGAATATATACACATTCAAGTCGAACATAGCTGAGCAAGCACAGAATAGTCTGTTTTGTGTTTTGGACTTTAAGTAAAATTAAATAAGTGTCAAATAAATACAGATTCAGATGAGTTGGTTTTTTGGAAGAGGCTTGGAAAATTCTGGCCAGTAAATGTGTACAGGGAAGTTGACATATAGCTCGACAGCTCACCCTGCTGGCTGGTACAACAAAGTGACCTTACGATACATGGTCAGAGTAACAAACTAGTCTTATAATAGCTCTTAATATTGTCAGTGTACTTCTCCATGTTGCTTCCATTTTCACTGTAATAGATGAATGATGAATCCAGAATGAGTTGCAAACCTTTTCTGAAATAAAAATGTGCTTAAAATGTACTAGTTGCAAATGAGCTGGTTTCTTTATCATTAGGACAGATTTGGCTTTTTCACTGAAGGAGGCAATATTGTGGACAAAGGACTCATATTTTAGCTAGAAACAACAGTTTTAAGTTAAAGGATCTTCATGGATTTGTTTCGTATAAACGTATGATTTTTAATAATAAATGAACTGGAGTGGTGTGGACTACTTGCAGAAGTTTTTATCAGCTGCTTGGTAGGGCTGTGCAATTAATCGCAATCGCAAAAACAAAAAAAATCATAAATTTAAACGCATGCAATTTCTAAATCGCATAAGGCTGCAATTTTATCTATTAATTTATTTAGATTTTTATTCAGAAACGGCACAAAGAAATTACCGACGCAATTACCTATCATATGTGCACAGATATGATGCATGCGCA
>JAUYWG010000038.1:22291400-22302386 GCA_034779775.1 Enteromius afrohamiltoni
TGTATGTGTGTGGGTGTGTGTGCACATTTGTGCAGCTCATACAAACTCATAATATACATTATTATTATTTTTTATTTCTCATGTGGCCAATAATATGATTTGGGAAATTTATTTATGGGCTATGTTTATAAAAGTATCAGTATGTGTAATGCGTGCAAGTTTAGTTTTTTTTCTTTTTTTATTATTATTATTACTATTATTATTATTATTATTATTTAATTTCACAGTAAAGTTTAATTTCTAGTTTCAGTTTTCACATTGGATTGTGTGCAGCTCCACTTTGGAAACCACAGCAAAAGCGTCTCAGTCTTCACACAAAACCCCGATGTAAACAAAGCAGTAAACAATTAAATAATTATATAAAATCTAGAAATAAAAATAACGGCAAGAAAAGAACTGTCACTGCACTCCAAACACACTTAAATATCGAAATTCAAACGCAAAAGGTCAAAAGAAAATAAGTGAAAGTAAACAAGCCACCAGCCCGCTCTGTATTCCTCTGCTTTCTACCAGAAACCATCTGTTATTCATCACTTCTGATCAAATCTTACCTTTAATAAGTGCAAATGTGTTTCACTTCATCTTCTTACTAGACCTTTTTTTTCACAAACAGTGCCAGTTTTTTTCGACCACAATAGTCTCAATCAAAGTCTGTTTCCATAAATCACCATAGTAATGCTCGTGGCATTGATTTACAGGAAATCTCACTAAATCAAATGCAAAGCCCTGGATCACGTTCTGGACAAACCATCGTTTTCATCCTTACTTTAGACCTTGAATATGACGCCCTCTGAGCTCAAAGCACTGTATCGATTTTTACCGCATCGCTGTCACGGCACAAAAGGGTAAAAAAGCCAATTTATCATTCTGCCATTCTCATGTCGGCCAGGGTTGAAGTGGGCGCTTTGTCAACCCTCACAGAATTATGGGTAAAATTGTTTACAAATGCTCAGAGAAGGGTAATTAGTTGGAGACAGGCTTGGATTGTTAAACTTAGCTAGCTAAGCTGATTATTTTCTGGCATTACAGCCATTAATTTATCTCATCAAACATAATGAACCCACGATCGTATTCTAATAAAACTCCAGCATCATTAAGACCTGATCCTCTTCACGTCAGTGACTGCAGCATCATCGACCACCAATTATCTGGTGTGATGATGGCCACTGTCTGGCCATTGAGATGCATCAAAGTAGCCTCATTGGTCTGATTACAAGAGTTAATTATAATCTGATACACGGCATAAAAAACTTTGTACAATACACCATTTTCCTGATAGTATTTGTGTGTGTGTGTGTGTGTGTCCAGACAGTTTAGAGATGGGCTGAATGAAAGACCAGTAAGGCTACGTTCACATTGTAGCTGAATAGGGCAAACGAAAAAACACATTGAATTCAACTCTTAACTATGTTTTGTTTTTGGAGCCGTAAACGCCATGTGACTTTTCACACAGAAAAGAGTCACAGAAAAATGACTTGACGTTGGCCATTTTTCAACCCCATCTTTTGAGAAAACAAAACAGGTAGAAGTTTACAAGGTGGCAATTTTGAATGAATTCATATGATTGTACTAAAACGTAAGTTCTTTTATTTTCTTTTAAAAAAGCATAAAGCTTTAAGGGTTAATTCACCCAAAAATAAAACAATTAATTAATTAATTAATTGACTCACCCTCATTTTAATTATATTATTATTATTCATTAATTATAAATGAATAAATGATGTTAAAATTATTATTTTATTCTTTGAGAACAAAAAGTATTTTAATTTCTTCATAAAATTACGACTGAACCATTAATGTCAAATGTACTGTTGTACTGATTTCCTTGCTACATTTCTGCACCTGGGAACATTGCAGTTTCATTGCTGTCAATGCAGAAGTCCGAAAGCTCTCAGAATTCATCATAAATATCTTAATTTGTTTTCTGAGCAAGAACCAAAATCTTAAGGGTTTGGAATGGCATGAGGGTGAGTAATTAATGACAGAATTTTCATTTTTTGGGAAAACCGTAGGAATGGGTTGGTACAAATTCATACGAATTAGCCACCGGGTTCACCAAAACATAAAGTAGTTGCAAATTGCCATTTTCTGATGACACCACAAATACGTACACTGTCCCAATGCCTTCACCAACAACTATCCTGAGCTTATATGACAAAAGCATTCTCCAAAAAAAGGGCCACAAACAAAACATCTACTATTCTACAATGATATATTTGAGATTTAAATAATTTCGAAGTTATATTTAATCAAAATAAGCTACTACTTGTCATATGATGCTTGGTTTAACTTTGCTGTGAAAAAGACAGAGAACAGTGAAAACAACCACTGGCATGAAGGAAGGCAAGGTGTTAAATAAATAATAGATAAATTAATAAATAAATAAATAATGAAATATCCCAATATAATTAATGAATATGTCATTTATAATATTTGTTTACAAATTCATTTAAATAAATAATTATATAATGAACTGGATTTTCAGATTGTTGTGTGAACGTAGCCACTCAGCACTCAAGTGTGTTCTAAACTTAACTAAAAATCATGTTTAAAAAACGCCGAAACGTTAACATTTGAAGCGGTTTGATAATTTACCGATGACTTCAAGATATAAGCATGGCTAAAATTTGTTACATTATGAGAAGATTATGGAAGAGCCCGATATTGCACATTATAGAGCAGCCTGGAGTCATTGTGTTTGAGAGCTGTAGCGCTCAGGGAAATAATCCAACCGAGCAAATAAATATCAGCTCAAAGGAAAACATCAATCTGGCTGTTGCAAGAAGATCCAGATAGAAGAAGGCAAACATTACAAAATCTAATGTTGGTGTGTGTGTGTCTAAATGTGCATGTTTACATTTAAGCGCAAAAAAAAAAAATCAAAGAAAACAGACTCCGGAATATGAACCGTGTGGTTTTCTATGATGTGCAGAATGAAAGCCACAGTCTGCGTCTTCCCGTTTTCCTTCCTCATCATCCATTCAATGTGATGAACTAGCTGCAAACTATTTAAGGGGAACATTCGAAGGACTGAGGCAAAGGTTTTAGTTGCACCAGCTCGGTACTTCCTGCATTTCAGGAAGCACTCGTCAAGCACTTCAAATTTCGAAAAGGAATTAAACGCCCTTGATGCTGATAACTATGGGTGAACGTCAGTCTCTGAGTAGTCGTAATATCTTTGATATTGAAGATTTCAGCGCATTATTGATACCGATAAATATACTTTCAGTTAAATTCTCCTTTAGTACTGTAAAACGAGCTCCTTTAATCAGGAACAGCTCTTGAACGTCTCATTCCAGTAAAAGCCAAGGCGGTCGCTCATCTCTCTCCACTTCCTGTCTTGTTCAGAGAGAGCGAGAGGGAATCTGACAATATACAAAATTTCTTTGTAGCATCCCAGTTCGTGACAGAGTAAAAACAGCTCAACAGTCCAGTGTGAAAGGACGTTATTCAGAGAGAAAGCCAGAAAGAAACAGAGAAGGACTGAGAGAAAGGCAGAGAAAGGACGTTAAAAGCAGAAAAAGGAAGTTACAAAGCTAGGAAAAGGAGGAAAAGAGAGGCAGATGCGGTGTGGCCAGCTCCTGTGCTGTTCCACTCCATCATTTCCTGGTGTCTCTGTGACTTCTCTCCCTCGCTTTCACTCTTTCCATCTCTCCCTCTCTCTCTCAGTCTGTTTCTCGCGAGCTCTACGAGTCTGAGCTCCACAGTTCAGGGCAGGCAGGCCAAATGGTGACTGGGCGAGGTGGTTTGGCTCTGGGTGGATTCTCACAGACGCTCCCTGGTGGGAATCCAGATATAAGGCCCTGACTGCTCCTCGATCACAGTTTTCACCTTATGATAAACCTCCTCGAAGCTGTCGCCCTCCACGATCGCTGCGATACAGAAAGAGAATGGCAGGTATAAATCATCCGTGATCTAAACTGAACCGAAATCCGATAGTCATATAAAAAATGTCATAAGTGTTGCGTTTGTAGCATCATGACTTCACATTTCACAAAGCCACATTTTTTACATTATATGGCACATGAAAGATGTGCAATATCGATGTACCTTAAATTGCAACACAAGCATAATTATTGTGTAAAATTAAAAGTTATGTGAAGCAGTTCTTGGAAAACGATTGACTAAAAGAACCTTTACATACAGCCTGATAGAAATCACATTGTTTACTATTTGGAACAAGCTGATAGGCCTCAGTTGATTCCTAAGCCAATTTGATTGCTTGCTCAATATTTAAATAGTGTTTGTTGTAAGCTGCTCTGCAGCAGGAGAATGCGAAGCAGATCTAATATGCCACGACCAAAGATATTACATAAACACTGGTGTACGCTAAAACTATTCAGAGAGTTGTCATGCTATAAAAAAGCGACATAAAATGTGAAATTTTTAGACCTGGAAAGCCCATGCGAATGATTAAAACTCCATGTCAGTTAAAACATACATCACATGATACATTTGTGAGTCTTCCTCCAGGACAATAGAGGTGCGAGACTGTCTTACCAGAGAAGCATTCCAGGAAATCTTGCTCCAGTTTGATAGCACGGTCCATACCTTTCCTGGCTTGTTCCTCAGTTAGACGTGTGTTGATCTCTCTGGATAAAATGGCAGAAACCCCCATCAAATGTCAGTTAAACAGTGTTTTTTTTTTTTTTTTGGTCAGTTAACTGTTGTCAAACAGTGTTGGGGAAAGTTACTTTTAAAAGTAATGCATTCCAATACTGCGCTACTCCCTAAAAAAGCAACTAAATAATATTACTTTTTTTTTGGAAAGTAAATGTGTTACTGTCACGTTGTCTGTTCTGTCTAGTTTTGTTTTTGTTTCGAATCTTCCTGTTTTTCCTTATATGGTCTTGTTTCGGTTCTTGTGTAGTTAAATCAGTTTAACTCGCCTCCACCTGTGCTCCCCACCTGTTTTCAGTTCTCCCTGAATGTTTCCCAATGTTTAAAAGCCTGTTTGCCGATCTTTAATGTCATTCTGTGTGATTATACCCAGTATTGTCATTTTGCGGACGTGCCGCTGCCCTTGTACCATCCTGCACACAGCCCTGACATTTACTTTACTTTTGAGTTACTTTTTTTAAAGTTTTTTTTGTGTGTGCTTTTTTTTTTTTTTTTTTTTAAAGAAAGATAAGCCCTTTCACAACAAAAAATATGCCTTAGGCTAAAGGAAATGTAAAATCATGTCGGTACAGTAGAAGGCCTTGCTCAAATCATTCTGGATTGCATGAAAAACAAGGATGCAGGAATAGGACACAACTCGGCATTAAAAAAAAATTACATTAAAATTTAAACACTAATGTTATGTCTATGTAAGGAAACTTTTAATTTTATGCTCGGAACCAACTGCTTAATAACTGAGACTAGGGCTGAAACGATGCCTTGAATAACTTCAATAACTCGATGACCAAAAATTATCGAGGCAAAATCCTCTGCCTCAAAGCCTCTAATAATTAATTTATGTTAATTTATGAGTTTAATTTAAGGGCGTTGAGGAAAGTTGAAATCAGGTTAACTTTATGGTAATGAGCTATGATGCTGTTTGGCAGCAACCAGTCAGAATGCAGAAGTCATTGTTGGTGGGGCGGCAAGAACGAATTTTGACGCTCTCATCGGCGGTGGTGTGAACACACGGTTACACCGGAATATTTATCAGATTATACCATGGCTACTTATCAAAGGAATGAGCTTACTTTCAAAGAAATTGTGCATGGCTTTTACAGTTAAACATATGTAATACTTTTTTAATATCATAGCTTGGATGAATACTTGAGTTTGAATTTAATATTTGAATATAATATTTAATATTGCTCTTTAATTAAGGAAAAATGTTTTATCCGATTACTCGATTAATCAATGAAATTGACTAAATTACTAAAATATTCAGTAGCTGCAGCCCTAACTGAGACACTGGTTAATAAAATGGGATTAAATACATCAATTCTAATTTGTGACACGTCACAATTATTTGCAATTATTTGTCATACTTATGCTACTTTTTTTTTTTAAAGTAATAGATATTTTCTTGTAAATTTACAAACTAATGGTTTACTGCTTATTCAAAAAAAGAATTTGATTACATAACGTGTGAAATACAGCAACCCCAACACTGTTATCTGTTATCAATTTTGGATGGATTTCAAGTATAGTTGTTTGTAGTTTCGTACAGGACGTTCTCCAGTGATTTGGGCCGTACGAAGATGGCGATTGGGTGAAGCTGTGCGGCCTGTAGCCTACGAACTGCATTTGCAGACACATCCAGAATACAGTGCTTTCCCTGCTGCTCACAAACACACAGACATCCATATTAAGATTTACAAAATACACAAGTTTTATTGTTTTGACCAAAACTCAGATCTAACCTGTTCCGCCACCTCTCGGACACTCTGAACACTGGTTCCGTACAGGTGACTGTTGTACTGGCCCGCCTCGATGAAACGATGGTTCTGAATGTCTTTCTCCATCTGTTCCCGCGATGACACAAAATGATAGTCCCGCCCATCCACCTCATATTCCCGCTTGGGTCGTGTGGTATCTGAGAGGAGAGATGACATCTTCTTGTGAGTTTGATATCAGTTATGCTTAATGTGACAGCTGTTAAAAATGGATAATTTAGCTTGAGCTCTTTATTCTTCTTCTAAGAGAAGAGACTGCTCCCAGAAAGACATTTGGTCAAGGGTCTGAAGATACTACATTTTTTCAGATATAACTGTGATGGCAGGATTAGATTAAATATGTATAGGGCCTTATGATTTCCATAGAGTAGAAAATTCAGATAGAATCATGAAATCCATTTAAAGAATGGAATTTGCATTTTGAATTAATAAATAAATCAAACGCTGGACTATTTGAATCAAATTATGACATAAATACTCATGCAAGTGTGATAATCACATTTTTAGCGTCTACTGTCTCACTTTATGAAAAAATGAAATTTATCTCCTGAAGTGAGCATTTGACTTGATTTAAAAAAACTACTCTCTTTAAGGAAGGAACTGTTCATTTTTATATGATTGCATTTTAAAAGCTGAATTAATCTGCTAATATTTTAAGCCTTTGATTGCCAACATTTTTGATGATAAATGTGAATTAAATTATAAATCCAAAATAGAGATGTCACAGAATTTCTAAAAAAATAAATAAATCAGGGCTTTAATATTGAAAACTATTACATCCTTTATGTAATACATTTATGAATTCAGTTGATTAGATATTTTTTAACTTGTAATAAATTGTTGTCAAATTATGTTTCATGATTTCAATTAATTTGACTTTTATTACTAAACCTTAATTTAATCATTAAAATGTCACCCAAAACAATTAAAACTGAAAAAACTTTGCTGGCTTCCAGAAATTGCATAAAACCAAATCAGATTTTTGGCAAATGTTTAGTCGGCTCTTGTCATGTTTGTGAGCAATATGCATCTGAGCGTGACAACAAAGTTGAAGAATACTTACGAGGGACACAAGATCCAAACTTGTCTGGGAACTCAGACAGCAGGTCATCATTCACTCTGTCCTTCACTGGGCCCAGAATAATGATCGGCCTTGCGTAGTGCACTGAACAGGACGAGAGACACAAGAGACACTATGTGAGTACAAAATAGTGAAGAGAAATAATAGCTATAATACGAAAGATCAGTGGCTCAGTTCCCAACCCCAGTATTGCCTACAAATACCACTTTTCTAGTGCTGCAGCAATCAGTCGACATCACTAATAATGTTAACAATAAAGAACTATCTACAAACATTTGCTTGATTGACAAGCGATCCGACTAATCATAATGCCAAATCCACCATGTTGTCCAGCAGCATATTCAGAAAGATTTTTTTTCCAGCTCATGAACGATAGAAACATCGACAATCAGAATCAATCATGCTATCACGTGCTCGAGAATTTAAAGCGGCAGACATGCTTGAGCTTATAATGAACAGAACAATATTGTTCGCTGGTGTGGATACAAATATAGTTATCGTTATTATTATCTTTATAGTTCTCGTGGTTGGTGTGAACAGGCCTTTAGATTGTGTTTATTAAAGTGTAAAGCTACCCCAACCCTTAACGATAATGCAATTATTATTTTACAATGTGACAAAAATATGCTATATTGATGCAACTGCTGCAACCGTATCCAAACCACAAATCAGACAGGAGAGTAGATTAACTTCGGTAGTCTTAAACTTACAGAATGGTTTGTTCCAATGCTGAAATAAAATATTTTCTAATGTTCACTCACGTTCATTTCATGCTACAAGTAAATATGATATATGCTGCTTTAACTGAGACAATACTTTAATGAGTGACTGTCATCAAAGAGCCACAAAAAGTATTTATTGTTTGAATTTGAAAACTGAGCGCCTTGAGACCTCGTTTAAACCAAAAGGTAACCTGTTCTTTCTTGTCTGTCTGTGTTGTCAGTTTTCTTTTTGCTCTGTGATGGATTTTTCACTGTGGGGGAACATGATGTGTTATGTGAGAGGGGCATTGCTTGTTGTAGATAGCAACAGTAACTAAGGAGGGTGGGTCTTTGAGAATTGTCAGTTTCAGGTAGAATTACAACTTATTAGCAGCTCTGTATGTATATGATCATGCATACAACATGTATTACTCAATATTTTAACTGCCAAACTGCAAAAACTACAAAATTAAAGCCTACTTATTAATCAGTGAAATGACTGAAGTAAGTTAATTACTCATTCTAATAATCACCCTACACAACATATCTAAAAATATAATGGTTTTACATCAAAAGTCAAACTATAAGAATCAACTTTCAGCTTTAGTATGTGAATTTGTCTCGCTCTCATCTCATCTGTTTGAGTGTTTGCTGTCTGAATTGAATCACATACAGTATGAGGTTTTTATTTCATTTAGGATCCTGCCAAAATAGACTGCAGAAGGCAAGGCATCTCACTAGGGTTTGGATCAGAGCCAGCATATAAAATGACTCGGTCGAGTTATCCAACCTTCCACTTGTGCAACTGTCTCGTAACTCCGTACTGGCTCTTCCCTTCCTGAAAGACAACAAATAGCAATACATCAATTTTCTGTTTGTAATACATGCAGAAACAACAAAACGTTTAACTCTGTATCAGTATTGAGGGCTGTGCGGTTGTAACTCACCCAGAGATCCTGTACTGTCTCGACTTCGGTCCTGTCAAAAGGATATAGAGGGTGCAATGCTTATTAAATTGTAATAGTTACATTGTAATAGTTTCCTGCATCAGTTTAGATGTAAACATACAGTTATTGCAGCATTTGTCATGGCCTAAAGGGGTTAACAGCCAATAATAAAAGTGTAGACACAGAGTTAATGCTGCCCTCAAGTCCTGTCAGAATTATTATATTTATGGGATGAGCAATTGAAAAATATTGCAATGAAAAAGGTACACTTTAGTATACTTTAACATTTTAAAAACACAATTTACTTAAACGGAATGAAATATTTTAAAATAATATACTTAAATGTGTACAGAATATAATGTTTTCATTAAATTGCATGCTATTATAGTTATTATAGTTTAAAGTCATATTAAAATGCAGTTAAATGTGCTTTTCATTTACCCAAGTAGGACTTGAGTACATCTTTATATGTAAATTAACTATATTTCAAAGACAGCTAGAGTAATTATGTATAAAGTGTACTGCTGAATGTACTGACATGCATCTACGACAAACTAAAATATCCTTTAACATCACTTCAATTGAGGCTTGTATTTATTTAAATGTATTTAGAAATACACACTTGTAATGATGCAGTTTAGTACATTTAAAATAAATTAACTGATATTAAATAACAGTAAAAATGATATTTGCTTTAGTTTGTTAGTCCACATATAAAATAAGTACAACAAAAGTAACACTAGTATTTTCACCAAAACCTTACCTGCAAAGCTACCAGAAAAAACTATATAAGGCAAAAGCTGCTTCAGACACAAAAGATGGTCACACCAAATGTTGAATTCATTTAGTTAATTGTGAAAGAAAATGTATGCATTATTTTTACATAAATGCCTAAAACGTTTAAAAGTACTGTAGCTTTGCAGGAAGGTTTCTTTAAGCATTCTCGAGATGTTGACAGTTCTCCTGGATTTAGTCGGTCTCAGTTTGTTCTGTTTTTGTTTTTTCATGTAATTTGAGACCGACTAGATGATAATTAAATCACATCTCTGCGTTGAGGACTGGCTGTTGTCAGACTCCTTTTAGAAACAAAGATTTCAATAGAAACATTGGCACAATTCATGTTTGGAAATGTAAACTGATACACTTACAGCAAAAGATAGAAATAACTGACATAAAACTGTTTTTTTAGATGGTGAAAATACTAGTGTTAAATTCTAGGAGCCCGAATGTGTTTGTGTAAAGGATCGCTTGAGCCGGTGGGATCCATTAGCAGGCTTTTATTGTACGTGGTCACACAGGCAAAGGTCGAATAACAGGCAAACACATTCAACAAGGGTAATCCAAAAGCAGAGTAAAAGTCCTGGCAAAAGATCGGGGCAGGCGGCGATAATCAAGACCAATAAACAAAGCAAAGAAAACACGGGTAGAAAATGGAAAATTGGTTCTTGTGCGACACGCATGCACATTTAAGCATTTTCTTTTAACAGCAGTTGACAAACCCACTAGAAAGTTTGCAACACCACCTACTGCATAACACCGGCATGACAACTGATGTAAAATAAGGTTCGGGCTCAGGATACCAAAACTGTTCATTAAAAAAATAAAATAAATAAATAATAATAAAAAAAAGAGGTGGGTCCAATCCTTGAAAATGACTTGGGATATCCATACATTTATTTTGTTAACATGGTATTATCTGTCAGTATTGGTTATTTTTTATAATGATAAAATATATATATAGTATATAAACAGTACTTATCAGATTTGATAGATTACATATAGATTTTCACAAGGAAGTAATATGAGCATGTGGACATTTTCCCTGTGCATTTAAGTTTTTTCTGCAAATGTCAATTAAGGGATTT
>JAUYWG010000038.1:22317147-22328275 GCA_034779775.1 Enteromius afrohamiltoni
TTAAATCCAATTTACAGGTTTACTGGTTTCAGCTCAACAGAGGTTTTTCCAAAATGTTGATAGAGCATGTGCTCACGGTTGCCAGGTTGGGAAGATTAAGTAAACCCCTGCTTAGAAAAGGACTTTCGAAAAACCTCTGATTGGGGGATTTAAACCCTTTGACATCTGGCAACCACAACCATGACAGCTTGAGTAGGCTTGTTACCAATTCAAGATAACGCAAATGTAAAAAAATAAAAAAAAATAACAATTTAAAATAAATAAAAGCTACGAATGTACCAATTTTTAGTATAAATGCCCAGCTGCCAGATATCACAGATGATCATAATTAATAAATCTAGAAGAGCAGAAATCTTGACAATGATTAAAATACTTTTCATTGTGCATCCCTACTCAAGTTACATTTAAAATAAATGAATGTCATTGCATTAGGCAAAACATTAAAGCAAGTGACATTAATTTCAAAGAAAGATGCAGTACTTCTATATTTCACAAAAAGATAAAACAAATAATATTGCCTTTTTTATATATTTATACATTTAGCAGATTTATAAATGTGACTTAAGAGTATAAATACTTTCTGGGGCCATTGTATATATAACTAACACCCAGGCAGTGTGTTACCTGAGTCTCCCGTCTTGTGCGGCAGCTCCTCCTGGAATAATCTTGGTGATGAAGATGCTGGGGTCGTCTCCGACATGAGGGTTATCTGTCCCTCCGGCGATACTGAAGCCTAACCCAGAGTTCCCCTGCAAATACACACACACACGAGGCACATTTGACAGAATGAGAGTCCCTCATTTACATCCACTGAAGCTCTGCTATGGCTGCCAACATATGTTCATGTGTATTTATTTAGCTTTAGTTGCATTTTATTAACACTGAAACATGTTATTTATTAATTGTAAGAAAGAATATAATGGAAGTAATATACTTGATATACTTAATTATATGCAGAATTCTGGGTGGGGGCATTTTTGACTATGATAATATGACTGTTTAGCGTTAACAGGAAGCAAAGTGAAAGAGAGAGAGGGGAAAGGATCATCAAAGCCAGAATTCGAACTCGGGATGCTGTATGTCGTCACACTGCCCACATAGCTATCAGTGCAGAAATAAAGTTTAGTTTGGTAAAATAAGCATGGACTGAATGTATTGTTTGTTGACACTTTACTGCATGTTAACTGCAATTAAATGAAAATGTATTTGAGTTTAAATTTCTTTAATGCAATAAGGTACTCTTAAAACTTGAATCCCCTTGTGTACATCTTCATATATACTTTTACAATTATTTAATTGCCTTAAGTTAACTATATTTGAGTAAAATGTACTTTTTATTAATCGTTAATATTTTAATGGTAAACTAAAATATATCTTAAAGTAATTTCTATTAAAAGTGAAGGCTATGCAAGTTGCAATTATATGCATTTAAAATATATTAAAATGTCATACTGAATAGCAAACTAAAGTTAGATAGACTTATAATAAAATTAGAATCCAAGTACTCCAAAATATAATTTTTAAGATTTTTAAGATTTAAACAAAGTGATATTTTACATATTCTTGTGAAAAAAACTATTCTTAGTTATATTTATATTAAAAATACCAAACTGAAAGCAGCTAACGGTTTTGTCCAAAAATACAGTACTGTGATTGTTAGCAAGATTACCCTTTCCAACGTAATCTCTTCATATTCAATCTCTCCTTCAGCTCCATTGACCTAAAAGACAAAGCAAGCAAAATGTTAGAAACACGTCAGCATTATACAGTAACAGACATGCAAATATCTACATTTACTAACACTAGAGTTGGAGGTTTCTACAACATTCTTATTTAGCTATTACTTAGGGAAAATTATGGTTAGTGGTAGATTTAGTGGGTTATGACTTTAAGTAGGAATGTTGTTCCAGGATTAGGGATGTGCGATATCGTTTGTGATAATATCCTAATTGTTGTTTTAACAAGGTGCGATTTGACATTATGGAGTATTTTGCAAAAAACGTCCAAAACAGCCATACTGCCTGTTTTGTTCAATTTCGTCAACAAAAATAATTCCAAACACAGCCACAACACTGTTTTGCATCTATGAGGAACATGATGGTGTTTTGTTCAATCAACAGTTTTAACGATTCAGTTCAATCGCAATGACTCCTATGTTAACAGTGATATTGCTGCCTCCTACTGGCAGTTTGAATTTTACATTTAAAGTTTCAAATAACAGATATTAAGTAAAATGTTGAATAATCAAAACATTATTTATGCATTTGTAACTGCACTAAAAATACATCTGAATGTGTTTCCTCCGCATTGCAAAGATTTTACTGATATTGATTTAATTTGCTTGGAACAGCCCAAATATCTAACTGTTTTTAATCACTGACTAAATCTTAGAGTTTAATGGAAAAATAATGCATACTTGTAGAAAAATGGCTTTATAGGGGTAAAAACGCCCATAAAAGGTAGAAGTCAATTAGAACTGACCACAACACAGAATCACACAACTGTCTATGGTAGCCCTTAAGGTACCAGTACAATAACTCACTCACAAAATATTGTCTAATTATCATTATTGAGGATGAACAAATCATTACAAAATCACATTGTCCCAGAATCCAAAACTTGGTATGTGGTTGCTAGGGTGTTTTGAGCAGCAACAATTTCGTTGCGGGTGGCCGCCAGGGCATTATTATTATCAATGTCAGGGTATTCTTGACTTGATGTGTCATTTATGTCTGCACCAGACATGATTATTTTTAGCTTTGAAGACAAAAACCATGCATAATAATACTTACATAAGGTGAGCCATCCAGTGTGTCTGTATTTACCACTACTGGTGGAGAGTTTGCCTGCAGGAGAAAAGAGAGAGAATGTTCAGCGCAGTGCTTATTAGAATACACCAGGGAACTACTTGTACTTAATTTGCTGGACACAGTATGCATACTGTGCGCAGTAAGCAACTTTTCTGTATGTATGCTGAATATCTTGACCTGCTGCTGTTCAAATTAAAATTTTAACTAGTAGTCCATAATTTTATTTCCTAGATGACAACTAGACACCATTCACCTAAGTAGACATGCAATGTTTTCTGACAGCAATCTAACTATCAGAAATGTGCATTTTATAGTAGGTAGTCTATTATCTTTACAGTATAAGCAATAAACCAGTATTATATTCCAAACAGTTCAACAGTTTTGCAGGTCTTTCCATTGAAAACAAATTAAAAGCCAACATTACATAAATTTACAACATGCAAGACCATCTATTACAACTCACAAATACTACAAGCTTTTACAGCTGTAACGTCTGCTAACACTTCTATTGGTTTCCAATAAACGTGATTAGAGACACACACACACACAAACAAGCAGTAATGCCCTCCAGTCGAGTTCCAAACTACTGCCTTTTATTACAGGGCGCTGCAGCCGCCCACATGATCGCATTAACACACACTCAACTACGCACGCTGTCAGAAACTCATTCAAGTGCTCACTGCCCCACGGCTTCGATTGTCAAACGAGAGACACATCTGAAAGAGATGAGCATTTCCATACAGCCACAGGGAGAAGGAATGTGTGTGTGCGCGCAGTGGGCGAGCGTGTGTTGTGTGTGTGAGCAGTGGGCGAGCTGTTCTGACCCTTGGCATATAACATGTAAACTAAACAACCATTTCAGTGGCTGTCCGGTTCAATACACATGCACATACTTCGTATACTGAGCTACATCTAAAGACAAGTGTGAATTGCACATAAAAAAAAAAAAAGACCACTTATGTATATTTAAAAGACAGTTTGTTTTGGTTAAACTTTATTTTAAGGTGTCCTTGTGACAGTGTAATTATACGTTTAAGTTCTGAGTAATATTAATTAGCTACATGTACTTACTTTATGGTTAGGGTTAGGCTTAGGGTTACTTGCATGTAATTATGCATAATTAAGTGTTATTATAATAGCAAGTACATGTAATATGTGTAAAAAGGACACCTAAAAATAAAATGTTCCCAACTTTCCAGACAGTTTCTTAACAGGTAAAAGTTAAGAGATACTTTAATTCTTTATTATTAAAACACTATTTTGTCAATTAATTTGAACTAATTTAATATTACATTTAATATTTAAATGTGCAGTGCCCTCTATAAGAATTGGGACAGTAAGAACAGAATTTGCTGTGCATTCAGTAAATATGATTAAAAATAAAAAGTTTTATTGTCACAGTACTTAATATGCTTATATCAGATATGACCTCATTCTACATCCCTAATCCTACCAAAAGACCTAAACACAACTACTACCTTATCAACTATTAATAAGCAGCAAATTAAGAATTTATTGAGTTACCAAACATGATATTAGGAATAACATTTAAACACATCTAGAATAACCCAAGACATGGTGAAATTACAGTAGGCTTTAACTTCATATGAAAGCTGGGTTCAAACCCTTTCCAAAACTTTTGCCCATAGCTTGAACCAAACAAAAGTTATGACTATCTGAAGCTGGCTGATAGCTATGATTTTCAGGAATGGAATTTTGCGAAAAACGGGTTTAAAGTGAGATAAGTTTCACTTTCATTTCACTGGTTTAATGAGAACTGTAGTGCTATACTGCATCATTACACAAACAGACTAATGTTACCCTGAAGAGGACAGTTCTGTGTTGTTCATAATGGGCAAAGTCTCTGAACATGATGTGGTGGGAACCAATCAGCGTTGCCCTGGCAACAGGATTTCCACCTGGAACCAATCTGCCCGGGCCAATCGTTCACGGCAGGAACAGTATAAAAGAAACACCAAAACTCGGAAGTAGCGAGCAACGTCTCCATACTGCTTGAATGCGTGACTTACCTCTGTTTGTTCCTCAGATTCGCCATGAACGATGAGCCCGGGCCACTCAGGACCATTGAAGCACTCTTCACCGCCACCTGAAAGGATTATACTCAAAAAAAAGAAAAACCTGAAAGAGGGATTATACTCATGCCGAGCACTGCCACCATCACCTTCACCGTATTGTCCGTCTTACCTGCACTGTAAATAAATCCACCCTCTGGGGTTTGTGTTCACTTTCATCACACTGTTGTGTCATACTCTCTAGCGCCAAGGTTCACACTGGTGGAGAATGCAGGCAACTACACTGGCCTAGAAGTCGACAAACAGAACAGCATATCAGAACACAACCTCACAAACAAACCTCCGTCACTCAGAACGGTCTTTTTTTTTCTCTGTCATCTCACAGGCGCGTTTGCTTCTCTCCCCCTCAACTCTTTCATGACTGGGAGTTCAAGTGCGGTTGCCAGCATGCGTCCAGGCTGCTGAACTGTTACGTCTAGCCGAACACTGGCTTATGGAGGGCGGCACCACAGAGTCTAATCGTCGAAAGAGTGGTCGTTGACAGGATGCGGGGACCCAAGACGATCACAGAGCTCGTGGAGGCTATTGAGTTGGCGGACACAGCCTTTCATCGGGACAGGGGGGAGAGAGTACCGTCATATCCCCGAAGGGTGGTCCAGGAGCGACTCTCGCCAGAGGGCACCCAGCGCATTGTACACAGGCCGTTGAGTCCCCGGGATGAGCTGATGCCTACAGACCCACCAACACCGGCAACCAAAAAGTGAATGGCAGGTTGCGCTTTCCACAGCGATTTTTTGCCTTGAACAATACCTCATGTCACCGTAGAAGTGAAAGGGAAAACGTACAAGGCGGTGTTGGATTCGGGAAGCAGCATCACCCTGATGAGACCCGATGTACTAGGACATGGGCCACTGCTTAAAGGTACGCTACCAGTTACTTGTGTTTCTGTTCTGTCGAGATAAGAAAAGGACTGGAGATGAAGTGGTCAAGGAACTGCCAGTGGCAGTGTTGCTGGGACGCTATTGGCTAAGGTGAGACAAATAAAAACCTCTGTTAACCATCCTCAGACAGACGGTTTAGTAGAGAGGTTCCCTGAAGCAGATGCTCCAGCGGGTGGCGTCCGAGGACCCCAAGGACTGGGACCAGCTCCTTCCATATGGCCTCTTCGGGATCCGCGAAGTACCCCAGGCATCTACAAGCTTCACCCCGGCGGCCCTCGCCCTCTCTCAGCCCACGGTTGTTGATGGAGACAACATCTTTCGTCTTTCCATCTTTCAGCCGCCCAGAAAGCAGAGCTGAGGCACCTGTCAGTCAGTTCCAGGATGTGTTCTTGGAAACCCCGGGGCGCACGGAAGTCTTACATCATGACATCATCACGGACCCAGGAGTCATCGTCCAGCAGCGGCCGTACCGAATCCCCATAGCCCGTCGGCAAGCTGTTGAGGAGGAGGTACAACAAATGCTTAAGCTGGGGGTGATCGAGCCATCCAGAAGCCCATGGTCCAGCCCCATTGTCCTTGTCCCGAAGCCAGACAGCACCCTAAGATTCTGCAATGACTACCACCCGCCACAAAATCCCAGGTACAAGCTTTCCTGGGGTTGGCGGGATATTATCGGTGCTTTATCCCCAGCTTCTCCTCCCTAGCTGCCCCTCTTTCAGACCTGAACAGGAAGGGGCAACCAGAGAAGGTCTGCTGGACAGACCAGACAGAGAGAGCGTTCCAGGCCCTCAAAGAAGCCCTAACAACCGAGCCTGTTCTCCATGCCCCGGATTTCAACTGCCCCTTCCTGGTGCAGACTGATGCCTCCGATTCGGGACTCGGAGTCATTCTTTCCCAGGAACATCAAGGGGAAGAGCATCCGGTCGTGTACATCAGCCGTAAGCTGACCCCTGCAGGAAAGAACTACGCAGCAGTGGAGAAAGAGGCCCTCGCCAAGTGGGCAGTCCTGGAGCTGGGAAGAAAGTTTGTCTTGTTCACAGATCATACCCCTCTGCAGTGGATGGCTCGAGCCAAGGACACAAATGCTCGAGTGACCCGTTGGTTCCTGATGCTCCAGGACTTCCACTTTGACATGCACCATCGATCTGAAGCTTCCAACCTCAACGCAGATGGCCTCTCGCGGATGGGGTCAGCTTACGCAGGTCTTAAGAGGATTTAAGAGGGATTATACTCACGCCGAACACCGCCATCATCACCATATTGTCTTACCTGCACTGTAAATAAATCCAACCCCTGTTCAATTCATCACGCTGTTGTGTCGTACTCTCTAGCGCCAAGGTTCACAATGAATAGCGTACCTTGAAAAAAAGTGAGCACAGTTTTCTGAACTGTTCACACACCTGTGCATATCATACAACTGTTATGAAGCGGACAGGCGCTGATGGCAAGTAAAATCAAAGTTTATTTACAGGAAATGAGTTCAACAGTCTTATTGGAGCAGTGCAACAGGTGAAGGTGGAGCCTGGCGTGGATGTAACAACAACATTGGACTTTTTAGTAACGTCATCATTCAAACTATAACCCTCTGAGGTCGGCCGTCACACCCGCATGATTTGTTTTTTTTTTTCTTCTTATCAGTTGTAAAAGACACTAATATAACTCTGTTGATTTTGAAAGTGTTATATACACCATTCGAATCTGTTAAATGTCTTTTTTTTTAGTTCACTCTCAGTAACAACAAAAGTGTGTGCTTTTGCAAAATAAGGAAAATAAAAAGTGTGCATGAAATGAACTGAAACGCCACGAAACATGACACATGAGACACATATCTATAGAAAGCTTTATGTGTCTGCTTTTAAATGCATTAAGTGCACTAAAAATTATACATATACTGATATCAACATGTTCACAGATGTTTTTGTGTGTTTGTTTTGTTTTTAGTGATTAGAAACCTGCTGCATGATAAACCCGGATGACATATACTCGAGTCTCTTCAAGCTGATCGCCTCTAGGAATGCGGTACCAACATCAGATCTTCAACTGCACTGATATTCTCTGGTAAAACAAGCTCCCAGAATACTGATGGTGGTTATTTTTTCTTGAATTCATGCAAAGCAGCAGCAAACACTCAAATAACACGTATTTACAGGTATTTCAGGATTGACTCAAGTCTGAAGTCTGTTCACATCACTGTAGCTCTGTGTTCAGTAATGTGTCTTTGACCTTTATTATGTACAATATATCTTTTAATTTTACTGTGTTGTAAAAAAAAAAAAAATCATTTTAAAAAATCATTTTTTCAATCTCCTGCCATTCTTTCTAACCTGCCTTACCTGTCAGTGTCTCTAATGGCCCATTAGGGGAGAGGTCTTTGTCTCTTCAGGTGATAATCACTGAATATTAATGGTTATTCTCACACCCCGCAAACAAGCTTTCAGCCTCAAAACATGTCTTTTAAAATTTAAAACACTATATCGTTTTTCTGTGAATAAGCAATTGAAGTGATTTTCACATCATTAGGCTGGTTATTCTAAATTCCTTTCAGGACCATTCACTATGGCTTAGGTGGCCTTATTTTAGAAAGTTTTATTTTCCCAAAACTTAGTAACAATGCATAATATTTTTTTTCTAAAAAATGCAAACATGTACATCCACCCTGGTCACATATTATTGTAGCACAGTTTCTGCTCTATACAAAAACAATTATGTGTTGGTCAATAGTATGTTATAAGTAGCTGAAATAATCACAAATATCAGAGCATGTCCAAACATCTCAGGGACCCCAAAATCACCTCAGACCCCAGAGGGGTAATCTCTGGGTGTAAAAAAATTGTCCTTTTTTAGTTGTTTAGGGCTCTGACATCACCAAATTTAAGCGGTTATTTTAGACCGCATTGTTTTCTCACTATATAATAATAAAAACAATTTGTTTACACAGGACTGTCGGGAAATGTGCATTGATGCACCTTAATTAGCTTACGTTGTTTATTTTGATAGGTTTACTCTTTCTGTGGTGTTAAGAGAAAGCACCTCTGCAGCACATTCTTAACATAAGATAAAAGACAGCTTTTCTGCTTATTGCAATAAATCACAATTTTTCTGCACTAAACAAGTGAATTTTGGCAAGATTTATTCATAGATGATAGACAAATATATTTAAGTATGTTATTTATGTAATAAGTGCTCTATGCATTTTCACAAAGGTAAATAGCAACGTAATGAATTTTCATTTCAAACAGAAAAAGTACAAAACAGTATGGGACCATATACTATAATGTGGTGGCATCGAATAATACCATGGTATTTTGAGAAATAATGGTATTCATTTCATAGGCCAAATGGTACTAGAAAGGTACTTCAAAGGTTCGTTCAGCATTACCATCATATACCATCAAAAACAGCATTTTATTACAACTAATATACCCCCGCATACTTCAAATGATTCATTTTACAATGGAACACCATACTGGTTTCATTCTTATGTTTATTGCGTTGTTTATAATTGAAATCTCTAGTGCTAACCCACTGTAGACTTTCTGCAGCCCACCATATTTTCAATCTTAACTGAAAACTTGAAAGATGAACAGAATATTCCAGTACAACAGCCAGAGCCCTGCGCAGGACATACTGTACACAAGAATAAAAAGAATTCCCACAATTTGCTACTTTGCAGCCATGCTTTACCAATTGGTTCCCTTTTTCATATTAAGTTAAATGGTCACAATAGTTTAAAAGGTATAGTTCACCCTAAAATGAAAATTTGTGTGTTCATGGAAACAGAAATGTAGCTCACCGATGGATCCCCTGCAGTGAATGGGTGCCGTCAGAATGAGAGTCTAAACAACTGATTAAAAACATCACAATAATCCACAAGTGATCCAAACCACTGCAATCAATCTATTAATGACGTGTGAAGCAATAAGCTGCATGTTATTAAGTATTAAATATTAAATCAAATCATTGCTTCTGAATGAAATACAAATCCTCTAGCTGTAATATCCTGTAGCTTTAACCAGTGAACCAGTCTTGTCTAAATCAGGAGAGAAATTTAAAATCACTAATTAAAATGACATGAAAAACATTAAAAAATAAAATTTGACCATTCTGGTCTCTAAATGCCTTCAGAAGGCATTTTGCACTCTTGGCCAGTAACTCACAGGACAAAACAAACTGTGACCCATCAGTTGATAAGCATATGTGGTAATTAGCACATTGCATGCCAGACAGCTATTTTAATGTGTCCCTCTGCAAAAATAAATGAATATCAATCACGTTTACAGTAAATATACCTACACCAGAATCCTACCAGGTAAATGGAATGAATATGTAAAACTCTCTCTCTTTTCAGAAATACTGAAACATTGCTTGAGGATGCTTTGATTAAAAAAAAAAAAAAAATAGTAAAAACAGTACACTTGCTAACTTCCACTTAGTATCAATGCATGACGTAATCAGTAAAAGCACTGTAAAGCACTGCTGACATGGTGCAAACACCACCCACAGGAATTATGTTGCTAACACAACAAGACATTTATTCATCCACCTGGAAAAGCCATCCTCAAAGAACAGACATTTACTCAAGAACTCATGTGAGCGCATTAAAAAAATATGATATTCATGTTTTTGCCTTTAAACCTTCTGGTTCACTTGTTTTACAGAATTTCATGTGAATTTCCATGAGTTTAATGTTCTTTTACACACAAAAATAGATTTGAAAGAATGTTGGTAAGAGCTACTGACTTCTGTACTGTAGAAGTCAATGGCTACCGTCAAATGTTTTGTACTTTCTTCAAAGAAATGCAAACATGTTTGGAATGACACAAGGATGAGTAAATGATGACAGCATTTTCATTTTGGGGTGAACTGTCCCTTTAAGAAAGGAAGGTAAGCGAGAAGCTGGATTGAATCTTGGTGAGTGGGTGGTAATGTTGCACTCTTCTCTCTGCTCTGTTTTTCACTGGATTTCTCTGCACCTTATTCCCCCTCATCTTCCTCTCAGCTCTCCCTCGTTGGTTCTCTGGTTTCTGGTGATTTGTTGTGCTGCAGTAGTCTGTTGATTAGCATGCTCTGTAGAAATCAGCCTCCTACCCTCACATCTTTTCTGCTTTCCTTCTCGTTTCATTTAGCCTTTTCTGTCTGTTCCTTCACCAAGTTTTATTTCCCAGCTCTCTATTCAAATGCCATTTTTTACATTAACAGTGATGACAATGATGGTAACAAAGACATAGATGTAGCAGACAAGGATTTCCAAAACATTACGTAACCAGAGTATTTCTATCTTGCTACAGGGAAAACGAGCACAGATTCACTCACTAACACAGCCTCATGTAGGAGTCACATCTGT
>JAUYWG010000038.1:22332847-22350298 GCA_034779775.1 Enteromius afrohamiltoni
TTTCTCAGCATTTCGATTTTTCTGTACCCTCAGATTCCAGATTTTCATATAGTTGTATCTCGGTCAAATATTGCCCTATCCATTCAAACCATACATCACTGGGAAGCTTATTTATTCAGCTTTCAGATCATGTATAAATCTCAATTTTGGAAAATTAACACTTACTACTGGTTTTGTTGTCCAGGGTCACATATTTCAAAGCAGCTACAAGTTACAAACATTATAATCAAAAGTGATCTGTAAAACAAAAACTTTGAAGTATATTACAAGAAAACACTATTTCAATCTTCCTACTTTCATGAAAAAAAATGTTTTTGCTATTTCTTTGTAATTATTTCTAAAAATAAAAAGCAATTTCTGAATGAAAACTGTTCATAAAATTGTTTATACAAAAATGCATTTTGCTGTCTGCTATGACACTGTGAGAAATGCAGCAACCTGAGTGATACAAATACTCAAACTCTTCCTGTGACTGTACCACAGTTAGAAATACCTCTTAGCTATTCGAATTTGAGAACCAGAACAGACTGATGTGTAAGTCCAAATATTAAGAATATTTTGAGTCTACATTTCATTACAGTTTAAGTTAAAGTGAGAAAATGGCTGTTGCAACCCTACCCAGTACATCTTAATCTTCCTCTTTACAGTAACTGCACACAGCATGGTTACAGTCCTACAAGAAGATGGAGAAACCCCCAAAGAATCCTGCTGAGACGACCAGCTCAGCCTGAATTCCCATGGAGCGATGAAGCTGCCCGAGTCTTGCTGATTAAGCTAGATGAGAAGCATCCACAGCACAACAAATATGGTGTCTTTATTATCGTATCACCCAAGAAAAACAGTCATGCTAGTGAAATGCTCATACTCTGGCTTCACAGTTGCAAGTGGGGATCTTACCTGGTAATATGTAGATTACCAAACTGAAACTATAATGTAAAGAACAAGAATATATGAACTGTAATGTAAGTACTGAGCACTAGTGACACCCAACATGAGTAATACAGAAGCATGTGTAATACATGTTATTTTCCTGGTCTAGACCTCTCTAGACTTCTCTCATCATTTCCTTGTCTGTGCACTATTATAATAATGGAATCTTCCTGTGCTGACAGCCACCCAAACCAGAATTTTAAAACATCACTTCATTAAACCACTAATACATATGAAAAGTTCAAACTGAACAATGCCCACAAACAACTTCGAGCCATACTTTTATGTTTGATGCACAAACTCAGTACGGTATGCTTTACACTAAACATTTTAAATGGGAACAGTTGCATAATTTTACTTTGTTCTGCTTGGCTGATTTCTTCAATAGTCCAGGGGTGAATTCATCTAGATCTCAACAGACCCTTGGTTTCACACCAGCCTCAGCTGAATTTAACTCTTTCATTACTTTTGACACCGGTATATAAACTTACTGGTGGTAACACCCTTTCGGAGATGCTTTGGTGATTCGAACTTGGTGTTGTCTTCTTTTACGAGAAAGATAATTGTCAGTTGCACATACAACTTATACCATTCACTTTATGAGAGTAAAAAGAAGACGGATTCATTATTATGAAAGAAAAGCACAACAACAGTAAGTGACAAACTAACTTATATGGCGGTTATTCACAAAAACGTATGAGATGGCATACACCACATGCTGTAGTATATATCGCTAATAAATTCTAATAAAAAGATCAGTGAAATTGGCTCTTGATGTATGTAACATGCATCATGGAACATGTGGCAAGAACATAAAAAAGAGAAGAAATTATAGAATATAAAGTAGTCTCTTTTTTGTTTGTTTTCTTTGCACACAGAAACTATTCTTGTAGCTTCATAAAGTTAAGGTCCACTGATGTTTCGTGGACTATTTTAACAATGTCTTTTCTACCTTTCTGGGTAGTTGCATTGCTGTGTATGCAGGGTCAGAAAGCTCTCAGATTTCATCAAAAAATCTTAACTTGTGTTCTGAAGGTGAATGATACAAAGAAAGATTTTGGAACGGCAATGAATGATAAAATGGGGGAATTACCTAACTAATATGTACCATATAGGGTAAATAAGGTACAAGGATGTATCTTTTAGCCTTTGTACCTTAGATGAGAGTTCCAGTGACAGTTTGGTTCATTTCTTTCTGAAAGTGCGAACTCTGTAAACTGTAAAAAAACCATGGGCTGCGTTGGATACTTGGTTTAACCAATCTTTCTGTCCGTCAGTCATTTTGCACGTTTACAGAGTAGCACCTACTGTATAAGAAACAGGAAGCTGAGAGTTAAGCTTCACACAATTGTCAGTTTGCTGTGCCAAAACATCTCCTGTTTTTCTGTTATTATATTACCAGGTCATCATTACCATTAGCCTTTTTCTCTGGATGATGTAAAAGTATGAACTGTTACTGCAGTCGGTATGTAAATCACAAGAAGATTTTAACTAGATTCACTCTCTCGGTCTGTGTTGATGAATACGTTTGCATGGCAACGAGGTACTCCTACACTCACGTGGGTTATATATTGGCTGATCTCAGCTACATGCATCACACGTCACACAGCACACCGACGTAACAGCTCATCTGCTGCACTCAGCTGAGGCTTCCGGAAGTCTTCATGTCAGATGTCTTACAATGAATTTTAACAGGAACACAAGTGAGACAATTTGGAAATAGTGATAATAAATAGTGATTTCCAGATCTTGAAATGTCGAATATATAAAGTTCTGTCATGAAAATCTAAATGACACAGGCCAATACATTCTAACTCAGTCTGATATAATCACATTACATTGACATGGTGCAGTTATTTTCTTTTTGCATCAACTGCCAACGAGCTTGCTGCTCAAAATTCAAATACTTGGCTATAAACCAAATATTGCTGACCATCAGCATTTATACAGCAGGCCTTGGCAAGACCCTTGGAGGGATTTCAAGGTTGATGGGAGTGATTGGTTTCTTTTCACATCAGCAGCCAATGAGCTTGCTGCTCAATGTTCAAATACTTCATTGGGGTTTGTAGTAGTAGTTGCAGCACATCTCAAAAACCCTCCATCTTCCCGAGCACCACCTGTACAGATCTACTACGGGGTCATTTCATGTAAATTAACAAATCAGTTTATAAATAAATACATGGACAAACAAATACATTCATACAAACATAAAAATATCCCAAATAAACAAATAAATACAACATTTTAGAGGAGGATTCTAGAAAAATTAGAACGGAAAAAAATATATATATAACGGAATTTGGGAAGAAATTCCATAAGGCCCTATATTCAACACAAAATTTCAATAATGTATGGTTTGTATGCCATTTTCATGAGATTTGGGTTGTTTTTATATCAATAAAGAATGTATACAAGAGAAATGCCAAGCTGATGTAACGATTAGTATAAAAAAACTACAAATTACTTATTTCATGAACAACATTTGCACAGATCGCAATCGTAACCTATTACAAAAACAAAGTAAGTCCCTTTTAGCTAATATGTTGTAACTACTTTAAATGTTCAACAGGTTTGTTTTTGTAAAATAAAGTAACTTTATAATTGTCATTTTCTTCAATCCTATAATAATCATAACACCTAAAATACATTTTGGGTAAAAAGTGTTTCAGCCAGTTGAAGGGTGGGTAGGCTACATTGCGTGCACATGATCAGGATGGTACCACCTCCGCCTCATTCGGAGCCAGGAAAAACCCTGCTACATTCATTATGATAAATATACCAATTTGTTTGATTTCTTCAGCTGCCAATCCAAAAGGTCCAGGCTTAAAGGAAATCCCTGTTATGCTGTTCACATGCTTTAATGTCATACGTCTTAAATACGATCATTCTGTCACTTGAAGTCAACGTAAATTTCCACTGCTAGGCTTTGATTTAACTGGTATTTAAAAATACTTGCTCATTACATATAAATATAAAAGACACAACCTCACTGTCTGTAGGGACAGGAACCAATGTAGAACCTACAGTAAGGGTAATGAGCTAGTTAGAGAGGCACAGTGAAAAACTGGACCAGCAGGGTAGGAAGAATGCTGAATGTGGGTAAGCTGGAGAAAGTGTGAGGCTGAAAGGAACGTGACGAGAGAGCTTGATGTAGATTCCACACATTACCCAGGAGTCATTGCGTAACAGAAAAAGCAAAGAATGAAGCCGGGTGGTACATCAATGTCAGCGTATGATACTTTTAAAAACAACGCGTTTATGTGTGTGTTTGTAGTTTGCGGTTTTGCTGTCAAAAGTGTTACTTCAGTCTGCTGGCCATGGAGAGGTGAAACACAGGTCAGAAACCAACAGCTAAATTTAGATGCAAATACACATTATGTATAGCGCATTACCACTGTAATTTATTTTCTTTGGAAGAAAAGTACTTAACTTAAATATGAACTAAATCTATCCTAGACTACAAAATATGAATAAAACACATGCAAATGCAGGCCACACACACACTAAAATATTGCTGACCATCAGCCTTTATTCAGCAGGCGTTGGTGAGACCCTCGGAGGGATTTGAAGGTTGAACGAAGTGCAGCAGATATTAGCAAAATGAACTGAGAGCCAACCAGGGAAATGTGAGGAGCCACAAATGAAGAAGAGAAGGGAGAGCAGAGAATATGCGGGTGAAAAATTAAGATGCATTAAAAGAGAAAATTAGAAGATGAAAAAGAGAAAACGGAAGAAAGTATGAGAGAGTGCTCAGGGTCACTACCCATCCTGCTTTGGGTTGAACAACACAACATTTCCCTTATCCCGTACATCGCATTCTGAGTGCATGGGTTCTCTTGCCTTTTTAAGAAAGCTTTTTATTTATTATTTTTTGTGGCCTAGTTTCACCTATATTTAACAGGGCTTCATCACTCAGTAAACATGGTCAGTGGCGGTAACATATGTCAATCAAAATGTGAAGTAAATGTATTTTTAACTATAATAGATAAAGACAGCCTAATTAACTCTCACATTAAAAAAATATATGAAAACATGTACTTTATACAACAAATACAAACTGTATAACTTAGAAATTAATTTAAAAAATGCATATAGTCATTTACACAGCAGCTGTCATAACTTATTTCATAAACGATTTATTTAAACATATTAAATAAGACATCACTAACAGGTAAAGTAAAATCTAATCATGTATATGCCCTTCTCTACACTTCATGTCCCTAGCAAATAACAAGCTATAACATATATAATAACCTTGGGGTTAGGAGTTTTTGAAGTTATATATGAATTTTATTGCAGTGTTTTCAAATATACAATATTTCAGTCTTACCACTTCAAAACTCATGTTTAATTCAATATGTTACTTGTCATTTCTTTGCCGTTGTTTTTTCAGTGCATAGTAAGCATATGTCACATTAAATTTTTTTAGCACTTTTTTCTTAGCACTGGTAGGATTTTGAACCATATAACATAATAATGTATCATTAATTGTGAAATGACTAGCCAATCCATTTCCTATCTCTAAACCAACTTCTAACCATTTAGCAAAAATATTATGAATACAAATGTAACAGACAAGTGTAATCCTAATACCTAGAAGTATCCTAGGCCGCTTCGTGCTATTCACATTCCAGGCGTTTACAACCAGACAGTCTCGAGCAGCGCTCCCTGGAGAATGGAGACTCCATCCCCTGACGGTTCAGCTGATATGGGAGAAGTTTGGAGCTGCACAGGTAGACCTGTTCGCCTCCCCAGAGACCTCTCATTGCCAGCTGTTTTACGCTCTGACCGAGGGAACATTAGGCGGAGACGACCTGGCTTACAGCTGGCCACAGGGCCTACGCAAGTTTGCGTTTCCCCCAGTGAGCCTTCTAGCACAGTTTCTAGGTCAGGGAGGATGAGGAGCAGGTCCTGCTGGTAGCTCCCTATTGGCCCACCAGGACCTGGTTCCCCGAACTCATGCTCCTCGTGACAGCCCCTCCTTGGCAGATTCCTCTGAGGAAGGATCTATTAACTCAGAGACAGGGCACCCTATGGCTATCCGTGCCCAGATCTGTGAAAAACTCCACGTCTGGTCCCTGGATGGGAAGCGGAGGTTCTAAGTGACATACCCCAAGGGGTAGTTGACACGATTTCTTCTGCAAGAGCACCTTCTACAAGAGCTGCCTACACGTTGAAATGGAACCTGTTTGTCGAGTGGTGTTCCTCTCAGCGAGAGGACCCCCGAAGATGCCCGATCAGAGTCGTGCTTCTCTTCCTGCAGCAAGGGCTGGAGCAAAGGCTGTCTCCCTCCACCCTTAAGATCTATGTGGCCGCTATCGCTGCAAACCATGACCTCCTTGATGGAAGGTCTGTGGGTAAGCATGAACTGGTCATCAGGTTCCTTAGGGGGGCCAGAAGGTTGAATCCTCCTTGGACCCTGCTGTACCATCTTGGAACCGGTCTCTTGTCTTAACAGCATTGAGACAGGTCCCCTTTGAGCCTTTGCCAGCAGTCGAGTTAAACTTTATCTCATTGAAAACTCTTCTCTAACACTGAGACCACAGCCCGGCTATGTGCCCAAGGTTCCTACCACTCCCTTCAGAGATCAGGTAGTGAGCTTATCAGGCACAGGGTGTGCCCTGCCCCCTCAGTGTACGGGCTCACTCAACAAGAAGTGTAGCTTCGTCCTGGACATTGGCACGCAACGCCTCACTGGCAGACATCTGCAGAGCTGCGGGTTGGGCGACCCCTAACACGTTAGCTAGGTTTTATAGCCTTCGTGTTGAACCGGTATTCTCCCGAGTTCTCACCTCAAACAGGAATGACCTGTTCAGTCGGCTTGGCAACGATATGTCTCCAGAGTGTCCTTATCAGTAGACCCTGTTGAGTTCTTCCGCTCCACTTGGCAGCCGGATGTTGCGGAGCGCCAGGCGCCAGGCCCTCGATGCAATGAATCCTTGAGAACAGCTAGAGGGCTAGGACCCCCTGAGTGATACCCTGAGAGGACCTCTTGTGGTATTCATGGTTAAAAAAAAAAAAACAGACCATGTTCCCCAGCAGTCGCTCCGTGAGGGTTTAATCACCTCCAATACTCCATATGCATTGAAATTCATGTTACGCTGTCTGTTAGACCTCCTAAGGGAAGGCAGACTCCGCATGTCTTGTCAGACGTCCCAGTGGCCAGTTATTAGGTAGTGCAGGTATTGGTATCCTGTACTATTAATCCGCTGACCTACTTATACTCGCGTTAGGTGCAGCTGGATATTAATCAGCATATGCCAATTTCATTGGCGTGTTTATATACACGCAAAGCTGATTTGCTATCTCGAAGCAAGATTCCTATTTGACGGTCACCGACGTGGCATCTCCGTTCCCTTCTTCAGGGAACAAGGGTTACAATACGTAAACGAGATGTTTTATCTCAGTAAATTCCTTATATGCTGCTTATTAGTAAGCTAGTTGTTGAGTTTAGGTATAGAGTAGGGTTAAGGGTTCTAAAATACTATCGTACAGAATAAGGCAATAACTTTGCTTTATAATAAACAGCCAATGTGTAATATAGATGCAAATGAATTGATAGTGAATTGCGTTCCCCAATCTCAATTTTTACAATTTCTTCCAAAAAGGACAAAATGTAAAACCAAAGTAGTCCAAATGACAATTACTTTGAATCCAATATACAGCATTACTGTATATTGGAAGTACAGTATAATAGGCACACTTAGTGTGATGCACTAAGTAAAATTTAAGGTAAGTACTTATCCCAGTTTACTGAAAGACACACACATTTCACATTCTAATGCACACCACCACATGGCATATCACAGGTGGTAACAAAACACATGACAGGCAATGAGCATTTTATCTCACTGACATAAACCTTTGTCGTAATGCTTTTTTTTTTTTTAAGCAAGTTTTAACATTTTTAACAAAGTCTAGAATTTGGTTGTGTTGCTCTCACAATGCAACCACTCAATGGATTCTTAACAGATTTTTAATAAAATAAATTACTTTTAGGATCAATTTCTGGTTAATATGTGGTTTGTTTTTTTGTTTTTTTTTGAAGCAAGCTGTACACTGTGCAAAGCCCAAACCTAGTTTCAAGGTACCTTCCCCCACCAATGACACTGACAAACACTATGCATCACTGTAACTGGTCATTATAAAACAATCATTAGGGTCTTTCCTTGCACACATTTCTGATAAGCTCATACGTTTCTTCAATGGCTCAGTCATCCTCAACAACACACATCTTCCCTCTTCTTTTTTCTATGTATCAACACTTCCTCCCACTCTCTCTAGCGCTCTCTTTAATCTACGCCATCAATCATCTCTCGCTTCAGAAGCACATTGTACTTTTCCCAGTGAGGGGGAGCTGGTCACCATGGAGCCTTCCTTCTCTCATCCCAAAATGGCCAACATCCAGCTAGCTACACATTTACGCTATGGCAAGCTGATAAACTGTGGCAGCATGTTAGCATGCTTTCACTCACATTTTATCGTCTCTGTACTTTACTGGTAATAGACACTTCTTACAATAAAATAATAACAATGACTTAACTGTACTGAATGTGCACCTGGAGTGTACCTCAAATCCTAAGATGTGACCAGGGACCACAAAACCAGCCATAAGTGTATATATTATTGTTTTTTTTTTTTTAATTGAAAATACATAATCTGAAAGCTGAATAAATGCTTTCCATTGTTTCATTGCTTTTCATGTACGGTTTGTTAGGATAGGACAATATTTGGTTATCTAGAATCCACAACTCCGGACGAGGGTGCATGATGGTGCCCCCTACCTCTAAGAGGAGGTTCCTCCTGACTGGAATCTTCCATGGAGAGCCATCTAGGAGGGACGTCAGGTCCAAGAACCAAACTCGGCCCGGCCAGAGCGGCGCTACTAGTAGTAGACTGATCGCATCCCTGTGCACTCTCTCCAGAACTCCTGGGAGCAGAGTGATCAGGAAAAAGGTGTACAGACAAAGCCTGTGAGAGGCATCTGTCCAGGGCACACACATGAATCTAGTGCACCAGCTTGTATAAGGGGCACGAACAAAAAGCTAAAGCCAGCTGCACTCCACATGCTTTTATGCTTCCTGCACTGTTCAGAAAAAATACCACACTTCGGCTTTAAATACAATTTACAGGAAGTAAATGATTACGGTCACATTCAATAAACATTTATTCAACAAATTAATCCAAAGTCAGAGTGCAACTAATCCATAAAATGAGATGCACAAAAATTAATTAAAATATAATCAGTCTAAAAGCCTGCTCTTTATTTTTGCTAGTCAAAACAGAAAACAGGACACGCATGCAAATTGAGCTGCTGAACACACCACCTATAGCACACACTGATTCACTGTCATTGTACTTCCTTCAAGGATGCTATGCAAACCGACAGATTGGAGAGCATGACATTATTGAGCTGTGCTTGAGCATGCATATTGGATGTTTTGAGTTCTTCTGAATGACATGTTTGATTTGGAAGTTAAAACTGGCAGCACAGGCAAGCCTGAGGGTGATGCTATACACAGCAGTGGGCAGAAACAGTACACACGCATTTCAACAAAATCTACTTATATAAACTCCCACTCAAAGACCGTGTGTGGGAAAAAAAAAAAAAAAAAAGAACGAAATCCCCTCCTACACCTCACATACACACCTGAAATCACCACCGAAATGCAAACAATTAGAAAAGACCCAATTAACATCTTGTGAAGTTAAAAGCTGCATGTTTGTAAGAAACAAATCATAAAAGCAATTTACCTTTAAAACATTGCTTTTGTCCCTTACAGGTATATAATCCATAAGAACTCTTCCACCAGTGAAAAAGTCAATCACCTATTATCGCTTTCACATCAAAATCCTATATATTTGTTTTGAGCTGTTTTGGATTGTTTCACTTGTAAGCTAGTGCATGATTTGTGCATATTTCTCTTCTCATAAAGACTTTTCTCAGTGGGAAAAGCATTTATATGGATAGAACTTTACTGTGATGTTTTTATCAGCTGTCTGGACACTCTTTCTTATGGCAACAATTCACTTCTGTCAAAAGCAAGACTCTTCTGATTAAGAAACAAACACACCTACAACTTGAGTCAATTTTCTTCAAATTTCAATTTTGGGTGAACCATTGCTTTTTGAAGTCTGAAATCTACAGTAGGCCTGCAATGCATTTGTTGATCAGGTTTGTGGTTCCGCCCTGTGTACAATAGCTTTTACACAGCTTCAATAAAAGCCTCTATGCAAAGTCCACAAAAACAAAATTTCACCTGAATTCGAGGACACACACTTTAGGGATTTTCACAACAAAGCTGTGCATGATTTCTTAATAGTTAGTCCTTAATTGTTATTTCTTAATTGGTAGTTATGTATTCCTTAAAAACAAATTCTTAGCATCTTGACCATGAGCATCATATCAAGGTAAAAGAACATGAGGTCTCTTTTCAGAAAATATTTATCAAACTTGCTGCAAGCAGTAAGTCTCGCTGAACATAAATAACATGCACTCTTGAGAGGCTACAGCCATTACAGAACCTAAGAACTCAAGGTGATAGCCACATTCAAACTATCTATGCCAGGGCTGTCCAAACTCAGTCCTGGAGGGCCATTGCCCTGCATAGTTTAGCTCCAACTTGCCTTAACACACCTGCATAATGTTTCTAACATGCAAGAGCTTGATTAGCTGCTTTAGGTGTTCAGGGTGCAGGACACCGGCCTTCCAGGACTGAGTTTGGACAGCCCTGATCTATGCCAGTAAACTATGTTGGTTTAATTGTACTCAAATTGCATTGCATTACGAATTTTGGTCTGGGACATTTCAAGATGCAATGGAAGATGAAGTTTGGTTGAGTAGCTAGACAGAGATGTTATTTATGTGGGGTATGTTTTGGGTCGTTCCACTTGTCACTAAATCTACCTGATGTTGAAATGCACATGTGACATCAAATCCCCTTTCTTCACTCAATCAGATAGAAGTGACACCCACAATTTATGATTCAAACCAATGAGAAGAGAAAACGCATCCACCCACTCACACACTCCAAGGCAGGAAGACACAAGCAATCTGTTCTTGGCAGTTATTATTGTGTTTGTCTCTTTTCATCCTCCACTGACAGAGTACTACAAGTTTCGTTATAATGATATAGCTGGTGTGTCAAAATTCTCCTGTCCCCACAATCTTTCACAGAAAAAAAATGAAAAAAAAAATCTGCCTGGCAAACTAGAAATGTTTTTCCCTCATCAAAATAAACTGCAAAAAGCATTTACACCTAAAACATCAGGACGCGTCCAGGTGCCCCATTTCTATCCTTTTATTTAATCCGTTGAGTTTCATTAATCATCTCATCTATTATTCAAGCGACTGTGCCATTTGTCGGAAGCACCATTTCACACACAGACACCCTAATTTTAACTTTCCACATTTTGCAACTTCTGACGCACTAGGCGCCTCTGAGCACCATCCGTCTGCTGTGAATTGAGACCATGAATGCTTCTGATTAGTGTCATTCCTTAAAGGTCCATAGTATATATAACACATTATATACAAGACAAAAATATATATATTTTAGAACACATGGTACCCATTAAGACTATTAAGATTCCTAAAAGGATATGAAAATGCTCCTGTAGAACATCAAAAGGGATATTTAATAAAATCATTCATGATTTTAAAAGCTTTTTAAAGCTTTTTTTTTTTTTTAAGTAATTCCTTTTAAGTATTCTGTAGAAAGAGACAGAGTTCTAATAAACACATCATTACTCCTAAACTTGTCTCCAAACATTACAATATCAAATATGGAATTAGTTTATACACAATAGGATATTCTCTGATCTCTTTAGGATTGCCAGATTAGGTTAGAAATTAAAATACAAGCGCACAGAATTAGAATTTCTGACTAACATCATACAAAACCAAATGATAGAAATGCGTAATCTCCTACCATTATCCGATGGCGTTGTTTTTTAGCTTTCCGTACGTTGTTGATAAAACGCCGGCCCATTTTCTTGGCGTACCACACGGACACAAACATCCTGGCCGAGCGCGGAACACCGACGAGCGTTCAGACCGACAGCGCAGCTCTCCACACGACGAGCGCGCGAGAGGAGAGGAGAGAGGAGGAGGAAGAGAGACACGCTTGCGCTTTCAGTGTGACAGTGGCACAAAAAAAAGACATTCACGCATGACGCTTAGCTAGACGGAATAAAACAACGCGAGGAACTCGAGACGCGTGTTGGTAAGTTAATAAGCAACAAGCCAGGATTGAATTACAGACGTGAAGCTAATAATCAATTATGAACGACTTAAAGCGGTCAGTCGCTTTTGTAGGGAGTCTGCATATTTTATTCGTGGCAACAGTGGTGTAACTAGACTGGATTTGACGCTTATGTGTAATGATGTGCGGTTTTGTGCATTTTAAAATAGCTTCATTCATGACACACCCAGTTCAACTTTAGAATCGGAACTAATTGCTTCATGTAAACAATTTAACCGAAGAATCGAAAACTGTGTGACAAAACAATGCCATTTATAAGCGAACGCACCACTGATGCTGGCGCGCGCATGATATGTCATCTGGGCGCACTCGCACGCTCGATCGTTCCTGTGCTCGCGCGAACGCTTTTATTTTTGTCAGTCGTGGGGCGGGGCTTGCTGTATTAGTTGTAACCTCAAATGTTTTTCGCGTGTTTATCTGTTTTACCCTCGCGGAAATGATTTGGCGCATAGCTGATGCGATCGCCTATTAATGGCATAGTTTTGCCGCCATAGAGCTCAAAGTCACCACAAACGTCTGCCACAGTCTTCACTTACATGTTGATACGGTCCACAAATATGGCGCGAGAATTTCTTCGAAATACAGACTATGATAGCTTTTTTTAAATACATCATATGTAATTAAAGTTTGTTGTGAATGACAATGAACAAATCCAGTAAAATGTCTCAACAAAAGTGCCACAGACTTTTGGTTAAATTTACTAATTTGGTTATTATTAACTAACGAACTAAAATACAGTGTTAATGAATATGCTCATTTAATTAACACGGTATAAATGCAAAATAAATGTAGTTGTCAACCAATTTCGAGAGAAAGCGCGGTCGAAACGCAACCCAGCTGTTAGCAATCAGCTAATGATCACCGCCTATATTGTTAGCCAACCAGACAAGCTAAAGTCCACTATAAATAAACCAGATTCCTTCCCTTCAGTATCTCGCATTTGCAATCCCTCCGTCCTCTTCTAATGGGGCGTTCGAGCCTGGCCCTAGCTAGGGCTATCGTTACTAGGGCTCGAGGTTCTCCGAACCCCCGGCTCGCCCCCGACAGCACGCCAAACTCCCTTTATTTTGCTACCATTGTTGAGAAAGCGCAACCTCTTGAAATGAATATCATAGGGTAAAACAAAAATGTTTTCGGAAAAGTTATCACAATTTTAGCGACACTGACATAAATTATAAACCAAGTATAAAAATGAGTTTTCATGTTATTAGATTTTTTTAACAAACACGTTATTTGTAACAAGGGGGCGTTTTTTGCATTTTGTACCAAGGGGGGTAAAATGCCCCTCAGTCAAACAAAGCAATTTGCTTTAAAGGGGTCTTATGATGTTGTTAAAAAGAACATTATTTTGTGTATTTGGTGTTCTGCAATGTGTTTATGTGGTTTAAGGTCCAAAAAAAACACATTTCTTACTGCTGAAAATAATTTTCTCTCCAGTACATCACCAGTGTAAGCTTTATCGTGAAACATCTACGTCACTCTTGTCAACACACAGTAGTCCATAGTTACAATAAAAATGTATCTTGACTTTATTTTGTGATTATTTTGGTAAAAATAGTAAGGACCATTTTCCTCAACTCTACCCCACCATTTAGCCACTTGCCAGCAATCTCCTTTTACAAGTAAAAGCTTTCAAAAGTCACAAAGGGGATAGAGATATCTTGAGCTTGTGTTCACCACAGACACTATTTCAGCCTTTTAGCCAAAATCCAATCAAAAAATTCACTGACATCAGGGCAATAAAACCAGAAATGACAAAATGCTAACTCATTTCTGGGGTTCGGCCTTCAAAACCCCACCGTCGCTGCAGTATTCTATTAGCATCTGTGTACTACCACATCACCTCTCTAATGGTGTGCTAAAATACTCAGCAATACTCGACTAAGTATTTCCGGTTCATTTGCAGAGAGAGTGTGTGACACAGAGAGAGCTGAGACAGCAGATCTGCAGCCATATCCACTGAAGCTAACTGCACTCCAGAGCATTACACATGCTAGGCTATATCCTCACTGCTAATATGTGCTACTAAAGAGTCATGCAGCATTCCAAGAGAGCACTGAATTATCCAGCCCAGCTTGGAAATGCACAGGAGAGATGTCCTTTGGGAAATAAGAGCTACGATAATGGCCTGCTTTTAACCACCTCCCCTTGTACATAAATATTGCTTAAAGGTTGGAGGCCTCAGTGTCAGCAGATGCAATGCATCATCTCTCTATGCTTATCTGACAAATGTACAATGGTGAGTATACTATGCATAATGATAAAATGCTTAAAGCTGTGTCAGAGGTTAACAGCATAGGGTAATAGCAAAGGTCACTATAAAGAAAGATGAAAAGAGTGTTGGAAATAAAACAAGGGATCTGTTAAAATTGGAAAACAGCTGTTTAAAGGAAACAGCTTGCATTCAGAGCATTGAAAATGAACATTTAGTCTTCAAAAAAAAAAAAAAAAATTACAACAGATTTGATCGTAATGAAAGACCAATGATTATTATTTTGTCCTTTTAAAAAAAGTATACAATATCCCCCTGAGACCCAGAAAAAAGAAGCTTTGTGGATTAAGCATTTCTACATGTCATTAAATTATATAGAGCAAGAACAAAATGGAAAAAAATCTAATTTTGAACTACAGAGGACATAAATAATCTTGGGATGGGATATTTTTTTAATCAATTTTTAGGTTTCAGGATTTTTGGATGCCAAACTTTAGGCCAATTCTCAACTCTAAAATATATAACAAAATTATTTGATATTTGATATTAAAATGTTGCTGTTAGGACAGCATGTAAAAAAATAATTGTCATAATAAGAGTAAAAATTGGTCTGATTTTCAAAATGTTGATTTATAATTTAATTTCCTATTTAATGGTTATGTCTCCCAAAATCTATAATAAACATGCTTTTAGTCCGGGTATCATCTACAGTGGACATGTATGAAATTATGTCCTTTTTCAGAACAGGAAGTCATATTTAGATTTAAAATATTGCAATTTTCTGAGACGCTGCTTTATGAAAAACTATTAGAAAATTATTCAGATTTAAATGACAATAACAAAATATAATCATAATTCCATACAGATTAAAATTTTGTCAGTAAATGAATTTTAGCCCTCAATGTAAAGGACATCCAGGCTTAAAACTTTGACATAAGTGTCAGAAGGATATGAAAGCCTGTTTCCACTATTGAATAAAACATAAAACAAGGTAATTGCGACTTTTTATATCACAATTCTGACTCATAATCGCAAGTTTATGAGGGAAAAAAGCTGCAACTCCCCTGTTTGATTTTTTTATTCAGTGGCGGAAACGGGCTTCCATTTATGTGCATCATATTTTGTAAAAAAAAAAAACAAAACATGATATTGTAAAACAAGTAAAAAATTGTGAAAAAAAGAAAGGAAATTGAATAAATTAAAAAGGGAATCTAATATTAAATCTAGTGTGTGTACAACACAAATACTTTGGTGACAAGACAAGAAAAAAAAATTTATTTGCTTTTAGACAACCTGAACAAAACAGTTTAAACCAGAAATTTAAAAACACACTTCAATTAAATCACACAATTATTTCACTTTCTTTTGTTTATCAAAGAATAATTCGGATTCTGAAATCTAACTGAATAAAATTCACACATTATTCGTCCTTAAAACCAAACGTTACAATCTTTTTACACAAAATTGGATAAAAATGTAATCTGAAATCAGAACTGGATGTCAACTTGAATTGTAATGAGGTCATGTGATATTAATCACTCTAAACTGAATTCCAGCCAAACCACTTGAACCTAAGAAAACACAAATGGCCCACAATGCTTTTCAAGGCAGAAGTGTTTTTCAGTATTACGTAAGACACTCCAAGTTGACAGGCTCACCTAAATGAGAAATCGCACACTTTCCTCTTCTCTCCTTCCTTCTCCTTCTTTATCTCAGTCCTTCTCTTTGACTCCATTTCCACCCACTCTCTCTCTCTCTCTCTCTCTCTCTCTCTGTATTGCGTTGGATCCCCAGACCATTTGTCTCAGCAAAAGTCTGTTCAGTAATTACCTCAGAGCTGCAGGGACAACTTTAAACATTCATTAGTGAGCAAGAACCTTTGAATAGACATAGAAGCCTCTCTCTCTCACACACACACACAAACACACACATATTTTTGTAAAAGGAGTGGTGAAAAATGCAAAAGAGGTGAAGAGAGTGTGGAGTGTAGTGCCTAGAGGAGATCAGTGTAGCAAAAGGTAATCAAATCACTTCCAAACACACACATAAACAGCTTTCCTGAACCTGCTGTGGGTGATGAGCAAGAGAGAATGCTGAGCACATGAACACACCTCCCTACAGCTGCCACAGGACGGGAAGAAAAAAAGATAACGATAGCGGTAATTCAACATTTGATGAGTGCTGCTTATCTGTCCAATGATGGTTTGATGTTAGAGTGTTTTGAGTGGCTGCCATGGTGTTATTATGCAGTTGCTAAGGTGTTCTGAATGGTTGCTATGACTGAATGTGGTTGCTAGGGAGTTCAGTAGGGTTATTATAGTCAAAGACTTCAGATATACCAAAGACCGTGCACCCCTATAACTTATGAATTGGAGAAAGTGCAGTGCTCAGTATGACGGAATAGTCCCGCCTCCTCAATAAAAGAGCCAACTCGCCAATTGATGAAGTCATTGCATCACTGCAGCTGCTGTTATAAGCTCTGTACAAACTCATAGTTCTGAGGCACATTCTGGGACTGTGCATGCATACTGGAATAGCCTGAAAAATAAGTTTTTTTATTTATATTTAATTGTGCACTTGGAGAACAGAATTTGATGTTTTTCCATTACGAGACATAGGAACTGCACTTGCATCATAAGCATTTCAAATATGGCTGCAGAGTGATTTAAGTTTTTTTTTTAGTTTTTTTTACTTTATTGAATAATATATACTTTAGCGCCAAAGTGAAATGACTTAAAAGTCTGACCTTAAAAATTGAAAAATGACCTTACTTGAAATGAAAATTTAGATTTTTAAAAAATGTAAGTACTATTTTAAAAATGATTATAATTTATAATTATAGCATATTTTAAGCTTCGGCTAGTTGCAAAAGCAACATTTTCATCTCAGTTTCATTTACAGTTTCATATATTTAGCTAAATTGAAACATAAATGAAATTATTAAATAAATAAAAAAAAGCAACTGTTTCAACTTAAAATAAAAATACATTCAAAATGTTAATAAAATGTATTAATTAATAAAAATAAATAAATAAATAAATATAT
>JAUYWG010000038.1:22374611-22385958 GCA_034779775.1 Enteromius afrohamiltoni
AATCCTCGTTTAACAGAACCGGTGATGTACAGTAATGGCATACTGTAAATGCCACGCAAGCAATCACAAACAATCGTTTATTAATAATTCCTTTAACCAACCCCGATTTTCATAATTGTGGGTGTACACATTGGAGTAATCTGTCACCAACGGTATGTATCACCTTTCTAACAACCCATCCACAAGAAAACCAGCAGAAACGGGCGCGTGCGCACCCTCGGCTTACCTTACAGCCGAACATGAGCGAAAGCGTGCGGTTGCTACATATAAGTTTACACTGGCACATCACCGGTGAAAAGCACTTGAGGTTCCTCAGAGGAGGAGACATCACGTCGACACCCATAGACACAAAACACACCGATCACCGGCCGCCCGCGCTCCGCTCAGCGCGTGGCCAAAAAGGTAGAGTGATGAGTCTCGCGACCGTGTGCGAGGAGCGCGCTGTATTCAAATAGCGAGACAAGTCCTAAATTCTTTCATCCTCAATGCTGCTGATGCTGAGTGGGAGGTGAAACGGTGACGGGGAGGAGTTTTTGTGTAATGAACTCTAATGAGTGAACAACGCCGACCAGTGGCCTTTGAATCATTATCAAAGGCGCTTTAACATGTTTATAACTGACGAAACATACAAATAACATATTTCTGCATTCATACTAATTGTTATCCAGACCTATCTCAGCACAGATAACGGTTTCATCACATTTTATTCTATTATGTAAAAAAAAACACTTATTACTGAGATACAATACAAAAAATACAACAATAAAGACATTTCAAAATGGTTACTTTTATTGTAACATATACCCAAAACGTATTAGTTCCAACAGTATTACAAAATCATTATTGTAACCTTAATTGTAATATTTGACCTTGAGGAAACAAACTGCTCGGGTTATGTGACAATTTACACTAACTATGTGAACATGCACATTCCTAATTGAGACCTTTTATCATATTAGCAGGAAATGCACTAAAACAGAGCTTTATAAAACCTACTTTATGGTTGAACCTGCTAAAACCTACTAATGATTCACATTAGTAATGACGACGCTGTTTTGGTGAAAATGAGGACATTCCACAGATTTGTTCCAGGGTTTTTTTCCTACCTCTTATAAATATAAGAACTTAACTTCTGCATAAAACATATATATATATATATATATATATATATATATTGCTTGACAAATGAGCACGTCCTCAAAAATAGGTTTATGAAAGTCTTGATAACTTTAGCTCACTAAATATATGGTAAGTAGACACACACACACAGAGAGAGAGAGAGAGAGAGAGAGAGATATTTCAGCAGTCCTCACAAAAATGATTATTGAACACATTCTTCACACATTGCAGCGTATATGTTTTACCAAACTGCACATCTGACGATTTTACTTGAATAAAAATACCGATTTACAGATCTAAAGTGCGCAGCGATGTGTCACATGAGGGAACAGCGCCATCTTCTGGCGGCAGCACGCTGTGAGCTATCCATGGTGCTGAAAGGCAAGTCGCGTGCACTGTTACTGTATCCTTCACAGCTCTTGCTCTCGGTGAGACAGGGTGATGGTATCTGTATTCCTTTATACACATTTATTTATTTATTTGACCGAGTTGCTTAATGATTACTAGGGTTATTGTGAACGGTTTGTCGCTCGCTCGGCGGCGCTAGAGATCCAGGTGAAGGCGGTATTGTGCATTCATCTCAGGAGCGACTGCGGCGCAAGACGTGCTGCTCGTCGATGACGTAAGTCGACATTACACAGCTTCCAAGCCTGTGGTGGCAGTGGCACGAGGACAGCCAAATGGTACAGTATACAAACACGCTAAACATGTGCACGAACCGTCGCTACTGAATTACATACAAGCAGCAGCTTGTTACTGTTCGCTGATTAAGATGAGAAGTGTTTGGACACTTATGTATTAAGTAATCGTTACACATATATTTACCTACTTTAATAATAACACTTAATTGTGCATAATTACATGCAGGTAACCCTAAACCACACCCTAATCATAGCCATAACTATAGTAAGTACATGTAGTAATTAATATTACTCAGTACCTGAATACATGTGTAATTACACTGTAACAAGGACATCTTAAAATCTTACTGCTAACATCTTACTGCTATTACAATAATGCTTACATTTCTAAAAAGTATTATTTTGAAGGCAAGACACTGCAAGTGAACGGTAAACTAATAAAACTAACAGATATCACTATACTTTTCTAGTTGAATAATACGAATAATTAGGTCAAGCACATTAAGGGTTTTTAATTGCAAGTTGAATTTGTTTCAATATTCAAACAAAGCATTATCAAATTAATTATTTGCACTAATTTGCATGATTTCCAGGTTCAGATTTCTTGTTTCCTTTGGTTCCTTTTATCACACTAAAATAACATACTGTCAAAAGCCAGGATAATTTTTTTTATTAATCAGTGAATGATGTACAAACAAACGAAAAATGACTGCAAAGTTTGGTTTATGGAAATGCTGCTGAAGTGGAGATTACTGACTGTAAAATTGTACAGACAAAAATAGATACAATAAAATAATAATTGTAAACGTAGTTTGGAAGTTTTATAGTGCTCAAAATCTCAAAATGTACCGTTGCATGAAGAAACCTTGCATTTACTGAGAGATAATGATTTAAGCTATTATTAGAAAACATTGGCGGAGTAAAATCTTGGTAGTTGTGGGCAGAGGTTCAGGTTTGACAGTGAGTGTTGTGTTAGTTGTGTGTATCTTTCCAATGGAACACTCAGTTTCCATGGATATTGATATGCTAGGAAACTAAATGTGCTGTAATGTGAAGACTGAAAAAAAATCTCTTTGTCAATGTATAAAGCCATCAAAATAAGCAGGCAGCATAGATTTGATCTGACACAGAGAAAAATATCACAGATGTTAAATTTTATTTTATTTATTAATATATAGAAGCAGTATATAAAGCCATTTCTGTGCAAGAACCTGTTAAAAAAAGTTGTTTTGCTCTCTGACACTGCGTGGACTTCAAATTTTCATGTATCAAGTGAAATCAAAAATAAAATGGAAAAAGTGTGGTTTATGTCAGAAAGTGGAGCTGTATGGCATCTCCTGTATGTTACACATCTATGGTCTGGCTTCCTTTCCCAGAATGCTTTGCCAAAGGAGCAAGTACTCTGCAGCTGGTGGTTCATATATTTCACGTCCAACTAAAAGAGTGGAGAAAGAGGGACTCCTGCCCTAGCCTGAAAAGCGTTGCCATGGTAACATCTGCAGGGGCGGGGATTCCCTAGCGGTTAGTGAGTTGGCAGCCTGTATGTATATGTATGTGTGTATTTATATGTCTGTCATTATAAGAAGAGGAGATCTCACATATACACCCACAAATGAAAAACAATGCATTCATTGTTCAAACAGACAGTTATCTACAGACAAGCTTTCAATTACAGTCTCCAGATTTAAATAAATTCGACTAATGTCTTAGTCTATAACCAGGAGCAGAATTTCATATGAAATCACACTGCTAAAATATTCATTAAGTGCACATTCTTAGAGAAATGCGTAAGAAACCTGCCACAAATATGTGATAGATTATATGCAGGCTGTTGCTGCAGGAAATGCACAACACAACATAGAAGACCAAGATGTTTTATGAATTACATATAGACTTTATACATGAAAAAAAACACTGTTAGACTTCAGAAATGCACTCATCAATACATGTATAGCCATTTACTCAAATACACACACACACACACACACACTACTGTTCAAAAGTTGACGGTCAGTAACATTTATTTATTTTTTTGTATTAATGGTTTTTTTTTGGTCTCATGTTCTCACCAGAGCTGCATTTATATGTTCCAAAGAAAATATTGTGAATCATTATTAAATATTATTACATTTTAAGATATGACTTTTGAATAACAGTGTGAAGAGTTTTCTAACTTTTAGGTTCTAATATTAAGTCTCATTTCTGCATCACCATGCTAAAGTTGTCTTAATTATCGGCAATATTTCTAAAAATGGCCTCATGAGAGGTCAGCAGGAAGTGATGTCACAGAGCAAGCATTTTTGGATGCTGCTAGAGGGCCAAAGTTTAGCTGGTTAATCACGACCACATTAGCTCTGTTAGACACCACTAACATTAAAGACATTTCTTCCTGATTTCACTTATAAAATTGAATTTTGTGTAAATTGATGTGCACATCACATTTAAGTTGCTTTATTGATGTTAAATCATATTTTTGACTTAAAATATCTCAAATTAGCTGTGTATTGACATTCTTTATACTTTTTAAACTGCTAATATATCATTGCCAATGTATTTTCTGCTATGTTTTTATTGTTTGCACATCAGGAAACCTATAAACTGTGCTTAACATGATAATCTACAAGTAATTGTTTTTTATTCAAACTAAAAATAAAATAAACTAAACATAATATTGCTGAATCAACCTTGGGTTACAAAAGAGAAAGTCATTTTTAAGCATCATATCTGGTATAAATAGCTACTTATTTTTACTTATTAAAGGTAGATATAACACATGCCTATAACACATGCCATGAAATGCATGACAAAAAAGTACAGAAACATAAACAGAAAGAGCAACTGTAGAATTATATACAATGCAGCATCTAAAGCGCTGTCTGGAGGATCTCTAGTCAATACAATTCTGATACAACACAACTAACCATTGCATTCAATTTTATTCCTTTATGTTTATCAATTGTTGCTGATCAATTGCATATCACTGCATCTCAATAACAGAGTGAATCTATAACATTGAAGAGACAGAGCTGTGTGAAGAGAAGAATGAATTTCTGTGGGTTCCATTTTGGGCCACTAGTGATGAAAGTTAATATTCTTAGGGCTCCAAAAACACTCCTAATATATATATAAATAAATAAGAATAAAAAATGCAAGTGAGCACATCTGAGTGTCATAATTAAGTGTACCCTCAAGCAATCCTAAGCAGATAAGAATTTCTTCTTTAGGATAAAAATAATTGGAGTTAAATAAAAAAAAAACCTTGTTCCTCCATGCTTTATAATGGCAGTGAACGTCTGTTAATATTCAGTAGTCCTATAGAAGTCCGATAAAGTGCATCCATCTATCATCAAAAGTGCTCCACATGGCTCCAGAAGGGTTAAAATAACGCCTTCTGGAGTGATTGATGCTTATGTGTGACAGAAATATCCATATTTAAAACTTTATAAACCATAATCTCTGGCTTTCGCTATAACTGTAATATGTGCATTCACCAGAAAGTCATTTTCAGCCTATGATGTAGGGTGTAAGTGTAATGTAAGCTCCAGTTAGAACTAATGAACACGTTTTTAAGTACTTATATTTTTCTTACAAAAGTCCACTGATTAATTTCAAGAGTCCTTCATTAACCCAGTGCAGCTTTTTTGTCTGAAAGAAGAAAGTTATATACTTCTAGAATGGCTTGAGGGTAAGTAAATTTTTGGGAGGAACTATCCCTTTAACCCAACATTTTATAACTTTGGTGGAGAATGACTCAGCAGAAATGATTTTATGTTGCAACCCACACAAATACATCTATAAATGCATATGCACACAACACAAGTAGTGTATATTTAAAGCCAAGCTCCAAATCAGTGTTCAGGAGCACCTTTTTTACATATTGTTCACCCAGTATTATCCTTCTGCTGAAACCACCTTCCAAAATATAATGTATAGTGACTAGATAATGTTTGTTCCCTGAGCAGTAAATCAGCATATTATATTGATTTCTGAAGGATCATACACTGAAAGAAAGAGTGATGGCTGATGAAAATTCAGCTTTGAATCACAGAAATAAATCCTTTTTTTTTTAAATATTCAAATAGAAACATATTTTTTAAAATTGTATTAATCTTTGACACTTTTACAATTTTTTAGTGTTTTCGATTAGACAAATGCGGCCTAAAAACATTTTACAATTTTACTGAGCCCAATCTTTTGTAACGCCTTATGTCTGTGTTTGAGTGTTTCATGGTTTTGTTTTGCTTTCGTTTTCAAGTCTGCCTGGTTTTCCTTATTTGGTCATGTTCCTGTCCTTGTTTAGATAATTAGTTACCGATCCACCTGTCCACCAATGCTCCTCACCTGTCCTGATTTCTCCCTAATGTTATTCAGCGTCTGTTTGATTCACTGCCTGTCTGTGTCTTTGCCACTTGGATGATTAAAAGTATTGGAAATACTGGAACCTGGTACCTGCCTCCTTGCTTCGCCACACACAGCCGTGACATCTTTGCTACAGTACTGAAAACCATTATTATTATTTTACTTTATATGAATAATATAACACTGAGTCCAAAGGAGGAAAAAAGTGAATCAAGTCCAGTCTTATAAAAACAGCAGCAGGTAGGTGAACTTGTCCAGTGTCGCTTATCCTTAATTTCATGTTGAAATATGGTAATGTGATTGACTATGCATGAGGAAAACTTCTGCCTTCTTCAGACAAAGCAACTGTGTTATGCCTTGAATTAATTGGCATCTGAATGCAGATGAGTTTTATCACAGAGAAATCATAATAAATGTTCTTTTACAGATGTCTGCCTGAAAAACAACTGCTGTCCAAATAAAACTATAGTTCACAAGAATATCTAAAACGATAAAATACAAGAATATGTGCGAATCTGACATGCTGTTAAACCAGTGTGACACACAGGGCCAACTAGTATCACTCTCTCATTTCCCTCTTTTTTCAGCTTTCACTTCTCTAATCTGCACTGAAAAATAGCAATTTGCACTTTCTTTACACCCAACTGAATAGACCAATATGAAAAAGCAAATCTTTTCCGAGACTAAAAGCAGCACGGACACACAAGCATTATACAAAAGCTGTCACTGGGGCGGAACCTTTTCAAAAGGTATATTTTTGTACATTTTAGGTATTAATATGTACACTTGAGGCACTAATATGTTCCTGTAAGGAACCAATACGGGTCATCTAGCTACCTTTTGTAGCTTTGTGTGTGTGTGTGTGTGTGTGCGCAAGGCCACCATATAAACAGATCCAAACATTTTTAGGCTGGTCTGTCTGAAAAGTCTATTATAACCCATCATTGACATAAGTTTACTGTTGACAGAAGCTTCAGTTACAGTGTGAATGATATGTTCTGTAGTAACGCATTTTATTTTGCTTTTCTGTCACTTTTTGCATCTTGCACCATTGCAAACCATAGCAACTAACCATTTGAATCAAGCACTATTTTATATTAGTGCTCCAAATTAGCCATCCATGTGACCATCTTGGTCAACCTTCAACATATATTTAAAAAAAAAGGGTTATTCTGGACCACCTGTCCATTAAACCAGTCTGAACAAGCATTCAGAATACGTGACATATTGACCACAAGCTGGAAGCTGAATGTACAAATTAAGGCCAGGCACCTGACCTTTAACCTTTAGTCCCCTGCCTGTTCCATCCATTGTCTACGCATGTTCTTTCTCTTTCGCTCTCTGCTTTTACAGCATTGTGCAGTAATAAGGAGGCCAATGAATATTATATGCCCACATTAGCGATGCTATTTCGTCAGAAAAAAAATGACTGGGGGGGTAGAGAGCTTTACAGCTTGATGGATATCATGTCAACACGCCAAACTGACGCTTTTGCCCCACAGCTCCTCTGAGCTGCCATACGCACAGATTTCTGTCTATTCAGCAAACTGTGTTGACATAAGAACGTTTTCAAATCAGAATATTTATATTTACAGACGTATGGTATCTTGCTGAACGATTACAGCACATTCACGCAAAAACAGATATAAAACACACACCCTGCTTACTTCCGGTCATACATGAGAGGGGCAAAAAGACAGACGCAGACTTTTAGGCTGTCTAGAACACACACACACGCACGCACACAGAAACGCTCCAAAAACTGTTGTTTAATAATCAATTCAAAGATTCAAAGACGCATGAACAAACAATCTGATAATGTATGCGATATCATCCCATGCATGAATTCGTTTTATGGCTGCTCGTCCTGGCTTTCATTTTTCTAGCTTCGTGTTTTCCATTTTCCTCTCTCTTTTCCACAGATGCATTCACACACACGTGTATGTAGCCGTGCTCCTTCTGTGTCAACAGGCACACACACAGATGCATCACATCATAAATCTAGTCCCAGTTAGTCAGACAGACTCGCGCACACACACTGTAGATTCACGCAGGGAAGATATAAACAACATGCAACAGCAGCTCTGCGCCATAAAGACAGAAAGCAAGACGTCTGGAAGGAAAAATGTACGTACCACACATGAGCAGAGCAGAGGAAGCTTAGCACGAGCCCTCATCAGCCACAAACAACCGACCAAAATGCCCGCAATGAGGGGAAAAAGAGGGATGAAAAGTGAGGGAAAGAGACAGTGGCTGGACAAGTGGGTAAGAGAGAGAGAGAGAGAGAGAGACAGGGAGAGTTGGTGTAGGTCTAGGAACACAAAGGAACCTGGCAGACTGTTCCACCTCTGAGTCACTGAACAGGTTTGTGACAGAGAGAAAAGGAGAGAGGGTGGGAGAAATGCGAGGAGAGATATGACGGACGATCTCACCTACGCTTTCTGGAAGATTTCCCCATCATGCATGCGCTTTACACATACTTAAAAATATACATTTTTCAATGGATCTACGTAGCACTTTAGGTTCAGCAAAGAGCCCTGTTGAAGGTTTATAAGGGAGAGATTTAAAAAGTTGAAAATGATTTAAATGTTAAAATATATGTATTGATTTATATATGTATGAAGATCCTGCACAATCAAATGACTGGGCTTCTTGTGACTTTTAAATGAAACTAAACTATTTTGTGTAAAAAGCATTGTGGTAATGATTTATTTGTTTGTTTGTTATATATGGTGCATATTTTAAAAAGACCTTACAATAAACGTTGATGTATTGTCAAGTTTTCCTTATTTATAAGAATTCAACTAAATTTGATACTGAGTAACGAAATGTATCGATTTTAATGATAATTCGGTAACACTATAATAAGTTGTCATTTGTTAATATTTGTTGATGTAACATGAACAAACAATGCACTAATTACACTGTTTATTAAACTTTGTTAATGTTCGATAATGAAAATAAAATAAAAATCATCATTGTCTGTACATGTTAGTTCACTGTGCATTAACTAATGTTAACAAACACAGCTTGTGATTTTAATAATGCTGTAGTAAATGCTGAAATTAACATTAACTAAGATTTATTAATGCTGTAGAAGTATTGTTCATTCTTAGTTGATGTTGTTCATCAATGTTAAGTAATTAACCTTATAAGTAATTGTTACTGGTAATTCTGCTTACATATTCTTATTAATGCGATGAAAAAATTAAGTTGTAAAATGTATAAAAAAAGATATTTAAAAAAACATAGTAGCATATATATGATTTTATACAAAGGGTACATGTCCTTTAAAATTATACATATTTGTACTTTGTATGCCGGTTTGTGTCTTTACAAATATATTTTTTTTTGTATTTCTACTGGATCATAATTTAAATGTTTGAACTAAACCACACATACAATTAAAAGAAAACTACGTCTGCAAACAACAAATTATAGTATTTTATTTGTCCAATATATGTATATATATATATATATATATATATATACAATTTTTTTTTTTTCCGGATCATATGCTAGTACTCCTATAGGTTGACAGAATTAATCTTCAGTAAGATATTTATAATGTACCTATTTAAGACCCAACAGAAAACATGTTAAAAAAACATCTTATGTTAAAAAAATAAGTCATAATAGCTTTTACACATCCACATCCAAAATCAGCACAAAAGGAAATCCTTTTACACTTGAAATCGATTTGTTGGGGTCTTTAAAGTAAACGGATGTGATTTCTGTGCCATTAGCATAATATAACAAAAATAATACAATACAAAAATAAAAAACACTGTTATTGGTCAGTGTTGCTGTGTCAAAATCAGGTCAGAATCCTAAGAAAATAAATAAACGTTTTGACAATGTCATGGTTTAAATTATCTTTGCATATTTCAGTAAACTGGAAATGATGAAGGTACTCTAAAATCTAAATAGGACACTTCTGCAGTAAAGGAGCTGCACATGCTTCAGATGCTTCTCTTAAAGATGCACTGCTACTAAACCAGGTTTCAATTCCAAAAGAGATGCATGGCCGTTTTAACAAAACAGAAAATTGTTTAGATTCCTCATCTGTAACGGAGCTGGTGGATTGAAAAATCAGTAACTAAAGATTTTCAGATGCTTTTCATATTTCTTATATGTTTTAACCTGAGTCCTGTTTAGAACTTTTTTTCTACAGTATTAATTCTCTCTGTATCGCATACATGCTGATCAGTGCTATCATTCTGAAATATGCTGTTTTGGCCTGTTTTTATTTTGTGTATGTTGTATAATGTGACTTTTTTTTTTTTGCTGCTTGCTCTGTTTAGATGTACTTTCATGGTTATGCTTTGTGAGGGCCCCATGCTGTTATATAAACATAATATGTAACAATCATAGAATGCTAGTAACTTTGAACTAACAGCTCTGTTGTAGATAATGTGACACATCAGTGGCTGACCTTTTCATCTGAACATGTCCAGTTATATAGTCATACATCATATGAACATACACTTTTTTATTTAATTTTTATTAACTGATATTACTAAAAATTTGTAAGACAGAAAGACTTAAATGTAAATGTTGTTCCAGTATACAGACATTAAATATAACAATTTCTATTTTAAAATATACAATCCATTTCAACATTATTTTAACTGATACTGTACTTTCTGAGCTATGACCTTCCTGGTGAATTGATGGAAGGAAAACAGACCTTTTTCTGCATCTGTATGTGTATTTGTGTTGGTCTAATGATGCTGAGTGGCTTGTCAGTAGAAGCGATAACTAATGACTACTTCTATTCACAAAGTCAAGCACATAAACAGTATTAAACACTCACAGAAGGAACAGTAAACAATTCAAAACCAACCAACAATAAACAAAACACTATGCCAAGCCTATAGTCCTGCGGCCTATGATTCTGCCTCTAGCCAAACTGAAGAGAAGAAAACAGATCCCATACAGTACTGCTTAACACTAAACATTACTGAACAAAAGACATCTTTAGAAAAGGGATGGGATTGGATGCAGACAGGAGACTGGACAGGAAATAGGATGGCATATGACATGACAGAATAAGATAAGATAAGATAAGATAAGATAAGATAAGATGAAAGAATGCAATACATGGACAGAATGCATTACATATGCATTATTGGACAAAACCGGATGTGGTTGGGTAGGACAGGAAACAGGACAGGATAGTATGGGACAGGAGAGAATACAATACCCTGTATAACAGACAAGGAAGT
>JAUYWG010000038.1:22386058-22411731 GCA_034779775.1 Enteromius afrohamiltoni
TTGGGTAGGACAGGAAACAGGACAGGATAGTATGGGACAGGAGAGAATACAATACCCTGTATAACAGACAAGGAAGTTTGATAGGACAGGATAGGATAGGATAGGACAGGACAGGACAGGACAGGACAGGACAGGACAGGGCAGGATAGGATAGGACAGGACAGGATAGGATAGGATAGGATAGGATAGGATAGGATAGGATAGGATAGGATAGGATAGGATAGGATAGGATAGGACAGGTTAGGACAGGACAGGACAGGACACGGTGGGATAGGATGGGACAGGAAAGGACAGGACAGAATAAAATACACACCATGCAATAGGATAGGACAGAAGAATAGAATAGAATAGAATAGAATAGAATAGAATAGAATAGAATAGAATAGAATAGAATAGAATATGATGGGATAGGATAGGATGGGACAGGACAGGACAGAATAAAATGCACACTATAGGATAGGACAGGATAGGATAGGATAGGATAGGATAGGATAGGATGGGATGGGATGGGATGGGATAGGACAGGACAGGACAGGACAGGACAGGACAGGACAGGACAGGACAGGACAGGACAGGACAGGATAGGATAGGATAGGATAGGATGGGTTAGAACGGGACGGGACAGGACAGGATAGGATACAGGGCAGGGTAGGGTAGAGCAGGACAGTATAGGATAAAACAGTATGGGATGGGATTGGACAATAAGTAAAGAGAGAGTGTAGAGCTATAAAATGAAGGTGGGCAGTACAGCCCAGATCTTGATCTTGGGAGAATTTGGTGAAATATTTTTAAAATCATGTTGACATCTTGATCAGTTTGTGACATTGTTAAGATCTCTTCTGAAACAGTGAAATAATAAGATGAGATGAGAATGCATTAGCCTTAAAAAAAAGGATCCATCTCACTGCTCCTTGGCAGCTGAGGAACAAATCAAATTTCTCATTCCCACATTTCTTTAGTAAAAATTCATATGAGCTGATGCTATTTCCTGTTTCTCATGCCAGGCATTTCATTCCTTATGAATATGTCATACTTATGAGTACCTACATGCAAGAACGCCCCCTTACAGGCATTTTTGGTTATCTCGATTAGGTCATCTCCTGCCTCTCATTGTGTTAAATATGATGAATTCTCCTCTCTCTCCATTGTCTATATAACACTATACATCTCCATCCTTCTCCATGCTTGCTCATACGTACATAATTATTATCATATGAATACACTCATACATTCTTTTTTTTTGCCCATTTCTATCTTTCTCATTCATTCTCCCCCCTCTCCCTATTCTCTACATGATACCCTGCCATGTTGTCATGGCAACAATCAGGACCCAAGGGCTCGGTTGCTAGGCAACTCACATCACCCATAAGAGGAACATGAAGATAAAAAGCCAGAAACAAACAAACCACGTAAATCAAAGGTTAATTCTCTCATTATTTGTGAGTGTGTGTGTGTGTTTGCTCTAGCACCAATACTTCAATAAATGTCAGTTTTTAATGTTCATTTTCAGAATATCAGCGGTACATACCATTTCCTCAAACACAACACACAATCCTTCATCTGACAATGAAACGAAACAGCAGCAGATATTATGATTGTATCCCATCTTAAAGGACTGTGGATGCCACTTCCTTTTGCTATCAAACTCAAACATCTGGTTCTTCCACAAGCTGTTTTCTGTTGTGTGTGTGTGTGTGTGTTTCGGGGGGTCTGTGTAGAGATCTCTTACCAAAGAATGACAATGATGATCTGAATTGCTGGTGGTGCTAGTGATTCTGAAGCAGCTTGCTGATGCTACAGTTCCGTACTGGCCCACTGAGTGGCAGTACGTGACTCAGCAATACACCAGCATCCTCAGAAACTCACCACACAAGTTACTGATCTCTTAATTATGGACTCAGAATGTGTGTGTGTGTAGTTAATTGCTGAGTGTTACACTATTCAGTTATGTCAGATCCCAAGCTGCATGGGAAGTGCTTGAAAACTATTCTGGTATGGACACCACTGTCTGAAGACTGAAGATAAAGATGGTACAGAACCTAAATATTTGGTAAAACAATAAACAGAGATGCACCCTAAAATGAAAATTCTGTAAGTAATTACTCAATCTCATGTCAATGCAAACCTGTAAAACCTTTGTTCATCTTCGGAACACAAATTAAGATTTTTTTAAATAAAATTTGAGAGCTTTCTGACCTTCCATAGAGAGTAATGCAACCGACACATTAGAGAAGAACATTGAGTCCATGTGACATCACTGGTTCAATATATTTTACAAAGCTACAAGACTACATTACGTATGCAAAAATATTAATAATAAAAAATAATGACTTTCCTTCAGCTATTCTTCAACTCTTCTGCCATCATAGAGTACCACTACGCTTATGTGGTACTCTCTATAATCAGTGATCTGCCACTGCATTTCAGTAGAGCATATCTGTGCAAAATCATCCAAACTTGATGCTAGTTTGGTTTTATTAGTGGTTGCCAAGGTGTTACTATGCAGTTCCTAAGATGTTTGGAGAGTTTTTAGCATGTTTCTATGCAAATGTTAGGACATTCTTTGTGGTTGCTAGGTGATTGCTTAATGGACCGTGTCAAAACAGCGTCAGTGATACATCTCAGGTCCCACCTCCATTTTAAGTGTGTGCTATTTTTCAACCTTTTATCATCAGTGAGTCATCAGTCGCTAAAATCCTCTGTCTCGTCGCTTAGAAACATAAAAACCCATCTTTTTTTAACAAGACGCATGGTATTACTAATCATTTATAACAGAAAATGTAGGGAATTAGTTTAATGCTTTAAGACAATACACATTTATTCAAATTCAAATTGCTGACACTAGCATGTTTGGAGTCATATTAAGCTTAGCAACCTTCTGTAAGTTTAATAGTTTTATTTTCAGTATTTTCACGTAAAAGGGGCACACTGCTATGGTAGCTGGATTCCTTTGCCAGAAACGGAGAACTTAGACACAGAAAAAAGCATATTACTATCTCAGAGACAGAAAGGGGGTGCTGAGTGCAAGCACTACCCCAGCCAGATTTGCCTGAAGCTTACTGTTCATGCCCAATAACACTCAGATTGAAACTGGCTCAACCTAGAGATTGTAAATTCTCATAAAACTATGGTATGCCAACAGGATAGTATTCACTAGTCAATGGGCTAACCTCTGTTCAGAGACAGTCTTCCCCTTCTGCTGTCTACCAAAGCAGACAAAAGGCGCTTTCTAAAATGACAACTTGCAGTGTTATCATCGAGACTGAGAACAAAAAACACAATGATGCAGACAATAGGTAAATGCCATTATCGCTTTTTTTACATAATTGTGGAGTAAATATGTTTTAAATGGCTTTTTATAAATGCTGGGTAGCTAGCCAGTGTTTGAAATTGTTTTAGTCCCTACTTTGAAGCTTAATTAGTTCCTAGAACTAAATATGTTCCTGGGTTGTGAACACGCAAAAAAGCATGAACTTCCACCAATAGTTCTAGAAACTATGAAAAGGTTCCAAATTTGGTTTATGTTGCTGTCAATGGGCAACCATCTAAAGTATCCAGAAATTTGTAACCCATTCTGAGTGGGAAAGTCCCCAGGCAACATTGGCCCTTGCATCATCAACCTAAGAGTCTGCTGGGCTGATCTCCAGACACAGAGAGTGCTTATAGATCCCCGACCATCTTGATGGAGGTAAGTGTGGTTAGAAGGCCCATCTTCGGAGAGAGGGCATTAAGCTCAACTGACTCTAGGGGCTCAAAGGAAGTTCTCTGCAGGTTGCAAAAAGGAATAAATGCAGTCTCTAAAGATTTAACCTCCTTGCGCCTTTGAGAAACCTAATAAGCTGGTCGTGCTTTTAGGGACTTCCCACTCACAGTGTCATGATGTGCTCCAGTGGGTATCATATTATGCCTTGCTCCAGAAAAAGAAGGTCCTGCCTCAGTGGAATTCACTAGTGTAGGGCTATGGAGAGGAGCATGAGTTCTGAGAACCAGGTCCAGGTGGGCCAGTAAGCCGCAACCATCTAGATCTGGCATCTCACTGGGTAAAATGCATATTTGAGTAAACTCTGTGGCAAGCTATGTGCCAATGTATCCATACTACACAAAAGGCAATGGGGAGGGCTCCTGCATAGCAAACAGATCTACCTGTTCATTGCTCCGCTGACTCCCTATCAGCTGGACTGCCTCTGTATGGAGTCTTCACTGTCCGTAAAGCATAATCTGTCATGAAAGCATGTTTTCTGGGTGATTGAGGTCACCTGGAATGTGAGTGGCCCACAGTGATTTCAGAAGATGGCAGACAAGTTGTGACATGTGACAAGAGTGCATACCTCTTTGAAGAATTATGTGTGCCACCGTTGCTGCGTTGTCCCTGCGGACCAACACATGCTTGCTCCAATCCATGGCGAAACCTTAACTGGTCCAGCACAGCCAGCAACTCTAGGCAGTTGGTGTACAAAACACCATGTCCACAGTCTAGAGGCCATGTACCTGATGCATACAGTGGCCCCACTGCATGTGGTCACTTAACAGTAGCCTCTGCAACTTTCGTAAAGACACAAAGCGACAGTACCTTCTACTGATACACCTCAAAAGCAGACCAAAGGAATTGTCTATGTCATTTAAGAATCTAGACAGAAAAGTATCCATTCTATATATCTATATCCCCAAACCAATATCGATGTTCAACGCATGTGAGAATGTACAGCTTTCCTCAACCGTGGGTTGCTCATCTCAGGGGTGCTTTGAAGTCCTAATTATGTAAACCTAGCACTACATGGTCTTTGATATATATATATATATATATATATATATATATATATATGATTTATGATTTTTTTTTTAAAATCAGTTCATTTAAGAGATTTTAGTTTAAAAGATTATCTGCCACCCTGCTATCACACATTACAAAAAAACAAAAATCTATATTTATCGGCCACTATTTAAAAGCCCTTCCAAATGTGACTGGAAGCTAGTGTAAAGACCTAAACACTGGAGTGATATGCTCAGTTTTTTGCTTGTAGTAAGGATCCTAGCCACAACTCAACGCACTGACATAATGAGTCTGTCATCTGCATATCTATCTATCTGATTACTTTCTCCCCTTATTTTTTTCAGTGCTATCTGCACTATTCACACAACTGTTTTGCTATTAGTTTTATTTACCAATGTTTATGTATTTATTTTAAATAACACCACTATTTCTTCATGATTTTTACATTCAGTTGCCTTGAAAACAGCCCATAGTAACAGCCATGTGAGACAACCAGACTTATCAACCTTAGTGTGTCTCTGTGATACAGTTCTAGTCTTCATTTCTGGAAAGTCCAGACGGGCCAACTGCTGCGACAGTGGCAGCTTGTGTTGTTAAAAAGTGAGCCCTGTCCTGTATCACCTTGCCTAGACAGAACTTTCACAGCAGCCTTTTGAGATGAGAACGTGCCCTGCCAAACCATGACCTTTCTCCAACTTCATTTTGCGCATTAACTTCGCCCTAAGCCAACCAATTCAGTTAACACTCCGATTCAGTTTACACTCTACATTCAGTCAGCTACCTTTATGCATTTTATAGTGTAACTTGAACTGTTTATTTTAGCAAGAAAACAAAACTCAACATACAAATGACATGAGAAAAATGTATCTTCTTTCTTAGAGTTACAAATAGCACGAGAGGTTTATTTGTGATAGAGAGGCGTTTTTTCCTCCCTCACACCATAAGCATCAGAGATTTTACACAATGTAAACTGTATCATTTAATTGAATCATACAGTTAATAATATATTAATGTACATGTAATAAAATATGGTCCTGTGTGCAAAAGTATATTTGAACAAACATGTACTATGTTTCTATTCATATGAAAACATAAGCACTTAACTATGAGGTAAATATGTATATGGGTAGTTGATGTATCAATGTGTCCCATGATGTGACAGCAAAAAAAAAAAAAATTATATATAAAAATATATTTGTATTCTTTTATATTTAATAAATTACAATATGGGTAAAATCCCCTCTAAAAAAATTTAAACCCTGATATTTTCTGTAAAATCTTTTTTTTTTTGTTTTTATAAACCACCACAAATATATTCATACATGAAAGGTTTAACTATGCAAACAATAAAGTGAGATAATATGTGTTATGCTTTTTTACATATCTACCATTTTCACTATGTATAGCTTTAAGTGGTCCATGCATAAAATATAAACAGAATATAAATACATGATAAAAAAGAGATTCGAAGCATATTTTTCCTTTTTTAATTTGGATTTGCACCCACACGAGGGTGAGTAAATGATGACAGAATTTTAACGCCTGGGTGAGCTACTCTTTTAATGAGCTTTTTATGTGTGATCAATTTTGCAGCAGAGGACGTGAGAAAGACTGATCACGCGTCTGAAGTGTGCGTGTGTAGTGTTTGAATATGGAGGATGCACCTCTGCAGTGGATGTGTGCTGAAGGTTGATGTATGCATGTAGGAGACTCACTGAGAAGAAAAAGAGGATGGGTGGATGAGAACTGAGGATAATAAATGAAAGAAAGAAGGCCAGTTAGATGAGTGGGGAATGGTAAAACGTTATTACAAGTACATCTCAACTGAGAATCGCCAAAGAAAGATAAGCTATGCGTGTTAGCATGTCTTTGTCAGGTAACCATGTGAATGAATACTTTATGCATTAAGGACCGCACATCTGTCTCATGCATCACTGCCCAATGCTTTGAAGTGTGTGAATTTGTTCGCACATCATATACTGTGTGAGAGTATATAGCTGGATGTGACCTGAAGTTCAGCTTAGCATAACCAAGCTTTTGCTTCCTTCAAATCATGTCAGAATGCTGATATTGATGAGTGCACATAAAAAGCACAACAGTTTTTCATTTTCTTTAAGTCACTTTCTCAGCTGGAAGAATGTGTATTAATAAAATCATGACGGGAGCTAATTGGTATCAGTCATAATTAAGTCATGATTGTGAGCCTTCACATCTTGTGCACCGCTGAGGAAGAACAGAGCTAAAGCTTGCAAACTAATTTTATTAATTAGTTCGTTTCAGCCCTATGGTCACGCTTCAAATGATACTATGTTGCTTCTTGAACATTTGCAACAATTTTAAAGTTAAATGTCCATTTTAGTACATTTGCTTTTACCAAAAACAGATGATTGTGAATGTGGAAACATTTTGTTACACTGGTTATTGTGCACAAATGAGATCTGAGTGGTGTTCATTATAATAACAAACCACCCTAAACTGAATCTGACCCTAAATGTAACCGATAGTCTTAACCTAATGCAAACACGAGATAAAAGACATTAGGGAAAGCAGTCATGGTCATCCTGTTTCTTTATGTCTTTGAGCTCTTTTGTTTAATGGACTCGTAGCCAAACACTCCACATTTCAAGTGTAACCATTTATTCTGGGTGAGTTAATGAGCAAGTTTACAATATCAGAAAGCAATCCCTGTTCTAGGAGTATTACGGTAAGGAAAGTCCTAGTGCATGTCCTGAATGAGTTACTGGGCTTCCCCGGACTACTGGGCTAGAAAATACGACGATCATCATAAACGGAATGATCAGAGATAATATAGATCATAATATCGATCATAGACCACGCATGTAGATCATGTTTTGGCCATTTTGAATCTGATCTGGACGATGTAGGCTAGTCGGTGATGGAGATACCTTTACAGACACAGAAACATCTCTAGTTACGTCGTGGATAGATCTATAACCCGGCGATATTAATATGAATATGTATGTATGCGTGTGTGTGCGTGATCTAAATATAGGTACATATGTATGTATGTAGCCTAAATGTATGTGTGTGTATGAGTGTGCGGGTTTATATGGTTTATGAGGACACAAATTTGTATAATGACATGGGTATGACATAGGTATTACAATATGTAGGTATTTTATGATAACATTTTCAGTGTCCCCATAATTCAAAAGGATTAAAAAACATACTAAATGGTGTTTTTTTGAGAATCTAAAAGTGTGTGTAGTTTCCTGTAAGGGGTAGGTTTAGGTGTAGGGTAGGCGTAGGACAATACCACATACAGTTTGTCCTGTACGAAAACCATTACGCCTATGGAGAGTCCTCATAAACCACAAAAACAAAAAAATGTGTGTGCGTGTGAGTCAACATGTATATACGTGTGTGTGTATCACCTTATGGGGACCAATTGTCTCCACAAAGATAGGAATACCAGTAAATTTTGACTTTGTGAGGACATAAATCACACAGAATTAGTTTTTTTTTTTATCTAAAAGTGCACACAGCTTCCTGTAAGGGGTAGGTTTAGGTGTAGGGTCAGTGTAGGGTACTACCACATACAGTCTGTCCCCAAAAAACATGTAAACATGTAAACCCAACATGAGTGTGTGTGTGTCTGTTTGTTGTTTACTGAATGCAGTTTCATTTATTCATATAATTTTAACAGGTGAAAGAATATGATATCTGAATGTTTTTGCTTAAAAATGCAGTACTTTGATAAAAATGCATTTTTCTCAGTTTTTTTGTCCAAAATGTTGTATTTCTGATGAAACGTCTGCATTCATACATGAACACATAAAGATAGAATAAAACTTTTTTTTGAGGCAGGACCTTCTTTTTTTTTAAAGCAGAGGCTTGGTTCTTTATTTTCATATTTAATATTATTTTGATATATCATATAAGCATAGCAGAAAATATTCTCAAGGCCGTCAAATTTAGGTGAAAATCATTGAAAAATATTTTTAATGCTGGCGGGTAAAGAGTTAAGATCTGTTTTGTTAATAGAAATAGCACATAAATATTACATTTAAAAACAAAAAAATTTGAAATGCTGCCCTGGCAACTGATTGAAATAAATTTAGTTAGTTAGAAGCTAATGTAAGATCATTGTATTTGTCATAAATAAGTGTAACTGTTGAAGGTGCAGTTTAGTTCCTATTCAGGAACTCACACTGCGTCCGAAAACGCTTTGGGAACACCTCGACGTGACCACGCTCTGAATCTGCTGTGGAATATGTGGTGACGTCATGATCCTGGCTTAAAGCAAGTGCGGGTGATTGCTCATCAGCCTCTTTCATTTAGCGCGTTTAGTGTGTTTGTGGCAGCTTTCAAAGCTTCTCTGTTAAAAAGCAAAGAAAGAAAATAGTAAAAATAAAAAATTAGTCAGGATAAAGGTTTTAGAAAATGTGTTAGCCCATGTCATCGGTTTCTCACACCCAAATACTCTCATCGCATGTGTGTGGCATGTTTGGGAGAGGAGCATGTGGTAGCCGCTCACTCATGGGGATCGCAAATCGATCTCATGGAGGGAATGGAGACGGGCGATCCCCTATCTCCTTCCTAGCCCCAGAGATTGTGTTTTGTTTCGGGTTCAGAAGCGGCGCAAGCGGTTACTTCTCCCCGGGCAAGCCATGATATGAGACAGTCATCTTCCTCCGAGGAGGTTGATGTTGTCAGCCTTGATAGTCTGCTGTTGCCTCAGTCACCACGCTATTAAGAGCTATTAGAGGTGGTGACTCGTGCTATGGAGAGGTTCAATTTAGACAGAAGACTGAACCACAAGCGAGCAGGCTGGATGAACAATTCTTGTGGTCCAGACTGCCGTTCTCACACCGAAGTCTCCTATTCTTCCCAGACCTACACACCGAGGTGTAGGTCTGGGAAAAATACTTTTTCTTCAAGAATGTATGTTCTCACATCTGATTATTATGGGAATGTAGGGGGACTGGCAAAAAAAGGATATAAAAAATTACCGCTGGTTGAACAGGCGCTAGCAAGCCATCTGTCACTTGGGGAGGCGAATTCTTTGAAAGCCCCATCCTTGCCTTCCAAGCAGCTGCAGTTGACTTCAGCGCTGGTGGGCAAGGGATATGCGGCCACGGGCCAGGCAGGTGCATGCTTACATACCCTCGTGGTGCTGCAAGCATACCAGGCGGATCTTCTGAGGGAGTTGAGCGAGAGAGAGCATTTGGATACCGAGGATATCCTTGAGCTCGGGCGGACAAAGGATCTCTCTCTCCGTGCTATGAAAGAAACCGCTAGAGCTGTGGATTGTTCAATGGCAGCGATGGAGGCGGCCGAAAGACACCTCTGACTCAATTTATCTGGGGTAAAAACTCATGACAGGGTTTTATTGATGGATGCCCCGCTGGCACCAGCTGGACTGTTTGGGGAAGTAGTTGATACAGTGGTAGAGCAGCACCAGCAGGCGAAAAAGCAGGTAGCGCCTTTCCAGTCAGTGCTTCCCCGCAGCTCACTATCACAAGGGTCAGTGGGCAGCAGACAGCAGCCGCCGATTTTTACAAACACCATTTTATGCATGCTCAGGAGCGAGAGCGGGGTTTGCCGCAGCTGTACACGGCACCCTTAGCTCCTCCAGCGCTATCTGGTGCTCTTCAGCGGCCTCTGGGATGCATCTTAGAAGGGCTGGAGAGTACACTTCCCCCCGAGGGGGTTGGCTTTAGCGCATCAGTGCTCTCTCGGCGAGCTGAGGGGGCAGACACAAGGTGACTCCACCCAGAAGTGGTGGAGCAGATTTGGAGTGTCTTCTACCGGGCAGTGGTGGATCTGTTTGCGAGAATGCGCAATGTCTCTACTTCATCCGGCTCCACTGGGCCTGGATGCCATGGTGCAGAGATGGCCGAGGCTCCCTCTATAAGCTTTTCCTCCAATGGCTCTGCTGACAGGAGTGTTAGAGAGAATTCGCCAGGACGGAGTCAGCTTTCTGTTAGTAGCACCGTACTGGCCGAATCAAATATGGTTTGCAAACCTAGTATCTCTCCTCGACGGGTTGCCATGGAAGGACCTGGTCAGGAGGGATCTGCTCTCCCAGCAAGGGGGCACCCTTCTACACCCTCGCCCAGATCTGTTGAGCCTGTGGATGTGGCCCCTGAGGCGATGCTCATAGCAGCAGGAATAACGACCGAGGTCGTCCAGACTATCCTGCAGTCAAGAGCTCCCTCAACAAGGAGACTGTATGCTCTAATATGGAATGTTTTCACCTCATGGTGTGTAGAGCAACAGCAGGATCCAGTTAACTGCCCGATTGGCACAATCCTGGACTTCTTGCAGGTGAGGCTATCCAAAGGGATGGCTCATTCGACTTTAAAAGTGTACGTGGCAGCTATTTCAGCATTCCACGTACTCATTAATGGCTGTTCAGTGGGTAGGCATCCCCCAGTCATACGGTTTTTGTGAGGTGCACTTAGGCTGAGGTCTATGATACGGGCGAGAGTCCCAACCTGGGATCTAGCGGTGGTTCTGGAGGCCCTTTCTCCGGCTCCGTTTGAGCCTTTAGAGCAGATCTCTTCCTGCGAGCAGGATATGTCCCAGAGGTCCCTACAGTCCCACCTGTTGTCTGCTTCTAGGCATACCTTGAGCAGGTGGATCGTGGATTCTATCTTTATGGCTTATAAATCTGCGGGTCTCCCCTCGCCGACGAGAGTCAGAACTCATTCAACCAGAGGTGTGGCGGCCTTGAGGGCCTATCTGGCAGGTGTCTCAGTTTCAGACATCTGCAAAGCAGCTGGGTGGCCCTCTCCTTTAACCTTTGTGAGGTTTTATGGGCTTGACCTCCCGGCTACCCCAGGTTCTGTTGAGTTCCTGAAAAGGAACGGAACAGGTTATGTAAATAACCTTGGTTCCTTAAAAGGAACCACACCCACGGCACCCCTGCTGAGCGCTAGCTTCATTCCTGAGGCTGATGAGCGATCACCCGGACCTGCTTTAAGCCAGGATCATGACGTCACCACATATGACGTCCTGATCCCTCATTGGACAGATTTCACAGCAGATTCAGAGCGTGGTCACGCCGAGGCGTTCCCAAAGCGTTTTTGGACGCAGTGTTTCATTCCTTCAAGGAACCAAGGTTATATACATAACCTGTTCCGATTTCTACTTCTTCTAATCTGCACATTTTGCTTCATTTAGTTGCAGCAGCACTAAAATAGCTTGTTTGTCAGTAGGTTAAATGAAAGAAATATGAAATTGCCCACCAAGTCTGTTATTTCTGACCAAAATCAATTGAACTCACATCATGGTGTAATTACAACTTCTAAACTTGTAACAAGAAACGTCTCAGGAGATTTTGAGTGCAGAATTAGAGCTTTTACCAGAGCAGATATACTCCTGTGTGTGTGTGTGTATGTGTGTGCATGTGTGCGTGTGTCTACTTAACCATATTTTAGAAACGTGTACCCAGAGGTGGTATTTTTTTCTTCAATTAAAGCCAGAGCACCAATGGTGTGCCGTTGGTGCAAGCACCCTTTAGGTGTTGTATTTAGACTCTTCCTAGAGATTTAAACAGATCAACACCAAATTTGGTCAGTGTAATCTAAAACCCTTTGTGACGTTAACTTCCAGAGATCTGGGTTTTCGTTAAAGGGTGTGTCCATTGCAGCGTGACAAATTTTTATGTTTTGCTATGGGAATAGAAGTTGTTGTAAGCATAAAATGTAAAATCTGCCCCAAACCTTACACATTCGATTAGTCCTGGCCTGGAGATATCTAAAGGCCAATATTCTGTTATAACCATAGCACCACCTGCTTGCAAAAGGGAATGACTTGTTTTACACTAACTTAATCACGCAACGTCCAATCTGCACCAAACTTCACACCTTTAGTAAAAGTCCTGGCTTTAAAACATCTAAAGGACAGCGTTCAGTTATAGTCATAGCACCACCAGCTGGCAGCAGGACGTTTGGCACATATAAATCAGATCCAAATCCCCACCCTACATCTTTTACACTAAGATGTAAGCTACAATATGAAAAAAAGGTCTGATTCTACGCCTATTTCATTGTAAGTTAAAGTGAACATTGTGTGGGGCACATATGGGTATGACTACATGAACATTACAGTGTAAAAATGCTTATTTTTTTCTTTGACTGTTATGTTTGGGGTGGAATTAAGCAATAGACAATATGATCAGTTAAGTATAATATAATTACACCCATATGGAGAGTTCTCAGATACCACATACACATTTATGCCGGTATTTGTGTGAGTATGCATGTGTGGACATCAAATTATAAAAAATGCATTTGGTGGAGATTAGAGATGGCTCAACCTGGACACACACAGGGCCACAACTGGCAGCATGAATCTCTGATTCTGCCAAAAAGAGTAAGACAGAAGGAGAGACAGAGACCAGTGCCCTTGAGAGGAGATCAAATATGACTTCTCTGCTTTATCTGCTAACATCACAGACAAACTATAAGAGCGTTACACTTGCTCAAACACACACTCACACAACATGCTAACCGCCTGTTTCTCATATCTGAAAACATCTTGCACAAAAGAAAGCTTTACCATCACACATGCAAACAAACACACACACAAATCTGACTCACAACCATATCAAGTGTCTTGAAACATGAGCTAATGTTCGATTCTTTTACAGATACACTCACACAAACGCAGCGGCGAGCCCATGCGCACTCTTTCCATTGTGAATCAACACACTGCTGCCTACAGACTTGGCCATGTTGCATATACGAGCTGGCACACACACGCCGACACACGTTCACCCACACACATCCTACTTAAACAAGTCCTGACACATACACACATGTGGAAAAACTCTGACACACTGTTTCATGACACACTTGTCATCTTAAACTGAACTGAGAGCTGTGAAGGCATGGATGAATAATTAAGCCAAGCAGTTTGATTTTGTGTGTGTGTGATGAAAAGGCTAAGAATTGTAGCAGTTCCTAAGTGACTCCAGACGTTAGATGTCATGTCCCAGTGCCCATCCTGGCTTTGTTTGGAATAGCATACCAACATAGTACTCTGTTTCTTTGACATATAATATGTACAGTGTGCACAGCATGCTAAATATCCGGACAAGCTTCTACATTTGCCAGAATGTGTGCAACAACGCAAAGTGCTTGATGCAACATTCCACATTCCAACATTTATTATGCTTATGATTCTCAGCTCTATATTTCTTCTCAGCCAAGATAACCAGACCAAATTGAGAAATTAATGGAATGCATAGCTGATTAGCTGAAAATTGGATGTCAAGTAACTTACTGTTAAATTCTGAACAAACAGAGGTGTTAATTATCGGACCTAAAAACCCCACACGTAATCTGTCTAACACTTGATTCTTCTTTATCAGTTAGGAACCTAGGTGTGCTGTTTGAAAGCAATCTTTCATTTGAAAGTCATGTTTCTAGTATCTGTAAAACTGCGTTTTTCCATCTCAAAAACATATCTAAATTGCGACCTATGCTCTCAACCTCAAATGCAGAAATGTTAATTCATGCATTTATGACCTCAAGATTAGATTATTGTAATGCTTTATTGGGCGGTTGTTCTGCATGCTTGATAAATAGACTATAAGTGGTTTAAAATGCAGCAAATCCATTAAAGGATTGTTAGGCTGCATTAATTAGACCAGCTGGAAACAGGAACACTCCCCTTAACACACAATGTACTCGTTACATTGTAAAAAGAATGCATCTACGCTAATATTAGTCTATCTCGCTCTTATTCTGTTCCTCAGTCCGTATTCAGATGAAATGGTGTATCAGCACAAAGAGATCTTCATCAGAGACCAGAACACCTAGATGAGCCCTGTGGAGAGATCACTGGAACCAAATGCACAAAAACACACACACACAGACACAAGTCCTTTGCACAATCTGACATGTGCTTAAAAAGACTGTCTCTGCATTTGATAAATAAATTGTTTAATCTCATCATTATACATTACCATCACTCTGTTCTCCTATTTGATAATGTTCAGTGCTTTATATAAATAAAAGTGATTGATTGATTAATAAATGAACCACAAATAACTATGGCTACAAATTTAACCTCTCATTTTGACTCATTATTTCATTGGACTGACATTTCAGGAATTAAAAATAGAAAATAACTACTTATTTCCAAGAAGATCATTCAAAATGTGACCATTTCTACAACATCAAAAATTAGGGGACGGGATAAAACTAATCTCAAACTTCACCAAAGTGAAAACCAAAGTGGCAGAAATTAACTTTTCAATTGCTCACTTAAAATGTATTTTATTTTTAAAAATGCAAATTAACAAAATGCATGAAACTAAGTATCAATCAAAGGAAATACATATCAACGAAATCTATCTTTATGCTGCAAAAGAGGCGCAGAAGCTGAGGTGGCATTTAGATGTATTTACACAGACTGTTTAATGCACCTCAGAGATGCCATGAATGTATTTATGCAACTTCAGTGTAATGCATTCATGGCAAATGAATAAAAAAATGTTAAATGAAATTAATGTTTTAAACATAAAATAGGCTAAATAGAAACATTAAATTTCTGAAATATTGAACTTATATTTTAAAGGTGGAGTTTACCGTTTCTGTGCTATTAGTCTCAACAAGTACACTACCCAAACATCCCATCAAACTCCTCCATCTTGTAAATGTGGATGGCTAGTGCTTACCATTGTTATACCCAATGTCTGTGTGTTTTGGCAAGTCTTTAAATCTTGCCTTGCACTTCTGTAACGGAATCGGAATTTCTTTTTCCGCACTGGATAAACACCATCTGGCTTAGCCTGCTACAGTAGCCAAGGACCGAATTGCAATGATTGAACAAATATTTTATAGCCCCAAGACTTCTCTATATATAGACCACTCTAATTATTGATTGTTATCTGTGTGTGAAGAAACTTTCAACCAGTATAACAAAAAATGTTTATGAAAAACTTTACTCACACTAGTGTGAAAAATACAGAACTAAAAGTATGTGGTGGCATGTCATCTTCATTAAATCAACTGATTCTTTCAAAATGGCTGATACATTTGGGAACAAAGCAGGTCATTGTCTTAATGGGCCTGTTTACACCTGGTCACGTCATGCATTTTCTCTGATTTGGTAGCTATCCGATCGTAAAAAGACTTTGAAAAAAGGTGCTTTCGGTTTCGCATTTAAATTCAATCGCTTAAAGCACTTCAGGAAGTGAACTTGACAAGTCTAAATGCATGGTTGTTGAAACCGGATATGCAAATTTTACTCCTCCCAAAATATTTAAATAATACATGTGTGAGAACATTTTATAGACTGTAAGGCTTGTTATATTCATATAAGAAAGTACTGAAGCTAGTATTGCCACAACACGCAAACTGCCATGAATGACTAAAAGTATGTTTTTCGTTTGAGGGCAAAAAGAAGTTTGAAACGGCTGAATCACGGTATACTGTTTTTGAGCATTCTGACACCCCCCACTGCTGGAGGTGGGGTGTAGATTAATGTAAACACTCGCACGTAGCCTATACGTTTGATTAAAGACAAAAGTTTATTTATTGTGTACTTTTTTTTATTCGCTTTGAAAGAAAAACAACAATGAGAGTAGCAGTATGGTATATTTATTTGCTTGCTACCTTTCCTTTCATTATTTTCATGGCTTTGGAAAACTTGCATCTGATGTTTCTCTTGTTGTTGCATCAGATGTTTTCGCTTTTAACTCTGGGTCGTTCACACCAGCTTCGTTGTAATCTCTTTACAGGAATTAATTGCTTTCGCTGAACTTTTAAAGTCTCTCTGCGAGCAATCGTTACAGCTGTGGATATGCGGCAGCACAGCTATACATATATATAGTGACTTGGAGATGTTGCTCCCTTGCCTGACCCCTCGGCTGAATGACAAATGAACCTGGAAAAAAATCTAAGAAGGTGGGGTTTCGGAACACACCCACTGACTGTGTAACCACCTCGGACCAATGGTAGCTAAAAGGTGTTTAGGAGCTAAAACAAACTCCCCAAAAAGCTTACTTTGGTCAGCCGATTCGAACTGCCAAAACAAACTCAAAGCAAACTTTGTATTAGTCTGATTTTGTTCAAAATGACGTAATTTCAGTTCGTTCTTTAACTTCATTTCGAAATATGTTTCGGCCTATATCTCTCCACTGCTGATGCTGCTCTCTTCTGGTGAAGTCTTTGAAATCTTAAATTTAGCTTTTAATAAATAAAATACAGCTAAAAATATATTATATTTAAAATAATCATTTACTAAGTAGTTCAAAAATTATATTATAAAAATATGATCTGTTGCTTTCATTAATGTGAACTCAGTTAAATGTAAAGTCACATTTAGGTTTATATGGCTAAATGTAAATGGGAAAGTTTTTACAAATCAGATAGATAGGTTATCCAATCAGAAAAAGTGACCAGATGTAAATTGGCCCAGTGCATGGGCTTATTCGAATCATTTTCTAAACTTTTTCAATATTTTCATTGGCATAATAAAGAGGGAAAAAAACTATGTTCAGTGTAACATGTATATAACTTAATATATAGTATTTTTATTCATTTGTTATATAAGCTTTGAAACCTTTGTGAATCATTCGTTTTGAACCAGTGGTTCGGAGTGCGTGTCAAACTGCCAAAGTCAAATGATTTTAGTCTCATTTCATCTCAACTGTTTCCAAAAGTTCAGAATTTTAATGGTTCACATTGCTCATACTGAATGGTATTTAATGGTTTGTTACTTAATGTAGTATCATTTCAATAAAATAATATTTGCAATGGGTTTGTAATTATTGTTTTTATGCATATATAATTTTTTGGACTGAGTTTTTGTTGTAATTACCCAGTTTTGACCAGCAGACATCACCAGCATGTGATGTTTCGAAGCATTCAAAGTGAAGCAGTGAATCATGACGATGGTTTCAAAGCTTCGAAAAGTTGGAATTCTGCCATCGTTAGATTTCGCTATTAGCAGTAAAAAAATTACCGCTATACACTAATGCTGGTTATATTTAGGCCAGTATAAAAAAGTTTGGTCTCACTTTATATTAAATGGCCTTAAATACTACTGTACTGTACCTAAATTTAAATGAATCATTGGCACTTTACACTCAAAAGCTTGCTGGCCCCTGAGATAAAGTATAAATCAGTTATGATCTTATAAAAAGGACACATGCATAGCTAGTTCAAAATCACACTGTCCTACCTAAAACCAGACAGATGGTCACAGTGTGTGACAACTACGTAGTAAACTATTATTTTCAACATTTATCATTGCATAATGCCTACTGTCTCACATACTATTTTAAACCAGTAGTAGGAAGTGTACAGAGTATTTTGCGCAGTAAGTAGTGAATCCTGAACATGGTCATACTCAGTCACGAGAAGGTGGTAGCTAAATATACAACGCTATGGCACCTAAAAAATTATTTTGGTTCAGTATGTACCCATAGATCCCATTTTAGCAAATGAACAGCCGTTTAGTTTAGGTGCACACCGGTTTACTAAAGACCTTGCCTGGCTCAAAAGGAAGCTGTCTTGTATATGACAGCAACACTGGACATGGCACAGATCAGCACAGCTGCTGACATTCACCAACTTACATCTCTTACATGTATTATTCATCTAAACATGCTATAATGAGCGAGAAAGGAAAGCAGAGGGAGAACGTACAAAGAGGGCAGAGAGAAGCAAAAATATAAATTAAAAAACAGGACAAGTTAAAACACAAGCTCTGTTCCAAAATGTAGTGAACTGCCTAGCAGCATTTGCAGGCATGTTCCTGGCACAAAGATTCCTCCAAAATATATTTTCTGCACACACATCCTAAAAGAGCATCGAATGCATCCTTCCAAGACCAAATGATTCCAGAATGCACTGCGATGAGCTCAATGAAAAAAATTAAACCAAGATGGCAGACAGTGAGAGAAATTATGCATAGATGTGAAGTCTCTGTATAGAGCTTCAAATCACTTACCATTTAAGTTAAGTCTGTGAGAAATTACATGATTACAGTGTGAAGCAATTTTATTAGAAATAAAGGAAACTCTTTCATATCACAGAAAAAATAATTTAATTAAATATCATGTATTTTAAATAAACATATATTCATATACCCAAATTCTATACAATTTCTTATACGTATGATTGCAGACTTTGGTAATTTGGCAAATCTGAGCTCTGAGATTTGAGAAATTCTTTGCATTAATTTGAATAGATAGATAGACAGATAGATAGATAGATAGATAGATAGATAGATAGATAGAATGTACACACACACACATTCTTATATTAGCAAATGACAACAAACATAATTATACAAGAACTGTCACTAGGGTGAAACCTTTTCAAAAGAGGAAAGGAAAGGATGTGACATGTGGCCAGGTATGGTTTCCCATACTTGGAATTTGTGCTCTGCGTTTAACCCATCCAAGTGCACACACAGAGTAGTGAGAAGTGAACAACCACACACACACCTTGAACACACACCCAGAGCAGTTTATCAATGGCCAGGATCAATGTGAAAGTCTATCTCTCAGAGATACATCACATTACATCATACTCGTGGCTTCAGAGAGCAGTGAATCCAGTCTCTCATCTTTCTCTTCTTCTCCCTGCAGTCATTCATCACTCTTATCTTCATTCTCTCTGTATTTTGGTGACCACATTGGTATGGAATGTTTATTTATTAATTTATTTTTGACAATCCAAACTTCTTTCTTTTCTTACTATAACTTCATCCATGTGTGTTGTAAAGCCACCACATTTTGAATACATGTTACTTATATCACTCAGTTATGGGATGAGATGCCCTAACCACAAATTTTATATTTTTAAAAAGCTCACCCCAGTTTGTCAAGTTGACTTTACATTTTGCACGTTCATGGAGAAATTTGCGTTCATAATGTTTTCAGTTCAACTTTTTCATGAACCACTGAAGCAAACTGATTGGTCTGCATGCTGGTTACACATGTAATTGCAAATAATTAGCTGAACAAACAAGAATAATTAGAAAACTGAATTAAGGCCCAAATGATGCAAAAATATGAAATTTGTTCAAGATCTTGAACTTGTATGCCCAAAAAGATTACATAAGTTATGATATATTGTAATGTAAAAAAAAACCTGTCATTACTCTATATCTCCCAATATGTCCCAGTGAGCTGCTTTCTAAATGCATCAGTTATTTCTATATTCACATTTTAACATGGTTTTTGTTTTATTATGCATGAATAATTTGCTTCAGTTCAGTAAGTGTTCATCTTAAAATATTGCTAGCAATACAAAAAAATTCTTAAGTAAATTTCTACAAATCAGTAAAGATTTCAAAGCTGAAAGACACGTGAACCACATTTTTACAATTTACTTAACAGTCTTATACCTGCTAAAAAGTATCAATCAGAAGGCATGTAGAAGATTTCATGAGAATTGTTTGCTTATCAACTATGATACAATTGTCTGTATAGGTTTAAACAATTAGCCATACTTTATTTTCAATGCTTCAATACCTAATTTTCATTAGTAGCATAGCATTTAAACTTAAACTGGCCTTTAGCTACCATACAATAGTTACCAAAAACGAGTTACCATATCAACTAGAATGTCAATATCAGTGCATCATAGCTATATTTAAAGTTCGGATCCATTCCTCCATCTACACTGAAGTGTTGATATGAGTGTGTGAGACGTGTGAAATGCTGGGTAGTCCGGATTTAACAGGGCTGATTGGTTTTAAGAGCCTAATCATGGAGGGCGAACTTCAGAACACTTGGCCCGCCAGTAAAGTCCTTTCCATTTTAAATAGGCCATCTGCCTCCTGTATGTTAGCCAAACCTGCCCTGTCACAGCCGGTCTTTAGCCTAACACACACTATCACAAACACATATGCAGACACACAGGTACACACGCACAAACACGTATTTTTATCGACGTAATCACACACTGTGCCAATCTCCAGCTTTTTCTCACTCTCTCAGACGTGTGAATGTTTTTTAAAAAAGCCTTGTTAATATCCATGGCGACGCTCTTCAGTCTGTCTCAAATCACTTTAAAAGTTCTGTTACCACAGTACATCACAGAACTGTTCACTGCATGTGTCCTCCTCCTCATAGCTGACAGCAAATGGGTACGTCCGAGACAGAAGGTGACTGCATTGTCAGTTGCTAGCTTTGTATGAAGACGTACTTTTAAGAAAACTGTCAGACTGGCATCCAAATGTCACATCTAAATTTCTTAACTGTTCACCCCAAAACCTTATGCATACTAGATATAGTTGTTGCACAGCCAGCTGTCACACTTTTACTTTAGTAAACATTTTTTATGGTTGGTTTATTAGTAATGACTTACAAAGGTTCAATTTGTAATGACAATTTGCTGACAATTTATTCACCCTCGGGCCATCCAAGATGAAGAAGAGTTTAAGAGTCAGAATGAGAGTCCAAACAGCCGATAAATACATCAAAGTAATCCACAAGTAATCCACACCGCTCCAGTCCATCTTGTGAGGCAAAAAACTATGTGTAAGTAACAACTCTATCATTAATTTAAACAAATGCTTGCAGCCAAAATACGTGGTTAGATGGTTTGAAGTTAAAAAGTTAAAACATATGCAACTTTTCAATTCACAATGCATTAACGGATGTACTGGATTGCTTGTGGATTCTTTTTTTAGAAGCTGTTTAAACGCGCATTCTGACGGCACCCATTCACTGTGGAGGATTCATTGGTGAGCTAGTGATGGAATGGTACATTTCTCCAAATCCTAAATCTAAATTTGGGTGAATATTTCTTTAATATTAATGCCTTAGGCACTAATATTGTATACTTTATTACCACAATTTATTTAATAGCGTAGACAAACATAATTATGTATTGAATTTTAAAACTGAACTAAATGAATCTTTAATGACTACAGTGCTTATTTCTCAGTAATAGTATAAAAAATGGCAAAACATTTAACATTTATCTTTTAAAATGCATGCAAAATATTATGAGATTTTTTGGGTAAACTATTTCTTTAATCCTTCCTAAATGCATTCTCAATTTTCTTTTCAGTATAAATACATCCCTGTAACCTTGACTTTTACTTTTATTAAAGAGCACACAGGACTACTCTAACTTTTTGTGCAGTATTATGCCACACGTTCTGTCAATTCCACTTAAAATCTATCTATTTCTGTATTTTTACCGGTTACTGAAAATCACACACAAAAACAAATATCACACAAGAACAACCAACAACATCTCTTTGTCCAACCAGTCATTAGGGGAAAGTCATTATTTTTGTTGACCAATACATATTAGGATAGCACCCTACAAGTAAGATATTACTGTAGTAACCTTAAGGAGTCAACTGTTTTTTCAGTAGATACAGATTTTGTATTTATCATATCACTCATCGATCCATCAGCTAATTAACATGTTATCTTATGGACAAGCTTATTTAAAAATAAAGAGACACTGCACAGCTCGGTTTAATGCTCGAAGAATGCTTACACTGGCTTTCTCATTTTTAGTAGATGCATCACTCAAACAGGCAGTGAGGCTAGATCTGTGAGCATCTTTCATTCAGTTTTAGGCAATTAACCGAGTTTCTTTAGTCTTGTGTGAGGAAAAGCCTCAAGTCAGGCTCAAAATCTTCCGCCTGTAGCTCTCAAATCTTGTTAATGCTTGCACATGTTCAAACTTAGCTCTTCATAATACAAACAAACCAGTAGGTTTTTTTCCTCCTCCTTTATTTGTAGTATCGGTTTTGTTTCAGATGTTTCTTCACAAATCCTAAGGAAAAAACAAATGTGGACATGCAGTATGTGGAGTAGCACAGATCATTTGAACTTGGAGGAGATGCTTAACATGAACTTTCTTTCATGTCAGCTAATCCTCACAGACCTATAAATAATCTTAGATAAATGAATCATTATAGCCTCAAGTTTTTATTAAGGTAAATTGCTAAAAGCATCCTCGTTTAAATTGTACTGAATGTGCACTTGTGGAATACTTCAAATCTTGTTTCTAATAAAACTGTACTTGACGATAATGTAATATTAAAGAAAGGATACTTTAGTGTGTTTAAAAAGAGACAATTTCGCCACTGTATATTGGATACATTTTTAAAAAGTGTACTTTTACTTGTACTTGCACTTCGCAATAATGTCAAATTAAAGACTTTAATGTATTTAAACTATCATTTTTAATAGGCTTGTGCTACACTTAAAAGTACACTTTAGTTTAAGCTTAAGGTGAGTGATTCAAATTTTTTATCCTGTTTAGTATTACATTTAAAGTTAATATTTTTTAAGTTGTTAAGTCCAGCTAATTACATTTAATATAAATATAAACTATTATATAATTTAACATGCAATTAAGTGTCTGAAAACATTTTATTCTTCAAGTATATTCCTTTAAAGTATACTATTTCAATAATAGGTTTGTAAAAGTACATTTGATTTAACAAGGGTCATTAAGTCTTCAACAGGACTGCATGCTTAAGCTTTGGTCAAAATGTCTCACTCACAGTCATTAGCATGACTGATAGTATGCCTTGTGATGGCTGGAAGAGAAACAGGATTTGGCTGTTTGTACCAAACAAAGTGTGGATGAATGAGACCGAGACGGCCGTCACCAGCAGCAGCAGCACTTGCTTAACAAACTCTGTCAATACTGACAACAAAAGCTGTTAATAAATCACACTGCCTTAAACTCTCCCAAAAACCACTTTTCACTGTTTTCTCCTCTTACTCTTCTAAAAAGGCTGTGTGTCATCAAGAAGGTCAGAAATTTGAAAAGATGAAATTGTTGAACTTAATATTTAGTGGGGCTGAGTAAAGTGTTCTGCTGTAAATGCTTGTTCATTCAACCATTTTTTTCTCCAAGGTAGGAAAATTACTGTTCTGCTCAAGGTAAGATTTAACACACCTACAGTTGTATTTGTAAGTATAAATTATGAAAAGGTGTTTAAGGTCAGGCATTCAAGTATGCATTTCATCAGCATCTTCTTCTGTTTAAAAGAATGTGGCCTAATTTATTGAGGAATTCGAGCTAACATCGTTACCTCTGAAATGACTATGTTCTGATCCCACACGGATTGTTTAAAGGGAAAGTTCACTGAGATGCAAATTCTGTCATTGCTGAATACTGACTCACTCTTGTGTCCTTCCCAGTGTGTTTGCTGTTCTTATTACACCTATGAGATGAAGAGTCCAGTCATATTGGTAGCCTATGAAATTATTTTGATACCATATACTCGCTTTACCCCAGTAACCCTCTGTAACTAGACACTGTGGAGTAAATGGCATCATTTTCTTCAATGAAACAATGTTTGCTACTGCTACGTCCACAAAGCCCAATAAAATTAGGTCATATCAGCCAGAACAATGATCTTAAGGGGTTACTCCACCCCAAAATGAAAATTTTGTTGTTCCAAACTTGTAAAAGCTTTGTTCATCTTCAGAACACAATTTAAGATATCTTAGATGAAAAAAATATATTTAATCACTTTTCAGTGAAAAGGTTCTTCACCATCGCTTTCATCCTTATACTGAAATCCAAACTAACATGCCAAGACATGTCGTTGTGGCAGGTTTTACATCAATGGCAAAAATGTCATTGCACATCCAAACACAATGTGCCCTGACTGAATAAGTGTGAATGAGATTTGAGAGCTGCTGCTGAGAAAAGATTCCAGGCAATTCACTGTATTTTGGTCTGACCTCACACTAGCTAAAATATGACTTGAGGGGCATTGTTTCACTGTTTGCTTCAGTTGCATGGAAAGTGCTAGTCTGAAGTTTAAAATAATTGGTGTACCCGTAAGCCAATTGCATAATGTTTGCGCCTGCTCAAACGTCTGCTGTAAACAAAGGTATGCAGCGAAAACTAAACCATTGAGCAAAATACTGCAACTTGATTGCAAGATTATAGCATGACATGGAAAAATTCAAGGACTGGACACTGTCCCTGTCTGTTACTTACTGGTAACAGATGATAATGAAACTTTTCCCAAAACCTGTTGGGAGTAGGGCCACAATATCATCTCCATTCAAAATGTGATCCAAACACTCTTCTTGTTTGGGCTTCAATTGGCGAATGCTGGGAATCTTCTCCACAACAGAGCGAATAGCATCCTGTGTCTCCACGTCCGCTGTCATTTTAGATTTCCCTAACCTTAACTGCTATCTTAAATTAATCTTAGAATCTACATCATGCCTCTAAGCCTGCCATCTGTTCGTTGATTGGTCCGGCCGTTTTGGTGCCGGAGAGAAACTGAGAGATGGTCTGCTATATCAGACTGAGAACAGAAGCGAACTGAAATTGAGCAGAAGAATGAAGTCTGATGTAGTCAGGCTAGGAAAGTGGCAGTCTGGGCATTAAATGATGAGTAAATGATGGCATAAGTTTTATTTTTGGGTAAGCCAAGGTTGTATGTATTGGGAATCTTCTTTTGATAAGTAAAAACAGAAACAGGCAATAATGTTCGGCAGAGAACATACTTGGTGACAAAATATATGCTTTTTATTTAAACTGATATAAACTGACGATAAATCCTACTGTATCATATTTGATATTCACATTTTTAAGGTCTAAAAATTTCAGCATAACCAAATCTTAGCTGAAAAACTGTCATATACAATCTACTACTAATACTTTTGTCTGATTGATATTTTATCATTTTTTAACAAGAAAAAAAGTAAATGATTATAATTGCAAAAACATCCAGGCTCATGGTTCATGTGTCTTTCTGTTTTTTGATTTTTAATTCTATAACTTTTAATTTACACATGTAACTTTTATAATGTTTGTATTATTTTAAAATTTATATTTACTAGCTGGTAGCCCAAAAATCATGTTAAAATATATATATTTATAAACAATATATAATTTATTACATAATTATATATATATATATATATATATATATATATATATATATATATATTGAGGCTAAA
>JAUYWG010000038.1:22413663-22437825 GCA_034779775.1 Enteromius afrohamiltoni
TATATATTGAGGCTAATCAGCTCCACTTTCTAAGGTGATGCTGATGAGTGCTCGGACTGCTTGCCACAATATATAAAGGCTTTTAAGAAATGTTTATTTGTTCATTGTATGTTTATCCCCCACTATAAAGAAAAAAATATAGAGCCTTTCCTTACAAAGACATATTATTTTGTGACAACTGATAATTATATACAGATTCTTACAAGCTCTCATTGAGTTACTCTCACCAAAAGCTTTTTAGCTTACATGCTTAATTTTTAGCATGTAAATAGAACCATCTATGCCAAATTGCATATTTTTACTTAGATTGGGCTTCTGAATAAAACTGTGCAATGAGTATGAGCTCCATTTTGTCCCATATCAAACTACATGAGTCATAAATGCCTGATGTATCACATATAATGTTCAACAAAAGTACACTGTTTTCTATATGTTGTCAAAAGACTCAAAACAAACTTCTTGCGCTCAATGCAAGTGATCTCAAATGTATAAAGCTGGTAACTCAACAGATTTGGTCCTGCAGCCTGACCCCAACCTGAACTGAAAAACCACCTCACTGTATGATCTGCCCATTTCTGGACATGTCACTCAAGTCCCAGAAATGTTTTTCTAAACAGCTGGTTGAATCCTGATCAGTTTTTCATTAAAAGCGTAGGCTAAATGACAAACCTGCTGCATTGACAAACGTATAAAGTGCTTGCAACAAAGACTTTTAATTTCCTATAGGTGTTAAATCACGTCACTAACAACACCAAGGTCATAAGTCTGATTCTCGAGAAATGCATATACTGGTAAACCAGGTCAGTAATGCACTGAAGGTTGCTTTTAAAGCATCTGCCAAAGGAATAAAAGTAAATATAATATTGTGTTGCAACAAAAAGTTCCATTTAAATGCAGAGAGAGACATTATTGGTCGATACAAGGTAGAGTCATCCACTGTCACAGTCTGTGGAGCCAGATTTGGCTCAATCACAGTCACCACAGGGACAGATCCAGTTTCAGTCCAACTGAAGAGGCTTTCAAAGGGTAAACCTCCACTTCTGTCGACACACACACACACATATAAATGGCCCATCTTTAGATAAACACCAACAGACTAAAGCTTGGGTAGAGATTGCACCGACTGCACATCCAGTTTAGCAGCTCTCACATACACACCTCTACAAATACACAGAAAGCTTCTCTATCGTTCTCTTCACTCATCTCTCCTACCCACTTCATATTGTCTGCTTCTGTCAACTGACAAGCAGGCGCCTGCTTCTGTTGCCAAGGGAACAGGCTTAAATCAAATGAAGCCAACAGGAACTGAGTGACATTCACATGCATCTGTGGCCACAGATGAGCTAACACACACACGCATTTATACACAAACAAAAAAAACTGATTCTAACACAACAAAATAGGACACATGCTGAGGAAACATAACACACACACAGATGTACGCTGGCATGATACATAATTCAGACACAATACAACTCAATGAATCAGGAACATAATGTACAACAAACTTTATGGATCAAAAAGAGTTACAAAAACTCATGAAATTGCCTAGTAAGGATGGAGTACGAGGGGCACAAGGATGATGAAATGCTTTTTTGGACATTTGCTATAATATCATAATTCAATGATATTCTTTGGAGTGAGTGAGCACTACGTTGTGAAAAGGAAGTACAATAGCATACTATAAAAAGAGTATTTATTACTGAACTAAAAATATACTCAAGATCAAACTGAATAATTCTTTCGAAAATGTAAATGCATACTATTTACAATTAGATGATAATGTATTATAGTTTAAATTCATATTAAATCCAATCATGTGAACTTAGGAGTGCTTTTGAAATACGGTTCAACTGTTTTGCTAAATATCCTGATAAGCATTTAAACTAAAATAATATGTCGGTATACATGGCATTTGTATCAAAATGCATTTAGTTCGTTAAAAAAACTGTATAACTTTACATTTAATATTAATTACAGAGCTGGTTGGCAGTAACGTACTGTAGATTTAAATGTATGTTATTTACTGGCAACAGTTTGTTCAAAGATAAATAAATGTTAAACAAAATGCAAATGCAAAGCATTTCTGGGAACCAATATCAGAAAAAAACTGAAAAGGGTTGATGAGGATTTCTGGTTTTTCCAGAATGCTTTGTTTCTAATAGTTTTATTCTGTAAAGATAGAAGAATTGTTTATTTTTAATGTTCATTTATATTTGAATACACTGTTGCCAATAAATTTGATCAAAATAAATCTACAGTAAGTTACTGGCAACCAGCTGCATAACTACAGCAAATCACTGAAATAAAGTGTCATCACCTGTCCAATACAGTCCCAACGGTGAAGCATGGTGATGGCAGCATCATGCTGTGGGGGTGTTTTTCAGCTGCAGGGACAGGACGACTGGTTGCAATAGAGGGAAAGACGAATGTGGCCAAGTACAGGGATATCCTGGACCAAAACCTTCTACAGAGTGCTCAGGACCTAAGCACACAGCTAAAATAACGAAGGAGTGGCTTCACAACAACTCCGTGACTGTTCTTGAATGGCCCAGGAATGCAAGGAGGAATGGCAGAGGATCCCCAAATCCAGGTGTGAAAAACGTGTTGCATCTTTCCTAAAGAGACTCATGGCTGTATTAGATCAAAAGGGTGCTTCTACTAAATACTGAGCAAAGGGTCTGAATACTTAGGACCATGTGATATTTCAGTTTTTCTTTTTTAAATAAATCTGCAAAAATGTCAACAATTCTGTGTTTTTCTGTCAGTATGGGGGTGCTGTGTGTACATTAATGAAGAAATAAAAATGAACTTGAATGATTTTAGAAAATGGCTGCAATATAACAAAGAGTGAAACATTTAAGGGGGTCTGAATACTTTCTGTATCTATAGCTATATAAATAAGTCAAATCCACTTTCCCGAAATGCACAACTTTGATTCCGGTCTCCCACATTCACAAATTTATAAATGGAAGTGAATGTTAAAAGTACGGTCTGACCCTTCCCATAATTAAAAAAGCAAGCAATAATAATAGATAAGTTGTTCATTTTGAAGCATTTGTTCCCCTAAGTAAGAAAATGTTAGTAATTAAGAAAACTACAAGAGAGAATAATCAGCATTAGCAGTTAGTGCACTTACTAGGTGCAAAGTGATTCAAATTAGCCGTTCTGCACAAATGATTTAATTGTAAGCCATAATAAATAAGCAAATGTGGGCCTATACATGTAGTTCATACAAAACTAATGCCAATTAAAATGTAGATGCTGATTATGTACCATTTATTTAATTAACAATACTAGATGTTTAAAAGGCTATAGCAGAGGACAGAACATCATTCTGCTGTCCGGAAGTTATTGTGAGATGAAACTTTCCAGATAACCTTTCTTCCAAAGAAGCCATCTGTTTTATCCGGACAGCAATGCAAAGGCTAATTTTGCTCAAGCCCTCTCAGCTTTTTCTCCAGAATAAAAAACCCAGCAATCTTTCATGTAGAGTTTTACAAAAGATCTCAACGGCATCTCAAACTGTGCTCAGATTTGCCAAGACAGCACCTGCTAGACAGAGATTTCCTTCATATAAGCTTTCCACAATTCATTTTATAGCTCAGCACTGCACGTAAATTGGTCAATTTTGACTCAGTTTGGAGTTCCCTTGAGGAATTTCAACGTCTGAGAATAATTTGATCCTTAACAGAAACATAACATAAGCCTCGCAGAAAGAGCAATACAATTGGGATCCTGGCTAAAAACACAGTATGGTCTTTAATAAGCATACATCCAAAGACCAGTGCACCATTTCCATCTCAGCCCACACAAAAGCAGGCACTGCGCTAATTTCTCTCTATCTCTCTCTCTCTCTCTTCGTACCTTTCTGACTCTCACTCGTACATTGGGCACAGTAGGTCTGCTGGGAGTGAGGTCATGATTGTGTTTAGGAGGAGCATACAAGGTGGGTGTCAATCTGAAGACAACGAGAGTGAGTGAGAAAAGTATAGGAACAGTCACCAGCACAGGAGAGAAAGCACCAGCCAATGTTACATAAACCATTCGGAGTGCTCTGCCAGCAACACGACATGGGCAAAGAGGCACATGCCGTCAGGAGCAGTGGGATGTGTCTCACCTCCACACTCTCACACACACACACACAGAGCCCACTAACTGCAGTTAGATGACAAATCACATGTGAGCATTTATTAATGAAAGCTTTCGCTTGTAGCCGACCTCTCACTCTCTGGCTCCCACACACACATACGTCCTTCCCTCTATAATTTAACAGATCTCACTTTTTTCTCTCATTTCCTTTTCATTTCTTTGAGCCTTTGTAAGCCCTCTACTTCCTCCTCCTCCTCCTCCTCCTCCTCACGGACAGCATCACACGTCTGTGTGAAGCACCACAGCAGGGTCAGAAATGAACCACAATGCCAATGAAACTAACAAAAATGTACCAGATGTGGCAAAATTATGTGTTTTTTATGTTTCTTATAAAAAGAAATGTGATATATTTTGTAATATTCTATCAAGCCTGTCTAATTATTGAACGGGAAGCAATGCAGACTCTGTTCTGCCTTGTAGCTGTCAAACAGTGTGTTTCTGAGGTAAGGGTGGTCAATGTGCAGCTTTTTTCTTTAAAAAAAGGACAAAACTAACAATAAATTCAAAACTTAAAACAGCGATTCGTTAAATTTTGCTGTAAATGCAGGCAGTAGACAGCACTTTTGCAGCTACTTTGTATTTGAATGGGAAGAAGTGTTCAGATTAAGGACTAATTGATCAACTATTCGAAAAACAATATATGAGCTTGTACACAGTCAACATCCTGAACAGTTTCCCAGTTTCATAGAGCAAATATTCCCCCATATGTATGCATGTAAACATTTCTGTCACTGCACCACGGTATGCCTGAATGTGAGCCGCAGTTTCACACTCCGTTCACGCGAGACGCGTTCTTGCGTTCCGCTGCGCTATTGTTTAATTGTTGTACACATGTACACACACGCTCAGATGGAGCTCTTTGGTAGTTTAGTAGTGGCTCCTCGCTGTGTTTTTCAGCGAGGCGAGTAAGTTGAACTTTAAGCGAACGCAGGCGTTCAGTTTTCATGGAACGCGAGAACGCGTCCTGCCCTCTCGCCACGAAACGCGCGAGGCATTTCAAACGCACGCTCCTATTATAAAACAGCCTGGGATTCGTGTCGATACGACCGAGCTCCGGTGAGAGAGAAAGCCAGATCAGACGGAAGAACAAAGAAGTGCTGAACCCATGAATATCGCTCGGAACAGAACGCTCCCTTCACCTCGCAGCAGCAGGAGATGCGATAAACTTTCCCCTAGCGCGCCCACACCACATACTCGTGCTTCTGGTCGTGACAGGGTGAAATGGCTTACCTTTGTGGTCACTATGCAGAGGCAGTCCATGGCAGAGAGAAGACAGGTGGAGATGTATCCAAACCCCCGTTCCCCCCTCTCCCCTCTCTCCCTCCAGCTTCTCTCCTTCTCTCTGTCTCTCTCTCAGCGCCCGCCGTTCGCCCCTCTTTTCTTCAGTGTATCTCTTTTGACTGACTTAAGCATTGAGGAAAATAGAATATGGAGGGAGGGGGGAAACGTAAAGAGGAAGGGGGAGGGACGGAAAGAGAGCGAGAATAAGAAAGGTCTGCCTTCAGGATTTAGCAAACGAGGAAAGGACGAGGAGAGGGACGCGTTCGTATCGATGAGGGGAGATATACAAAAAAAACAAAGACGAAACGGAGAGATGGAGGAGAGGATACGAGCAAATGAAAGGAGATGGGCAGGGGAGGATGAGTGCAGAGACGAGAGGTGACGAAGAGGGGGAGAAAAGAAAGAGGGAACGGACTGAAGCGGCAGAAGATGTAGAGGGAGAGCGCGAGCGAGCGCGCGCGGAGGGAGGGGACGTAAAAAGATAGAAGGGGAGGTGAAGATGCGCGTGTGGACAGGGAATGACAGTTAAAGAGCGAAATTACTCAAGAAAAGCGCCGGATGTGAAGGAATACGCTAAGACGGGAGTTCAGCCAAAGAAAGGAAGACTGGTAGATGACTAGGGTACTCTGGTTGTCATGGCTTTCGGTAGCCGTTGCCTTGGCAACGCTGCAGAGTTGTTTCTGTGTAAATAGCCGGGTTCTGGATGGATGGATGACCTACTGTATTTGCATCTGCAGCATAACACTGCAGAGTACACTGTGTGGGACAACCAAGGCTATTTTACATAAACTGAATAATAAAAATATTGTTATCTAAAATAAATTAAACACGAGCTGTGATAAAATAAAATGAAGAGTAAATGATATAATTGATGCAAATCAGCAACATGTGGGTTAAAGATGGAATATCTGCATTAAACTACATTTACAAAAGTGTTTACAAGTATATACAAAATTTAATGTAAAATGACTAAACGTTTGTTTTGTGTGCTACTACCCTAATTAAAATATTAAAAGTAAGCGATCATTTAAAATGTATTACATTTTAAATAATTAAAAAACGTTCAGCTAACAAATGGGTAAAATCAAATGTTTTGAAGGATAATGGCAAAGTTACAGTTAGATTAATTCGTTTTGGGAGGACTGCCCTTTGATCTGAAATTAAGCATTTTAATGTCATCAGTGACTGAAATGATTTTTCGTCATACACTTATCACAGATTTTGTTTTTACAGTATTTTTTTCTTACCTTTATATGCATCTTCTATTGTAATTTGGCAGTTATTATAATTAATAATAACTGTGAATATAATCAGTAATCAACAAGAAAAAGTAGTTCTATAATAAAGAAAAGTAACAACAAAAGTACAGCGTTGTGCATCTCATTAGCGCCCCCTGCTGATGTGGGACCCTAGGTGAAAGGCCAAGGCAGAATGCCATTTGCTGAATTAAAAATGTAACTTATTGTGAGTTCATGTGACATGTTCACTACATTATCGCATATTAAACAAAAGCAGTACTGTGCCATACAGTAATTCACTAGTGCACTTATATATTTACATATTGTACACTGAAAAAATTGCATATACACAATGCATATTGCATGAATAGTAAGACTATTAAGTTATTCCTGAAAAAAAAGAATAAAACAAAGTGAGACAATAAACTGCATTAATTGTGTTTCCTCTCTGAAATAAAAGACTAGAGAAAACAGAAAGAGGTGGTGAGAGAGAAAAGGAGGGTGAGAGATTGAAGAAGAGAGAAGATGAGGCTATTTTTAGTGACACTGTCATTTTTATTTTTGCTTCTTTTTGTCTTTGTGTTAACAATACTTCAGTCTTTTCTCCATATATATGTTCATATCCACCCAGTGCTGAATGGTGAATCAGACCGATTGATCGTGGGTTTTTTTTGTTTGTTTTTTTATTTATCACTTTACAGTGGACTGTACCATTAAAATCAGTCAACGGGTACGTCAGAGCTTCAAAGCCTTTCAATCAGCACCTCCACCCAGTCAAGAGTCAACGGCTGTGCAATAAATCAGTTGTCACATTTTCATTCTCCAGGCCGGTGCATATTCCTACACAACTACAAATAAAAATGCTTCCTAATTCAGACTATTTAATTCAAAGAGTGTTTCATTGCTAATGGGAGAGTGTTTTAACTGAAGGTAATCTATGACACTTGAGTTCTTGAAGTAGAGTACAATACTGAGTTGTGAGAAGCAGCAATAGACAGTATGTATGCTTTAATTGGGTGTTGTTAAAAAAGAAAGAAAACAATGAACACAGTGGAGTGGTTTTAATTAAAATCGGCCTTTAAATGGACTGACCATACATCTTCACTCCTACTACATCGCTGTTACATAAGTACGTGTGCGTCAGTGTGCACATACTCATTTGTTTATTGTGCGTTAACACTCTCATGTGTAGTTCCAAGTGTATATGGATTAGTGTGTGTCTGCGTGTGTGTTTGAGACAGAGACGGTGGCTGTAGAGTTGAATCTATGCTGGGGTTTAATATATGAAGTTTTTTGTAAAGGAGAGTTGCCCATGGCAACACTGAGCTTGTCACGAAACTACATTCACATAGTCTACATACACAAACACGTGCTGGGTAGGCTGGGGGCATTAATATTTAACACACATATGCGTTCACACATTGCCTTGCTGTGGACAGACAGAAGCTAATTTACATACATTCAGAAGCATTTTTACATAGGCTATGTTTGCACTATCACATGCGTCCGTGAGCGATAGGCTGTGTTTAAAGCGGTTATATGGTGTTACAATTGGTCGTGTGTTACAATATTTGGTAAGTTTTGTGTTGTACAATGGCAAGATAAAGCAATTTCCCTATTTTGTTACAAAAGCGTCTTGTTTTTTGTAAAATTCCTCCATCTTGTGGTCGTTTGGGATATTGCAACATTGTTTATGGAAGCGATATACTAAACTCGAAATAACAGGCTCAGCGTAAAATGTTATGAAATGCCACTGTTTCTTGAGTGACAGATGTGGTGGGGAATAACTTTTACTTACGAGGTCAAATTTCAGTCTAGCTGCAGGGCGGTTTTTGTCATTGTACACGTTTGTATGATGGTTTAGTTAACCATTCTGGTCTTGTACTTACATACAAATGTAACTCTTTCGGGGAAACTTCATTAAATTATTCGGAGAAAAAAAACTATGGTTTTTAATGGTTACCCAGTGCTATGAGAAATAACAGATAGCCTACTACAGGACCAATCAGCAGCCTTTTGGATAATATTTATTTATTTATTTATTATTTTTTTGGATAATAATAGATTTACCAGTGCTGGGTATCGGGATTACGCTGAAGGTTGCAGAAATTAAGTGTTTGTGATTAGGTTACATTTCATTTAAAATACGCAGACTAAAATGACTTTTTTGTTGATTACAAGATTACAGATTATAAACACAGTAGCAATACATTAGGCTATACTCGTAATTTATTAATTAATTAAGTTTATCGTTCTGAAAGAGCCTACCACGTCTTTATTATATTATATCTTGTGGGCATTTCACACAAAGACCAGTCACAAGTCAGGGTATATTTAGACACAGCACTTGACCATTGGTTGACATTTCATTGCTGCTTATGAACACATTCATGTTTATTTAAATCATTCAATTGGCTATTTAACCATGTATTACGGTTTTTGGAAGGTTTTCAAAATTCATTGGAAGGCAGAGGTGCTGGGACATTTTTTAAATAAAACAAACAAACAAACAAAAACCCACACATCCCAACAAAGCAGGCATCAAATTTGAAATGAAATAATTTAGTGGATAAAAGAGTACAATATCTCATGTTTTATTGTGAATTAAATATTGGCTCATGCATGTGATTTTAGTCTTTTAGTTTTTTATACTATTCATATAATACAAATAATAAAAAAAATCAAAAAAATTTCAGAATTCGGGTTGTCATTTACTTTTTTTTTCTTTTTGTCAACTTTAAAACATTACATTAACTTGAAGAACCCCTTCGAGAATTTAAGGCAATGAAGCAATAAGAATTAAGCAACACATTTGCCTGTTCAAAGTTTTTTGACTTTCATTAATGGTCACATGGGACGCTGGTAAACAATAAAATAACCCATTTAATATAAACATTTTTTTTTTACTGTTTTGTTTCTGCATTAAAAAGGTTTTAGTTTTTATGATTTAATTATTAACTTTTTACTTCATGAACCCTTTGATGTAACGCTTAATGCAATTTAGGCAACAACGTATAGTCTTTTCTTTTTAATTATATTTTTATATCTAAAAAAGGTAGTCTGATTAAATTTTAAAAAAAGTGTAACATTGGAAACTACAATTTATGTCATATAATTTGAAATCAGTAAGAACCTTTGTAATTGCTACATTTTAACACAACAGATAAGTTTGTGAATTTCTGGTTACAAACTAGGTCAACAATTAAGTATTGAAAGTTCTGTATTACAAAGTCATGTTATTTTGTAGCTTATTTTTACATATTTAGGAGTCCTTTGAATGAAAATACCCCTTTTCAAAGATACACCAACTTTATATTTGCACAAGAAAATACGAATGCGGGAGACAAATTTATTCTCTTGTTTTAGTGCAAACCTTTCAACAGGAATAAAACTAACAAGGTTACCTCAGTTGTGACAAGAACTCTGGACAAACAAACATTTTACAAAATGTACCTCGGTTTTTGTTAAACTTCAACAGTTGAAGAATCAGAACAAAACGGATTGAAAATAAAATCAAAATATTTAAACATTTTTTATGACCCACCACATCAAAAAGGAATCAAATCCTTCTGGACTTTAATTAGGGAGGTTAGATCGATTAACACTTTATCATAGCATTGTCAGCTAACCTGCAGCTTCAAAACTGCCAAGCACAAAATTACGATCCTTTTAGAACAGTCAATATAACTGATGAACTTAACATTAAGCTATTTGTTAATAGGTGGCAGCCATACCAGATTGCAAAACTGCTGATGGCCAGACAGATGCGAGAACTGTCAAAACCTTCCAATTTTAATTCAATTTAGTTGTTCAAAATGTAAAGAAAACAAATTAGTATACAACAACGCAGCAACAACAACAAAATAGCAAAAAATCTGAAAACTGAACATCCGTTAACATGCTGTAATCTTTCCTTTTGAGAAAAGAAAATGTTCACACGCCAAACCACTAAACATTTAAATTCAAGATGGTCGTTCACCAGTTTTGTGTGCTAGAAAGGAAGCCAGAATTGCATTTTAGGAATTTCATTCGAAATGAAAAACAAATTGTGTCTAACGGGAGCTTAGAAATTACTTTACACCATTTGATTGGATTTAACATTGTGCTTGTTAACAATACCATTCTTTACGAGGGGTAAAAACAGCTTGCTTCAGTAGGGAAAACCCGGATTCGCATAAGTAATTCTTCAGTAGAGTCCTTGCGATGGGTTTTCCTTCATTTTTTTTATTGGCAGGGGAACAATATTCAGCACCAATGAGATTCCATTTGAGTGTTCAAAATATTGAAAGCCTACTTTCAATGAAAAACGTTTAAATTTCCAGTGGCTTCAGATGCTGGTTGTTTTCATAATCCAATCCAGTCCTGCGTTTTCCTCTCAAAGTTGGTGGTTAAACTGGTGGCATCACTTTTGTGGTGAGGGTCCTTTGTGAAAAAGGTAGATTGGTCTCTGAAAACCTATAAGACAAACTGTGGGTTAGAAACGTTTACATCAAAATATCATTGGGAGGAACTTTAAAAAAGCTCTGACCTCTAGAATAATTCTGTGATGTTCCGATGAGTTCATAACTGGAGAAGCCCACTTCAGTAGTCAGGTAGGATGAGAACTGGACTGGTTTTAAGCGGATGCTGTGGTAGTTCTTAAAGATGGTCTCCTGAGACATGGTTAAATAACACGTAGTGTGGTCAGACAACACATACCCAACTTTAAAAATGATACGAAAAACACACAAAACTGTACGTTCCACCTTTAAACTGGATAATACAAGCACAAAGCCAGTACTATATGCACTGTAATGTCAGTTCAAAGTAAAGTCAGCTTTAGTATTATTTTGCCATGTTCCTGAGCATTGGTGTCTTATATTGCTATTGCCTTTGTTTCATAATGCGCTTGTTTTGCATCATACCTAAACAACACCTAATCATGTCTTGCTTAAGTCTGTCGTGGTGTCATCTTGTCTGTATTAAATGCTGTATTTTCTTCTAGACTCGATTATTCCAACTCTTTATGGATGACCGGAGATCACCGTGTCTCCATTTAGTTCAAAACGCCGCTACAGGGCTTTAAAGAGTCCACATCTGATCTTCTTAGTACGAGACTAGGCCTTTGAAGTCTAAAAACAGCCCACTTTTCTCTGCTCCAGGGTCCTGTTAAAATGAGGTTGAGGCCTCATCTTTGGAAAAATGATCTGCTTCATATCACATTCTCTGAGGTTGGAAAAATGAATGGGCACTTTGGGTATTTTCAGTCAAATCTGGTGAGTGAATGATTCAAATGACCAATCGCTTTGTTTCTGACTTCATCTTTCATTCAACAGATTCATTTTCAAATTGTATGATTCAGTGACTGACTCATTAAGATTTCTACAGCTATCCCATAATTTATTCGCTCTCAAGACATTCAAAGTATATATATATAATCGATCTTCTTTCAGACAAATACAGTCAAACTTGTATGACAAAAAAATGGCTCTTCCAAGGTTAATGATGGCTGTTGACGTTCAATTATCCAAATCAAAGTGCTCCACATGGCTTCAGGGGGTAAAATCAATACATTTTTGTATGAAAATTAAATAATTAAATCATTAATTATTATTTACACTTTATAATCTATAATATCTAGCTTCTGCTAACTGTTGCATGTGGGTTCATAAGAGGGTACCATGATGTAAGAGAACCCTGGAAGCGCAGAGAAGAGAGCAAATTAGCAATTAAAAAAAACAAAAAACAAACAAACACAACAATGCCACCTGTGTCCCAATATGCATACTACAAATTCTGTGTGATACAAGTAATTTTCAAAACGATTTGGGGCAACAGTGAGACTGCTTAGTGCTGCATCTCATGTCTTCGATGAGAAGAGGAAAGAGTGGCTGTTGCTGGTTACTATATATGATTATTGGAATTGCAAAATGGCCTTAAACAATTAGTAAATAAACAGCCGAATGTTATGTTTTGTATTACATGAATTGCAAGTATTCAAACAGCACAGCGTGAGCTCGAGGCGCCAAGGTATAAAGTCCAGAGCGCAAGGAAATCCTTTAGGTGTTATTCGTCATCTGCTCAGTAACATTCTGAATTTTTTCAAGGCATGAATGTGTGCAGCAAACATCTTCCCAAATTCTTAAAATTTGAGGATTAGAAGAATTTGAAAATCCTTGAATTAACAAAAAAAAGCAGCAAAAAAAAGTAAATGTCAATTTCTAGTAAAGAAAAATAGAGACTGGTGATCACGGTACTCCTACACCTTGCACTAAAACACCACTCTCTCACGAACACACGCATCACAGTTAGTGGAAGCTATTTTTTTCTTACAAAAATGCATTTATTCATTTACCCCCTGGAGCCATGTGGAGAACTTTTTGTGATGTATAGACAGCTTCTTGGTCTTCAAAATCTTAAACCCCATTCACTGCCATTATGAAGTTTGGACTAGCCAGGATGTAGATATATTTTATAAAACACTTATTTAAATTATATACACCTAGAAAGGCTTGAGGGTGAGTAAATCATTCCTTAAAAGTTTAATTTTTAGGGATGTAACTGTATCAAAATTTCACGGTACGGTAATACCTTGGTATGAATCGCACGGTAAGGTATTTATTGAATCATTTACATAAAAAAACTAAACTAATTAAGAGGCTCAAAAAAAGTGCCAGAAGTGTTAATTAAACAGTTTACATGAATGCTGAACATATCAATGGCACACACATTAGCCATCTATCTGTAAACTTTGAAACAGGAACTTCAATTTTAATAACAAAAAATTATTAAACCTTCCACACATCCGATTTAAAACCCTCTTTAGATTGCTAGATGACATCATATATCAATTTGCATATTCATTATGTCAGTGCCTCATATTATCTTGCGTCTCTGTGGTCACATTCAATGCCCCCTTATTCTCAATAAAACTTTTTTCACTGATATTTTTAATGGTTTCTTTTCAGAAAAACGGAATGAATATGAAAGTGACTGAAACGCAAGCCTTTATAAGGCTTTACCTTACGAGATGTTAATCTAGATTAAGATTATTTAGAATCATTTATAAGTATATAATTATATTTAGAATTCATAATGAAACCAAGTACACATAAGACATAGACAATGGTTATGCTGTGATTCTGGCTCTATTTGCATGTAAAATAGAGTTAGAAGCAACATATATATATATATATATATTTCAACTGAAAGCCCTGCTCCTCTCAGCCTCTCGCAGAACAGACGCAGAGAGCTCAAGCTCAAGCTGCAGTACCATAGACTTGCTGAGGTTTGTCCAAGAAGTCTCTAGATTTGTCGCCAGACGCTTTTAGGGAAAAATGTCACCAAGGGGGTCTGAATAGTCGCTAAATATAGAGACAAAGTCGCTCAGTTGGCAACACTGATCTGTAGCGACAACAACAGACTGCAAAGAATGATGGGCATGCTTGGTCTGATGGGAATTGTAGTTCCTGCTACCTCCCGTTCGCTCCATTCGCCTGAGCAAACCTTTCTCAGAAGACCTATCGTTTTATCGAGTCATGCGGCCATCAAAAAAAAAAAAAAAAAAACGATATTGCGGTACGACCGTATTTACAATACCGTTACATCCCTATTTATTTTATGTAATTATTTTCTCATTTCTAAATTAAAAATTGTATTTTAAAAACAACTCTTTAGGCAAAGTATTTCCAGTGCATATACATCAGATTACTCAAACAATATAAAGGTCACAATGGCCCGCATTCATGAAACATGAGCAGAACTAATTTTTGTCCAAATGTCTTGTAAACCGTTCTTAAGTAAACTTTCGAATTCATACAAATATTCATATTTTTACAATTTCATTTGGTATGAACTTGCTCCCTACCACGTGTAAATGGTTGGTAAAATGTTCTGGGTTCTTTTTTGGCAAATTAATGACACTGAACTTGAAGACACTGCCACAAATTTTTAATAGATATATTTTTCGATCGATTTTTAAAAAGATTGATGAAAAAAAAATTTAAATCACACACACATTTATAAATATCTGTGTGTGAGTGTGTATACGTTTCATGAATAAGGCCCAATGTTTGAACTTTCACCATTAAGCTAAATGGACACAATTACAAGCAAAAAAAAAATGGCCTTACAGTGAGTTTCTTTCTCTTGCCATAGGAGTTCCAGGGCTGGGGCTCCAAAATGAAGAGTCCACCTGGCCTCAAGTGCTTATATACCCTCTGGAAGAGCCGTTTGAGTCCTGCATCTCCCCAGTTCAAGTGGACCCATTTTGTCACACTCAAACACAGGATCACATCGTATTCTTCCCTTTGCGTCTGGAGCAACGTATCACTTTCCAGCACATAGTTCCCCTGCAAGTCAGACAGAGGATTATGAAACAAGACGGACAGGTGCTTCATGACTAATAATAGTATTTCTATATAAACATACAAACAAAAAGTTACCAAGCCACACCCATTTCATAAGTTACCTCCAAGATGCTATAGTGCAAGGTGGCTGCCATAGCAATGCTGTCTGGTCTCTAATTTGTTCAAAGTGTTTTTAATCACTGCACGATGCAGATGTTAAGGTGTCCTCTTACTGACCCTCGGCTTGGTTCAGTCCACGTCTACTTGTTTTAACATTCAACATTTTAAGCTTTAGGCTTTAATGTTATTGGATAAGCATGTACTCAAAAGCAACGTATCAGACAAAAGATAAAAACTATCAGGCACCAGTTCATCTTTAGATATACTGCACAACTAATTTCTTGGTACCTGCCTACTGTACCTCACTTGTAGCTAGAACTATTAAAATAAATATTGTCATTAATTCTTGATACAAGCATGCCTTTTAAACAGCGTGAGCATTATAGAAGTCAAATTAAGAGCTAAAACTATGAACAACAGGCATACCTGCATCAGTTGTTTAGAGCAGAACTTCTCACTACTTAGCTCGGATGATATTATTTACTGCTGCCACATCATTACGAGTGCTTGCATAATGCTTGAATATTTTACGTTGTATTGTAGAATTTATTGCATATCACTATGTACATTACACGTTTATATAACACCTTATGCAATACAGATTGTTAGAAAGAAGCTTTACAGTAATAAACTGTTGCAAAATTAATCAATTATGAAACGAATTCGCAGCTCTACAGAAGACAATGGTGTTATTGTTCAAATCAATTCAGTTCAATGTTGACTATTTTTATACAGCACAGCAATTTTATTGATCTTTGAAGCAAAACATTACCGTCCAGTGAACATGAATTGCAAAACAACAGCAGACAAAAACAAAACAGTCTTACCTTGACAAAGGTCACGTTGGCAGGGAAATCTCCAGGAGGGAGACTGTTTGTTATCTCAGGCAAAGGGGGGCCAGCTATGGGTCCTCTTGAGATCCGGAGCGAGACCGGGAATGAACGCTTTCCATCAGGGAGACCCGTCGATGGTTCATCTTCTATTTTCTCACTCGTTTCTCCCCGTTCAGCCTCTGTTGTTTTGTTCTCCATTTCTACTTGATCAACTTCCATCCCTTTTTCGACCATGCCTTCATTCCCTTTGTCCACATGCTTTGTTTTTTTGTCATCCTTCTCCTCTTTCACAACAAAACTCTCTTCGTCTTTCGCTCTCCTGTAACTCTTTTCTTCGACTACATCCCCACCAATCCTCTCCTTGCCTTCCTCTCGATTTCCCTCCCCATTCTCCCCAGAACGACGGGCCTGCTGCGTATGAACCTCAGAGAGGTAGTGGCGTATATTCTGCCGAGCAGCATGTATCAGCGCTGCGTCGATATCCAAACCCACAATCCGTGCCGGTCTGCAATTTTTTGCGATTGATAGGGTCAGATGGCCAGTGTTGCAACCCATATCTAACACCTCCTTCCCCCTGAACCACCTGGGATCCATAACACGGATACGAGGATCCTCACTCAACCCTGGGTTCCTATAACCATAGTATTTGTTATAGTTGCCATACTGAAACTTCGTTTTAGTCTGTTGTGGGAGTTGGTTGCTGTTGTTCTGCGACCTCCAATTGTTTGGATGCTGTTGAGGCCTCTCAGCAGCTCCGCTACGAGCGCCCATACCAGGGGTGTGAGAGGGCTGAAAATGCCTTTCAGATCTCTGACCCCAATTTCTCATGCTATTTGAACTATCTGCACTCTCTAATCTGCTTCCGGCACGCCTGCGTTTGCGCTGCCTGCTTGATGGTGGGTTAATGGGGTTTGTGGATGAAGGTGCGGTTGACGTGTCAGTAGTTTTCTCCTTCACCTCACCGCCATTTGTGGCTAAATTAGGCTTATTTGAACACTGAACCGCAAGAGTAGAGTCCAATAGGGGTTTGTCCTCAAGAACAAGCGTGTTTGTCACATCGCCCGAGTGTGAATGCGTTGAGGGAAGCATTGTTGTTCCCTCATCTTGTCCTGCTGCACAGCCATTAGACTCCGGTACATCCATCTGGGTGACTATTCCTTCGGCTGAAACTCTTCCAGCGCTCGCTCCATGGTGCTTGTTCCGATGTCTTCGCCTGCCTCCACCACTTTTCAAGGGAGACACCAACAGACTGCTGTCCCCTGCACTGGGGCAGTTGAGATTCAGGGGGTCAGTGATATCTCTGGGTATCAGGATCTCTACAGGGTCTCTGTTTTTGGCTGGTAATGGTGAGGATTTGGGCGTCTCTGCATTGAGAGCCCGGTTCACCTCTTCATCCAAAAGGCTATTAAGGTTGAGTGGGTCAAAAATGTTCCCGCCCAGCAGGAAATTGGTTGGCAGGACGGACTCACTCTCGGAGTTGGCACGTCGGCGTCGTTTACCATAACTGGGGTGTTTGAATCCAGCGCTCATTGTGTTGCGGCGCTTACTGATTTTCTGCTGTTGAGGTTTTGGCTGCTGGGTGCCATTTTGAGTTTCTGTAGATGATTCGAACCCAACAACTCCACTTTCACTCGGAGTATTGTTATCTGGTGTAGCGGTTTTCTCTTTGTGTTCCAGCGATGTCTCACTTCCTGCCTCTTCGCTGAGGTTTATAACTGTGGTGTACCCGGATGGATGGGGAGAGCTGGTATCATTGCTAGTAAGTTCTGAGTGCTGTTGGGAAGTGGGATCTCTTTGCCCCTCACAAGATAAAACAGTTTCTTTTTCAAATGACATTTCTATCATGTTTCAGGCTGACTCTGGAGGAGACATGGATCTGAAACGAAAGCAACAAGCAATCATCCACAAAGCCAAATGCGCATAAAATAATTAGCCAATTAATTACCATACATACGCAAAACATAATAGGCTACTTTTTCCTGCTGTAGATCAAAGCCTAAAAGAACCTAATTAGCAACATACTAATTTATCAGTCAGATCATAGCTGGCTATTTTGAGAAGAAAAAAAAATTGATAAACTGGAATGATTCTATGTAATGTCTGGTATTCATGTTAATCTTGGGCAAATGACATGAAATTTTGCAATCTCACTTAAATATTTTAAATAAAAGAAAGAAAGAAAGAAATACAGGTGACTTCCAGGATTCCAAAAGAACACAAAACTAGATCTTTTAAGAGCACAAAGTATCCAAGATGACTGTTTTGAGCTTGTGATTTTCTTTAAGATAACAATATTTAATAGAACCATATGTATATACACACTGTTTTTAAAACATATAAGGTTTATATAAAATCTTGTATAACTGCCGATATAAAAAGCTAATTACACTGAACAGAAAAAATGCCGTTTGCCCAAAATACATAGAACCTAAAGTTGCCTGACGCTTTGGTGTCAGTTCCTGACAACATGTGTCAAGTGTGCATTAAGAAAGTAAGTGTTAGGTCAGCGTTCGCAAAACGTCCACCCACCTTCTCGGTCAGCGTGCCCGCCTCCTTGACACTGCTGTTATTATTGATACTTTGTACAAACCCCGCCTCCAAGCGTCATCATGAATAATACATAACACAGTAAAATCTGCGCGAAGAAAACAGAAGAGAAAAACCGAAGAGATACCTAAACAGGCTCAGTGCTGTGCTCAACACACAGCCCGGGGCTCTAACTCTCTCCGCCCTCTCTTAAAGGTACACGGCCCAGTGCTTGCCTCCCTCTCCAGCGGACGAAAAAAAACCCACAACAGCCTGGTCAGTGTAGCGACTGCTGTCCTTGCACATCCTGCACTGAAAGCACCAGTACGCACAGCTGTCAGCTGACGTCAGGCTCACAATCAAAATAATACATTCAGAGGACACACCCCTTAAAATAAAGCTTAATGAAATACAAACGAACTCTATTTTAGAATCTCGGCAGGCTGTGTGGAGGCACTGTCCATAATGCTCGCTTTCTGCTTGATTTTATAAACCCCTAACTGATCGGCTAAACTACTGCGCTTACTCGGCTGAACTTACTAATGAGCTGCAGAATCTCGCTGTGAGGAACGGGGCTTTCAGTGCTTTATATATCTCCTGCGCCTGATGACGTCGCGACAAGCAGCTGTACCGGCCAATAGTACACGCGTGATCTGGAGACCCTCGTTTCACTGCCCAATCGTGAAACAGGTAGGGAGGGATTAGCCTAGATTCCGCTTTATAGGCGCCCTAAGTATATGCCTGCTCATAAAAGTCAACGTTTTTAAACTGGCTTCATCACTTCACGAATTGCGCGGCGACCTCGTTAAACCCCATGTAAATGACGCATCTTTCAATTTATTGCATTATAATAGGAGAATGCTTTAGTTTAAGCGTATTTTGGGCTGTTGTTTATACACTGCAGACTTCCTCACAGGCAAGCACGAGATGCCTCATAGCATTTCTATCCAGCATGTAAATAAACGACATTTTTGATGGTTGATTGACAGCCAGTAACCTCAAATCCACACTCTGCAACTGCAGACTGGTTACTTAATTAGCACCAGCAGCTTTACTTCCGCGATTGCTTGTATTTGAACGTAATTAAGCTATAAGCAAAAGATTCGTGGTTCCCGCCCCCGCGTGTGGTTGCTGTGCACGGTATATACAGTGACTGGGGTTTGTAGTCCTAATGGACTTACTCGCGCACATTTGTGTAGTCCTCAACAACAACGTTTGTAAACGAAATAATAACTCCTATAACTGTTTTAACAACTCACGAACAACGTTATAGACGTTTACTATTACAAAATTTTATCCTGCTCAAGTAGCAGCTGCGATAGTCAGAAAAAGTATAAAAAACTCGGACGTAGGCTATTTAAGATTTCCCGAAATGTTATGAGGTAATGTCAAGTAATTTTTCACGCGAGTTGTAAAAAGACTCCTGTTCCTACAGTTGATGCAGCATTTTCCGTTTGCGCTTTGCAGGTGTATAAAAGATAACAGTGCATCTCTTTGACCAGCAGAGGGCAAACAAGGCGTTGTAAGACACATGACACATTACTGGGGCGCGTTGTCATGGGCCTTCAAATAACAGATCGGTTAGTTCTGCACTGTTCAGTATTCGCTTTGAAATATATATTTGTTCTAAGAAAGAAAACCTTTAAACATTGATTGGCTGAGTGCATGCTATTGTGGTTTGTATTAATTTTTTTAATGCAACATACAAAAAGCACTGCATGATAAAACACATTGGTCAATTTGTACTTGACTCCTAGTGGACTAGGCTCAAGTCTCACTGTGTCATCTGTACACTAACAGATGATTTCTGCATATGAATTTATTGGTTAGTGATGTCATACCATGTCATTTAAAGTGATCCTTAAGAAATCATTCTAATATTCTGATTTGCTTCTCAATTATCGTTATTTATTATTGGTACTCGGTTATTAATTCTTATTAATATTCTTATTACCAATGTTGTTTTTGCTGTATTTCTAATCTAAGTATAAGATAAGAGTATAAGATAATTCATTTAAAACATAAATAAACCTTGACATATTTCCTGTACTAAATATACATAGATATATAAAATAAAGAAGTCAAATAAAACAAATTAACAATATTATATAGATTTATTTAGTGAAAAAGTACAATTAATTTGCAATGTACAATAGGGAACAAATAAATATATATTTACACAATTTATATACAATAAGTCATGTGTGATTATCACAATGTACACATGCCCAGGACACTCGCTTCCATGTCTTTTCCGTGTGAAGCCCAGGCTCTTTCACAAGCATCCTCAACTCTGATGGGAAGCTGTTGCTTTGAGTCACTAAGTGTTTTTAGGTTCGCTCACCAGGGCCTCCACACAGACTGTGGCTGGTTCTGGAACAGAGCTCTTCTCAGAGTCCGAGGTTGGCAGGAGGGAGATGAGCGAGTGGGGGAGCCCACCGAGACCTGAACATGAGGTCCTGAGGCTAGAGCAGGGGCCGAGAGACTGAGAGAGGATGATGACGACAAAGACGAAGAGTCACTGGAGAGTGGAGAGATGGTGGGAGGGAAAGGGAAATGGCAGGGAACAGAGAGGTATGTGGGAGAACTAGAGAAAGGAGGAGAGCTACTTGTGTAACAAGGAGAGGGTGGAGGAGAGAGGGAGTATGGAGGGGAGAGGTAGGGATGTGTCATGGCCTGTCCTGTGGGATGGAGCATATAAGATTGCGGATACAAACTGTTGGTGTAGGAAAATGGCTCTGTGCTGGTTCTCATGGGTCCTATTGCATGGGCATCCGTCCTGCATTTCAACTCCGCATTTGGGATCCATGGATGGTGGGTAGCTTGGCTGGACACTCTACACTGGGAAAGAGTATTGCTGTAGGAGTCAAGGTGGTGACACAGGCCTTGAACAAAGTTGTCTCGCTGGGAAGGCTCTACACAGTCGATGAAGCTGGCCAGGCGGGAGATACACTCCTTGAAACCGGCTTTGTAGATAGGATTGGAGGGCATCTGCTTCTGGACATTGATGGGCTTGGGGACTGAAGCAAAGGGTGTGTGGGATCTCCTCGAGAGCAGAGTCGGAGTGTTAGCATCATGTGCCTCCGAGTCTTTGTTAGAGATGCCTGAGGTGGAGGGTTAGGGTTAAGGAGAGCAGAGCCATGAAGGTGCAAAAAAAACAAAGGAAAAGTAAAAAGGGAAGTGTTCAAGTGGGATAGAATAACACAAGATGTTGATTTTTGTTATTGAAGGTTAATTCAAAGGAATAAATAAAACCAGAATCAAGAAATTGAGAAAGATCAAGAATTTAAGCAGATTTTAAGAGAAAACATGGGTTTAGTTTATTAAGTGTCAAAATGAGAAGTCAGAGAGAGAGAAATACGGAGTTATTTTGGGTTAGATTGAGGAATTGCAAAAAAAAAAAAAAAAAAGGAGGGGAGGGGAGGGGAGAGAGAAGGAGACAGACAAAATGGATTAGAATCATCAAACTTAGAGGCATTAAGTGTAACTCAAATCGATTAGCATTATCTAGAACTTTACACAACTAATAACTTAATAAAATAGGGATTATATATAAATATTATAATAAAAATATATTCTAAAAATGACTTAAGTATAGTCAGAAAACTTACCTTCACTAGGCCTATCTCTCGCAACTGTGGCTTTTGTCCGGATGTATTCAACAGTTAATTCCAGGATTTCAGCCTTCTCCAGTTTAGGGTTTTGAAGTCGCTGTAAAAGTCATTATTCATTATGTTACTGAAACATTGAATGTTTATTCATATTAAAAAAAGGGGCAGAGGTAGGTTGCAAACTGAAGGAAAAAACTTGTTTTCTTACCGTGTCTAGAGTGTTATCCAGGAGAAGCGTTCGCAGCTCATCTAAACGCTGGTTAATCCGGTCTCTTCGTTTCTTCTCTATAACCGGTTTCAAGATCTAGACGAATCACATCACACAGCCTATTTAATTTACATTTAAAATCTTTGAATTCAAAAGAAAACCTTAGCCATCTTAAACAAACGAAATCTCTTCTGGGCCTACATTATAAAAATGTCTATTGAGAAAGAATGCCTTATCACAAAGAAACCAGGCTACTATACTCACTCTTTTCGTTGGTCGTCGACTTGCCATTTTTGGAGTAACCATGATCTGCTGAAAAAAACGTATATTCCCGTTGGTCTGTGTTTCTTAAGAAAATTCTTCTGCTGTGGTAAAGGTCCTCGCAAACTGTCGCTTTTATTGAGGATGCTGGCTTGTCATTGGTGAGGAGGTGTCAATGACGATTCTAACCGTATGGTCGTATCCCCCTTATGTCTTTCTGCTGCACTCAATTGACCTTTTAATAAATTCCGAGATAAGAAACTATAAATCGATTAAGCTAACAGTTACCTCACATTTAGTGAACTTATTTCACAAGAAAATATAACAACAGTTATAGTGTGCTTTATATGAAGCTTTATTTGTGGATATATAAGAGATGAAAACTATAGGCTATCTCAACTTTAGATGTTTGTTTAGAATAACCAGTAATGTAGCCATAGAACGCTTATGAGTTTATGGACTATTTGTTCGTTTTATTGCGTCAATAAGCCATTTCAGTTTATTCTGAACGCAAACTTCTTCACACTCAGTTCACCGACGCTCCTCCTGTTCACAGATCATGACCTCAAGACCACCAGATCTAATAACCTATATTTGTCATTATCCAACAACTGTGTGAGTACGTTCGAAAACAATGATGTTTATTTATTTAGTTAGTTATTTTTAACCTATGTTTTAAAATTATGCGTTTCATGCATATATATGCAACCTATATATATAGGTTGCATATATATGCATGAAACGCATGAGAAAAAAATTGAAGTCTCCCAGGTTGTTATATATACACTGCAGAAACCAAAACAACCTGGGAGACTTCAATTTTTTCTCGTGGGAACAGAATAGTATGGCACGGCAGATGTGTAAAAACGAACACAGTCACACTGACACCACCAGACTAAAGTCCTTAAACATCTCAGAGACGCTTAGAATTTCCTTAGCCTCAATGCTCAACGATTTTCGTGCATTGCTTTCACACCTGAAGCAGGTCGACACTCAAATCGATGCAGAGCAAAGACGAATAAACACCAAATAAACATAGCTGACTGGTCTGAATTTAAATTGCGCAATATAGGGTATAGCCTATTTTTTATGCATATGCTACTGAAAGCCAACTATAATCATAATTTTTGCAGCTTACTGGAGTTTTATTTCCATGGTGAGTGTTCTTTAAACAAAGAAAAAAAAATTAATAACTTAATTTAATAACGTCTAGAAAATAAATATTGACCAATATTTTGCAAGAAGAAAATCAATTGATGCTGCAAAATCCCTGGCATTGACAACAGCGTCAAAAAAAAAGCAAAATGCTCTTCATAAATTGAAAATTGAGCATTTTGAATAAATTATTGGTCATGTGGTGCTTCACTTTTTGACCCCTGCATGGGCCTCATGACCAACCCTAAGAAAAATCCCGTGGGAAAGTTTAATGTTTGGTCAAGTAGAGTGGTGGCATACACACTCCTGCTCATAATTCCATTAGTATATGATTCTTTTGACACGTCTGTTTAACAGTGAATTTGGCGTGAGGTCTCCTGGACAAACGGTCGCGAGCTTTTCATTGTAATCAGAGCATGCACAAGCACGGGGGGGGGGGGGGGGGGGCGC
>JAUYWG010000038.1:22437925-22477572 GCA_034779775.1 Enteromius afrohamiltoni
CCCCCCCCCCCCCCCCCCCCCCCCCCCCCCCCCCCCCCCCCCCCCCCCCCCCCCCCCCCCCCCCCCCCCCCCCCCTCAAGTAGGCCTACAAATAAAAAACCCTAATACAAGCTTATTAATTGGCGTTAGTTCCTACCCGATGTCATGAACGTGATTATAAAAGGCACGACAAATAAAAAACGAAAGCTGGTGGTACTAATACCCCAAAATAAATGTTGGCATATGGGTAGGATTAGGGTTGTGGGGTATCGTATGTATCATATGCACGCAAAAATTGCGTATTATATCCACGCCAAAGTCCATTCTTGCAATACCACGCGTTTGTTTTTATTTAGGCTACTCATTTTCATGAGAACGGATCAGTGCGATTTAGAGTGACAAATCTCAGTATTGTTCAAACAAAACAAAAAATAAGCTAACATTTCAAGGTTCCAGACGAATAAATCTTATAGGCGTATGTCACTTGTGTAACTTTCTAAAGGCGCCTAGATTTTTACGAAGATTGGGCTATTAAGTTATGCAAAGGAATATGCAAAGTTTCGGTAGTTTAGAATCATTACACCTTTTTCAATGCAAGGTCATCGAGAAACCATGTTGGTTTCTTTCTGATAGCCTACGTCCGCATAGACTGATGGCCGTCGACCAGCCAAACGTAGCTACAACTCACCTGCTGGACCATTACTGAATAATAGAGCAAACGGGCACGTGGAAACTTTCAGCACCTGAACGCCTGTTGCAAAGAGGTGTGAATTAGCCACGCTTTCAGGCATGGTGTGAGCACGTGTCGTCTGAATGGACAAGCTGTTTTTTAGGGGGCAAGTTAACGTCATCGAAAAGTCTAGAACGACAGCCCATAAAACCGACCAGGCTGATGGAGGAGAAGCATTCATTAATTAGAATTCTTAAATGGAATTTAAGTGCTTCAGAGAATGGTCAGCTCAACAAGTTGAACTTGGTCGAAATTTTGCCAACATGTTCAGGATGACAGGATTTTGTCCCACCAACATGAAAATAGCGCAAAACCTAAAAATTAAAGTTTATTTTAAATTCGGTAAGACAGGGATTCATACTAGTGCTCAAAAACAACGGGATTATTTAGTTATAAAGGACAAACATGTAAAGTTATTAGCCTACTTCTATGTCGATGTAATGAGATGAGGATGTAGGCCCATCTCTGCTTTGAGGTCTCACTAGCATCTTCCTATATAGCATGTCAGTGGTTTCCCACTAGGGGGCCTCAGTAAACTTCCAATTGTCTGGCATAGTGCTAAAGATCTTCCTTAGTCGTGTTATGTACAAATCAATAATACCATAATGTCCACAGTTGCAGGTAAAATGTATGTGGTCGTTTCCACATACAACCTACTCAATAAAAACAAATTCAAGTGAATAAAAGTCTTTGGATATATGCTAGAGCAAGTGAAATGTTTGTCACTATTCATAAAATTATTATTAATATTAGTTTTTTTTATATATTATTAATTGATAATATGTTGCTTTTACCCCATATGCTATAAACCGCATTGTGTCTTTTATGTACTTTTATTCAAATCAGCATGACAAGGCTTTAACAATTATAACTCAATATAGATGTGAACAAATAAGGCACAAAACAGATATAATGTAGTTCCAGTAAAAAGTCAACTTTTTGAATCAACAAAATAAATAGGCCTAAAAACGATTTAGGAGCTTTAATTTGTTTGAAAGTCTATGCCTATTGGTAGGTTTATTTATAGGTCTATGAGATGCAAACATTTCATTTTCCGAAATAAAACACAAATTTGAATAAATTGTTAACTATAATAAGTTATCTAAGTTATCTAAAACCACGTGATGGGTAGGTTTAGGGGCGGGGTTAAGTTTAGGTCATTCGTACAATTTCATACGAATTGGCATATCTAATAATAAATCGTATGAATGAGTAAGGTCGCACAAATTCGTACGATTTTGCCACCTCATAAAATATGTACGAATTGCAGAGAGATCAGGTTGGCTATTCCCGTGGGAAACTGTAGCCAGTTCGTTTAGAAGTGAAAGACCACACGTCCTTCTCTGCGTGAAGCTATTCTTGTACTGGTTCTTTTGACACATCTAGTTAACACTAAACGTGTGTCAGTGAAACTGCGTTATGAAACACTTGTTTACCTCAGAGGTGTCGGATAGTTGTTATTTAAAGCGATATCGAATTATATTCTAGATCAAAAATATAATAGCCTATTTTCTATTCTAGAAGAGTGGTCGCTTGAAAGATTGTGAACTTGCCTTGGTGGCTGTAGCCTATAGGCCAAAGAGGCGTGAGTCACCCTAGGAGGAATGTCAAACTTGTCAGACGTTTGATTTAATTTATTAAATTGAATTGGATGTATTTTGATTACATTTGATTTTTACTTTTTCATATTTTCCAACATATAAAATTAAAAAACACAATATCACCTCACGCAACTGACATAGGCCTACATTAAAGAAAGAAAGACAATATTTCTTTATTTGCATATACAATTCCATGAAGAACATTTTAGCTGCATTCTTTAGGCCTATAAAACGTCTTTATATTTTGTTGTTCTTAAGAGGGATTAAAATGTTTTTAAACCTACTGAAATTTTGAGGAACCCAAAGTGGTTTCAAAATCAATATGAAAACCCCTTTGGGACCTGCTTTAAATTTTTGTGCGCTTGTATAAATATTTAAAACTTGACAATAGCCAAGAGGCAGGCTATTTTGCAAAGTGTTATGATGGGAACCAGCTATTAAGCACGCTCTCCCAGTAACACGGATCGCAGACACCTCACCTCAGCTCGTTTTATTACCTGTCAGAATTTGTACATTTTCTCTGAGCACAGAGAAGGTTCCCGGTTCCCACGCTTCACTCCACGAGTGCAGTCTGCGTTCACATATAGTCGTCATTTTCACCACTTTGGAGGTGTTTGCGATCAGCCATTTATAAATTGCCATGCAGGTCATGCATTTAATGTTATAGCCTATTGCGTAACCTGGAGCCCTGCAGACGTTTTACGTGCATTCTAAAGTTTCTAGAGACTGTCTCTAAAGTTTTACTTTTTTCCGTGGCTTTTTCAGATTTTAGGCCCTGCTCAGTGACTATCATTAGACCTAGTCTGCATACACAAGGTGAAGATTAAAGCAAATGGCACGTGCAGGGTCATTATAATGTGAGGGTTGACGAGAAGTGTTTGCTCACATACAAATGAGAAAGGAGCAGACGGTCCTTCTAAGGATAGGCCTATAACGACAGCGCTGAATGTTAATATGTTGATTGTACATAATAAAGTAACCTGAAAATATCATCATCAAATTAAAAAAAGATACAATTGTGTCTAACTGTTGACAAAAATAAAGATATTTCTGTAATAAGGAATTTCCGCTCGGTTGGCTTGTTACTGTGAAAGGCACTCTTGCTGTCTTGTTTGCAATAAAGAATTGTTCCAAATGTTCCAAAAATGGACTAAGAATAATGCTGTTAGACTTTTTCTTCAGGGATGTCGCGCAAAGGGCATCCAAAGTGTAAATATTTTTTTATAATCCCCCCCATAACCAACAGGCAACAATCCCAGAAGTGCTACGATGGGAACAAGCTTCTAGCCACGCTCTCCCAGTAACACGAACAGAGGCTACACGTCACCTAGTAACACGGGGCAACACCTCAGTCTTTTTTATTACGTGCCAGATTTTGTACATTATCAGCAGACCAAGAGAAGGTTCCCACGCCACTCTTCAGTAAACATGTGAAATGCAGCCTGCGTTCACATAAAGTCTCAATTTTCATCATCTCCATAGCATAAGTGTTTTGCCACGAACTTACTGCTATACCTTGAGTAGCCTGTAGGATACATAATGGAGATGAAGTTCATTCATGATCACAGTTTGGCAAAACGTGGCCTATCCCCAAATGTAATATCGGTGAGTGGTTGTATTGAGACATACAATTGCATTATTATTGGTTAGTCACCAAAAGACATATAAAGGATGCCAGCTGATTTGACGGACTGAGTGTTTTCGCGCGCATATGATATGCATCTACCCCACAACCCTAATCCTACCCATCACGTCGCATATACACGCCAAAATCCTTTTAGCGTATCAATACCACGCGTTTTCATTTTTATTTGGAGTACTATTTATACGCACATTCATGACATCGGGTAGCCCAACAACCTACTACCCAACTGTGCTGTTCACAAAACAAACGGCTATAAAAAAAGCTTAGGACTAGACGCGTTCTGTCGTGCTAAATCAATCCTTCCAGCTTCGAGGGCGTTGAGGGCAATTTTCCAACAAAAAGAGGCGAGGTATCTTCTGAAAATGAATGAACAAGAGCCTATTTAAATAGTGATTTCAGTGTCTTGAATAATCAAGAAACCAGACTGCGCGCTTTCATATGCACACGTGGAAGTTGTTTATTCACGCTTGCGATGCTCTCGAGTGTGAAGTTACCACGCGGCACGCGCCTTCCTGAATTATAAAGAGGTGTGAGCACACGTTTCCTTGCGACCCCCTAATGATTCGCACCCATGTGCTGCAATGCTTTTGAGCAAAACACACTTATTAGCTTATAAAAAAAAGTGCAGTCGCAAGACTGGCACTATGAAAATTCAATTGGCAATTTTTTATAGCAGGCATGGTGTGTATACACTTGCCCCCTTTTCCCTTCTTGATTGTATTCCTTTTCAATACGGCGCTTAATTATTAAAAAAATATTAAAATGATCATCATAAAACATAAAAACATAAAAAATAAAATCACTGTAACACAAGCTTTAATTTTTTTGTTGAGTTACTGTTTCATGCTGCTTTAAAAACGTGGCATTTGTAGTTCTACTGGAAACTTTCAAAGTTAAAGCTTACATTTCGAAATCAAGCTGACGCACAGCTGCATATAATGCAACCGTAGAAATAAGACTTTGAAAAGTAAAAGAAAGTAGCTAGTCTACTTTTCTTTTTGTTATTCCAATGGCATGTCTGGCCAGCGGCGCGTGGTCTATTGATATGCATATTTACTGTCAGTGGGACACTTGTTTTCTTATACACACGTGCCCACGGAAGTGTGGGTGTCAGTGAGCGTGTACCCTCAGTTCTTTTGATCTAAGGCTGCCCTGAATGTCTCAGTGTATGTTATATATTAGCTAACTACAGTCAACTGCACAAATGTAATTGGAAAAAATAAGCATGTTAGGCCAATTCCTAATAAATACGTAAGCCCACTATAACACTGTAGCACGAATACGAACACAGTTTAATGAACTGCATGCAGTGTTTGAACTTCTGTGCGTCTTTAATATTAAGTGGTTAAAACATATGAGTTTAAATATTGTAATGACATTTTCTATTAGCCTATACCCTATATCTTTGTTGTATTTTGTTCTTAGGTTTTTAGCTGGGAACAAACAAAGCATTAGAGCCCTGCGCCTCTATGATTGGTCTGTGACTGAGAGTGGGCGCGGCTTGTCAAGCACGCCAAACGCCTATAAATACGTGCGCTCAGCTTCAGCCTGGCATCTCACATTTGTCTGCGCACCTCGAAGAGATTACCTTTCCAGCATACCTAAAAGAAGAAAACTTGGAACATTAAAGGATTATATCATTTCTGATATATACTGCTGTTTGGAGTACACGTGCCATGAAAATCCTCAGAGAGACTGAGACCATTAAAATGGACAGAAAGGTAAATATATATAGCTTATATTGTTTCTGTGAATTTTAACAAACAGAGGTCATACTGAACAGTATTAACAGTAATAATTTGACCCGTGCACTGACATTGATCGCTTGTGTTTCCTGCAGCTGTTAAAACCTCAGGTAGAAAGACGAAGAAGAGAAAGGATGAATCAGAGTCTGGAGAACCTGAGAATGCTGCTTCTGCAAGGCCCTGAGCACAATGTAAGCGAACAACACTTTTGATTTTCTCAGCATAATGTCATCTTTTCATTTTAGATCTGTGTTCTCAGCTAAGTTTGTAGTTCTAAATTCTCCATTCAAATTTTTGCAGAGTCCCACTCAAAGGAGAATTGAGAAAGCAGAGATCTTGGAATGCACCGTCCTGTTTTTGCAAAACTCTGTCGCTCAGGCCAAGAAAGCAAAAGTTGTGGAAGAAGGAGAGAAGTGTCAGTTCTTGGATGGCTTTTCATCCTGTCTTCAGAAAGCAACCCGCTTTCTGTCAGATGAAGGTAAGGCCCGTGGACTTGAAGGTTCAGTTACCGCCATACTGTGTCAGCGTCTGTCCCAGCCCTGCGTATCGACCACCATCCGACTGCCTGCCAGAATCCAGAACTCGTCCAGAACGCAGGTTCCAGATTCAAATTCACAGCATCATCTGCAACAGAACTCTGTCTGCAAACAAGGACTTCCAACAGCTTGCAGGAACATTGTGCCATACCCGAACAGGATTCCATTCCGAAGCACAGACTCCAACACAATGCATTCGACAGCCCCAGCAACATCTCAGCACCAGACAGTCAGCCAGACAGTCTGGAGGCCTTGGCCTTGAGAGAAATTAAAAGACATTTACAGAGAAATGGACTCAAAATACTGGGCTTGTGTAATCATTAAACATGGTTCAACTCTTCTAAATTATAGGCTTCAGAGAGACATGTTTATTTCCGAAAAAAGTTTTTTTTATCATCTGACATCATGTTAGAAATGTAAAATGTGTAAATAGTGTATGATAAATTATGCAATATATTTTTACACAGATTTTTTTTTTTTTTTGCATGATCTGTACTGGGTGTATGATCATTTGTAATACATAGCTGATGTATGTCTTTATCTATTTTGCACATTTATTTATTCATGACATTCCCTTTTTATAGTATTATTGTATATTTGGGGGATTAAAACATACATTCCATCATTAAAATGTAAAAATATTAAATATTCTTGTGTATTTGTTTATTAGAATTTAAATACATATTAATCGTTGATTTCATGAAGATTTCAGATTTAACATTTAAGATCGCCTTCAGCACGCGCCCAACATGTACAGTCGACTTTGATCATCAAACCCTTTGAAATGCGCGCGACCAAATGTGACGCTCAAGTGTCAGTCCTCGAGGCGCCAAATAGCTGGCACACTTCCACACGACTTCTGTTCTGGCACCTCCGTTTCCTCTGCTCATTTGTCTGCTTATGCTTATAAATAAAAAGTGCGAAAAGCCGCCACGTGCCTCGGCACCTTGGAGACATCCGCCTAAACAAAGACATGCTGTAGCCTATAACTCCCCCATCTCATGAAAGTGCGTGTCAGCAGCACGATTACCTTATGGTACGATTTGGCCTAGTTTTTATACGCAGAAATGGACTTTGGCGTACTATTTATACGCAGGTTTGAGTAATTTAACGCTACATTATGTCTCAAATCTCATTGTTTCCATTTGACATAATCCAATGGGTGGTGGGTTATACATATAGCCCACAGCTAATGAGAACATTTGTGCGTGCATGAAAAAAAGAAAGAAAGAAGAATTATATATCTATAGTTTGGACATATTTACTGCTCTCGTGTTGACTATTGTGCAACTTAAAAATCTGGGATAATTTTATTTCGCTTAAGTGTTTTTGAACTCTTGGGAAAAGACTGCTAGACATCAGAGACATGCTAATGATGACAAAAGGCTAAACTGTTACCTGGTTTAACACGTCGTGGGCTCACACTTTTGTCTGGCAAGTGTCAAGACCACATGACTCAACGACTGGCACGCGCATTTCCATCCGTTTGAATCAGACAAGCGTGAATTTCTTTACACAATAAAACCGTATTGTGGCCAGGGAATAAGGGTCAGATGTCTTTCCCACGCTTCAACCTTTCAGGTCGTTAGTAATTTTCTCCCCAGTAAAAAAAAAAAAAAAAGAATTGGAATTTAATGCTTAACAACGTCCACAAGTTTGTTTATTGTGTATGTTATGCATTTTCTCAATAAGGCTCATTTTCAAAATATATCTTAGTCGCTGTTGAGAAGTGGGACAAAACAGGGTCCAAAATAAAAAAATAAAAATAAAAAAAGACAAAAGAAACTACATTTATGAATCATATACTGAGCAATGCTTTGATTGAATCTCCCAACTTTTCTTTTTTAACAAAATGTGCTTTTTACCTTGGACTTTGCAGTGTGATTTCAAAACTTTATCTTTAACAGTGTTCAACAACATTCTAAAGCACATTTGTCACAACATGTGACCAACAATTCCACAACTATAACATATCACAATGAAACATTATCAAAATATTTGTGGTGAGAAAAGCCTGAATTATAGTCATTTAACTATCAAATACATTAAATCAATCAATTACTGTATTAAAACAAACAGTGAGTATGTTATTGTTTATAAAGCTTTTATTCAAGTCACACTTAAGTATTTTTATGTATTATGGAAACACAAAATCTTCAACATCAAATTTTAAGTAATGTCTGACAGCGTACACTAAAAGTGTGGAAACAATTTTGAAACCTTATGAAACATTTATGTCACTGAAAAATAACCTTGCTTTGATTTGAGATATTATTAAGTGTTGCTTTTCATAAAACAAGGTCTTTTTTGTCATTAAAAACATTTGTATTAATTTTAAAGCATATGAATGATTGAACCCTTCACTGTTTCAGATGTTGTGAGAGGACAATAAGAGATTTGGTATCATAATGAGAGGGGACAACTGCATTATACACATTCTATTATTAATCCCTCATCACATTTAAAATTGAAAGATTAATCTCAAGATTGACCAACTTACTAATGCTCAATTGTGCAATTGATATAGAATAATAAAATATGCTGTTTTTACTGATTTGGTGGAATTTCTTACTCTCAAAATGTATGATGAATCGCTTGTATTCCTCACAAGTCGTTTTGGATAAAAGAGTCTGCTAAACGAATAAATGTAAAACAGGACAGCTTCAGAAATCTAAACAATCTTTATAGAAATCATCAATGGCATTGCAAACCATTAACTGGTTAGCTCTTTTACTTTTCTTTCTTTTTTTTTCATTAAAAAGTGAATAAATAAACGTAACTACAATTTATTATGCATTACAATAAACATTAATGGGACCCATACATAAATGTCTACATTTAAAATTGACGTTTATAGATGAAGTTTATAGATTGAATATTTAAAGCGGTCTCATCATAAAGATTATTAGCCATTAATAATATGGTGTTCTATTCTAGAAGAAGAACAAAGAAACAAAAGTTCTAATACTAATGCAAACAGTTAGGACTGCTGTTAAATTTATGACTCCCGCAAACTTATACAGTTAGATAAGATGATAAATAACAGCAAAATAGTTAGCATAAGTAAAATAGAGAGGTCTTATGGAGAGGATTTATGGCCAAAATATGTGTAATAAATCATATTAGGAACCCAAAACTATATTACTTTTGCACACATATATTTTTAAGGCATTTAAGCCTCTGCATTTAGCAAAGATTTGATATTGCTTATTTAATATTTTTTTAATAAGATTTAATTTCATCTAGGGTAGCTACAATTAACAATAGTTAACTAAGTAACGTGTTCGCACCTTTATCAATACCATAATGCATGACATTTTTAATACCAAATTATGATGAAACGTGCTACATGACTGTTTACTTCATTATATAAAGTTTTAGTTTTATGTGACATCTGTTGCTTTAACTGAAAATTAATTTGGATCAAGAGAATAAATGCTGAAAATAAGTGCCATTTTATTTGTTTTTGATTAAAGGGAAAGACCTGCTACTTTTATGTTCTGTGTTTTACCATTTTGCTGAAGTGTAAAGCTTGTGGTTCACTTGTGAATGAAGCTTTTGTGAATAAAGTCTTTATAATGAATGATGCTGAATTCAGTGAGCAATACTAATGTCAGTGCTGCATAACTTCTTATTACACCATTGTAAACTTCTGCTAGCTTAAAAAAAACTTGTTTGAAGACTGGGTCAATAAGCTGGTGAATCTGGAGAATGTGTATTATCTAAAGAATGTGTCTGTTTAACACCACTACATCTTAAATACAGGGATTTATAACAAAGAGTAAAGGTCGGATGCAATGACTTAATTCCAAGTTCAGACAAAATTTTTAAAAAGTACGTAAATATGTGTAATATAAATATGACATGAGTTTGAGCATAAATTCAGCTGTTACTCTCCCAACACATCTTCAAAAATACAATCCGCCCACAACCTTGCATTATCATGAGAGCAATAATAGTGTAGGCTGAAATATTGCAAATTATTTTATACTTTATTTTTACACACTTAATGGCTTATTTCTATCATGAGATTATGGGCAGACCGGACCTGGGCCATGGCCATAGATAAGGTTGCCAGGTCTGCATAACAAAACCAGCCCCAATTGGTTCTCAAAACAAGAACAATGGGGGAAAATAACTATCAAAATTGCTCCATATTCATGTTCCGGCAGATCAAAACCTCCTTCTAGGGGGTTTGACCTCAGTCAAAATTCAGTTCACAGTGGGTGAGATGTTTTGCTTTAACCTGCAGACCAAAAAAAAAAAAACACACACACACAACCAAATGGTCCCCGCAAAGCTCCCCGGACATACATCTTCTCGGTCCTATAGCTCCATTCCCATGACTCTCTGCCCTTCTTTCCACATACCTCCCTGCAAAGCTGAATCTTCTCTATATTTTCATTTCTCTTCTCTCTCTCCTTTTCTTTTTTTGTCTCTCCTCTTCCTTTTATCTCCTTTCACTCGCCTCATCTGTCCTTACCGGCAGGTATCAAGGTTGCGATGTCGGGCCCTTCACTGGTGGAGAGGGAGTGAGCATAGTCTTGATGGTAGTTTCCCAGAAGAGCAGCAGTGTTGACATTGAACACTTGCCTTGAAAGGTACTTCAGGAGAAGTGGGCAAGACAGGCACCATACGGTGGTATTACAGTGTTTTTATACCCTTAGTGAGCAAGACAAAGGGAACAGTGGTAAGGAAAAACTCCCTACAAAAATAAGGTTACATGTAGGGAGAAACCTTGGGAGGAACCAAGACTCAGCAGCTGGGACCCATCCTCCTCTGGCCAACACATATACAGAAAACTGCATATTTTGTAATTAATACAAAACTGCCCCATGTGGAATATGTGGAAAGTGTCAAAATAAACTTGACTCTATATACAGGGATTGATTTTTTACGTGTTGCATCAATTTATTGTATCAATCCATTTGAATGACTCTAGAAGTGGCTGAAGAGCCGGTAATTGTGACATGGACTCGAAACGGATGAAATGCTACTGTAACATCCTCAGGGTTAAAAGGATAGTTCACCTGAAAATGACAATTCTCCAATAAATTACTCATGTCATCCTAGTTAGGGTTTAAGTTATTTTAAAATCCTATAAAAGTGCATAAATCTATAAAACATACTCCACACGGCTCAGGGGATTTAATCAAGGTGTCAATGATGATGTGATGGATTTCTAGGACAAATATCTTTATTTTTTAAAACTTTAACTCTAACTGTGGTTCTATTTTTTTGTTTAACTTCAAAATCTTCTCACTGAACAATCGTCTTTGTCAGACGTTGAAGTATTGGTACTGAAGACGTTATAAAAAGACGTCATAAAAAACTTCATTCTGGCTTTTCAGGGGATGTCATTTCAACGTCTGACAAAGACGATTGTTCAGTGGGTTAAAGCCAGGACATTTTTAATATACTGTAACTCAGATTGTATCTGTCTAAATGATGAAAGTCATTCAACTAGGATTGCTTGAGGGTGAGTAAACCATGGAGTAATATTCATTTTTGGGTGAACTATCCCTTTAAGACCCTTAACCATACTTACCTACACTCTGACAACTTTGATTCCAAAATCAGCAGCCTAAACAGGAATACCTACCAAAACAACATTTATCTTTTACTTTTCTTTTACTTCAGCAGAATTAATTATGTACTGTGGTGTTGATGCCAATCTAGACTGCATCTCTGGATTTGAGAGGGTTCTGTGGTCGGCTGTGGAACTGGGGATACCTGTGTTGTGGCTAAATGTGACTCAAGGGGAGGTAAATATGACATGGACTCGGAAACACGTGCATTTACTAGTAGGCTACTTTCGATGGCTAGATGCTTAGCACCACCTTGTGGCTGTATCAGCATACTACAAAGAAATTTTATTCTAGGCTTACTAGGCCTGCTTAGTTTTACTTATCCGGTAACATTTATAACCAGCAGAAAGTTTACATTTATGTGAAGTGATTTGAAAATGTCCCTTACATCTGGTCAGACTTAGATGAGAATAAAGGGTTCTGCGACATCCAAGAATAAATGTGCATGCGTTACATTTTGTTTGGAAGCAGCATTCATGATGACAAATTACTGCTTTATGCAAGTTAAACCATTAAGAATACGCTAGAGTAAGTTATGAGTTAGCATCTACTCACCAAAAAGACTGCAGATGTAGAGAATACTGTCACGTGACACCTAGCAACAAATTTAGCATTTTTTAAACATTCATTTGTCTAATTATAGCAATTTTCAACACACACATATCACAAGTTAAATTGCTAGCTCAAATTGTTTTTCATAACTGCTAATTTACTGATATTTGATAACATGTATAATTGTTGGTAATTTAAGTAGCAATAAATTACAATAGTGCTATAATTGTTGTCACTTTCACAGATGTGTTAATTTCACAAGTTAAAAAGAGTAAGTAACACAAGTTACACAAGCTGTGATTGTTTAAAACATGGGTCACCAACACGGTGCCCGCGGGCACCAGGTCGCCCCCAAGGACCACATGAGTCGCCCGCTGGCCTGTTGTAAAAATAGCTCTTGTGAGCTGCGTCTGAAATTAAATTTTATTCTGTTGCTATTCTTTTTTAATAACACTTGCATTTATATATATATATATATTTAAAAATGACAATATCTTAAAAATATGTTTATTATACATGAGTTTAGATAAGTTTAGGTGAACTCTGACCTACTCTAGTTCGAAAGTATTTTGCGCGAGACAAAACCAGTGCTCGTGGAGAGTAACGCTAGAGGGCGCAGATTTGGTCATTAATTCAAAATGGGACATTTTTCCTATGAAATGTAGTGATGAAAGTGATCATCTAAAAATAACAATTACTGATATTAAATTGCTGAATATTGATATCTGTTTCCCTCCTTTAATGTCATTGTTGCTAATTATTGTGAAAATCATTTACGTGATTAGTGTCTTCACATAGATGAGTATTATTAATAATGTATAACTAAAGGAAAACTGAGCAAATTTGTTATTTCAGAAGAGCGTATCAAACTGGTAGCCCTTCGTATGACTCAGTACCCATGAAGCAGCTCTCAGTTTCAAAAATGTTGGTGACCCCTGGTTTAAAAGAATGTAACTGTTCATTATCAGTGTAATATTTAAAAATAAAAAATATATCAAAAAATATTTGTATTACTTTTACAAATAGTCAACTATATTTTTTTCATACAAATCTAAATGGACACATTTCAAATAATGTTTTTGCTGAGATGGCCGGTCAATTTGAGAACATTATTTTGTATACTACAGAAAGATGTAATCTTGAGCTGCGACGTCAACAATATGCACAGTAGTGCATGACGTCATCTGGCAAGCTTTAGCTCCTTTTCACTGGAAATGGTTGGTAACACTGGTATGAAGGTTCCGCTGTAGAACGCTGAACTAAATTAAAAGCATCAACTGTGATGTCACAAGACGCATATAGAACGTTAACGTTTAAACTGAAATGCAGTGAGAAAAGTTCTAACAAAAACATTTTCCAGTAACTCAAAGGACACCAACTCTAAACCTAGGTTACCGTGTTTATAATCCAACGTCTAAACGTGTTATGTCAGTCTGATGGTTAAGTAATTTCTTGCCGTTTGTGTAGGTATTCTGCTTGTTGTAGAACGCACTATATATATATATATATAAATAAAAATCTTCCTTTAAGAACTGCAAATCGTGCGGTTAATTTAAATCAGCCTCTGCCCAACAGTAGTTTAACATTAAAACACCATGCTTTAAGAGCTTTTTAAATGTGCAATATATAGCTCCCTTGGAGCGAGGAAAAAAAAAAATTAATTGATTGCCCTTTTTAAATATGGCGACACCCATTGACAGTTTTTAGATTTTTCTAATTCACGTTCAGGGTTTCAAGTTTGCACATCTTTTGGAAAAGGACCTGATGGTTAAATGATTATTAAAATCCCACCCCCCGTTCTAGAACACGTGCAAATGGTCATTGTTTAATGGAGATTTTATGTTAATTTCAACTGGAAAACACAGACAAAAATCACCTCATGTTAAAAGAAAACCTCGAATAAAAACAGGACATTGATTTAACAAACAAACATCTTTATTAGAACGTTTATGAAAAATACAGTAACAGACATTCCTGGTCTAGTTTACGTGAAAAAACAGGGTTGGTATGCCATGTGTACAGAATTCTAGATCATACATTTCTAAACACGCTTCAACACATTTCACAATACAGCCGAATACAAATTACAGCACCTACACAAACTCCTGTGAAAGCAGAATCCAGCATTGAGAAGACGGCTTTACTTCCCGAAACCTATGAAATAAGAGCAAGTTGAAGTTACAAGACAATTATAGAAACAAATCACGCGCCAAAGCCTTTCACGTAACGCAAAACAGCAAGCAGGTGCTAGAATAAAAACGTGTTCCAGTGATTGAGGATAGAACCAGCTGATGGGAAACATGCTGGTACCGAAGACATTGCACTGGCTCTATTATTCCTCCACACATACATACAAGGGTACGAAACAACCACGAGTATGCCAAGAAGGAGGGTGGTACTCAAAAGAACACACAAAAGATGTACTTAACGCACTCAAAACAAACTATACGTTATAAAAATACTTAATCTCTGAAAACGTACATAGACTTTGTGCTTCACATACCATCAAACGCGCTATCCCCACGCTGCAGTAGAAAACAGAGACTGAGCCATGGCCGCCAACCTTGTTTTATATTAGCTGTGTCGTCATTTTAGCGTCACGTGAAGCCATCCAATCAACCGACGACTACAAATGACGACGGAGGGGCAACATTTATGTGTTAAAAGTCCAGGTATTTCGTCCAAGCTCAACACAAGAACTACTAAGTCTAATAATAGATATATATACTGTCGGTATATGATCCATTCTGCAAATTTATAAGAACTCTCTAAAATAATGCCAGCTGTTCTATCAATCTTATGTGGGGTACCTCTCCTAGATTTCAGCTGTCCATCAGGGTTGCCCTGTCTCGCCTTATTTCTTATAGCTGTTCAATTTCCTTCCTCCCTCCTTTCAAGTAGTGATCTTCAGGGTATTACTGCTGCCAATAAGCATACACTTATCAGTCAGCTAGCTGATGACACCACTTTGTTTCTTAAAGACAAATCACAAATTCCAGTCGCTATTGAACTGATCTTTTTTTTTTTCTAAAGCTTTAAAACTAAATCTTAACGAATGTGAATTGTTTGCGATCAAAATGTCTTGCTCCTCTCCTTCTCTTAACAGTATCCCAGTTAAATCACAGGTGACCTATCTTGATGTATCTATATGTAAGGATGTTAAAGTCAGATGCAGATTGAACTTTGATCCAGTGATTGAAAAAGCTAAAAGGAAGTTCAATTCATGGTTTCAGAGAGATTTATGGTTAAGAAACCAGACTCTCAAAAATGACTTACCCTGCTCTTTCTTTATACGTAGATTAACCTGTATGTGCAGACATTGATAGAATGTTATTTGACTTTCTGTGGAAACATAAGAGACGTTATATAAAGAAATCTGTTGTTATAAATAAATATGAATGTGGTGGATACATTTATTTTATTTTATCTTTTTAAATAATACATTTAAGATAAATTGGTTAAAGAAGTATTTAGCAAATCCAAATTCATTTTCTTCCTAATTTTATTTTCTCTAAGGTTGGAGGTCTTCCTTTCTTGTTGTTATGTTATTACAATACTGCTAAATTGCCCCTTAAATTATCAAATTTTCACAAACATAACTTTAGTCCTCACAAATATTGCATTTGGAATAATGGTGATATTCTTTTTAAAAATAAAGAAAAGAATCAGACAATTGTTTCAGGCTGAGATTCTCTTCCATATATTATGGCCCACTGGAGTGGCCTTTTAATAACTGAAAAGGTAAAAAAATGTTTCCAGATATTGATTTGTTATGCTCATTTTGTGGGTCTGAAGATAAATCTTTGTCCCATCTTTTTTTGGGAATGTACATGTACTAATTTATTTTGGAAGGATTTTGTAAATGCTTTTTCGACACAGAGTTTCTTTCTGTTGTATAAATATGTCTTATTTTGTGGTAATAATTTTATAAAATAAGAAAAGGACAAATATTTTTTTTTAGAAATTTGTTTATTTTACTTGCAAAATTATTTAGCACAAATGTAAGTTTCAAGGTGCCAAGCCTTACTTTCCTATTTAACTTAAACTTCATATGGACACTCCTCTTTTATCCAATAATTCCAAAGCCCTTGAAGCTTAAAACTTGAAACCGAAAAAAAGTCCAGGTATTTTGTAAAAAAAATAAATAAATAAAATGTAATAATGCTCAGTTATTCGGTAATTATTATTCTTACTTAAGAACTTATTAAGTAAAACAGTTTACATTTTTTCTGCACTACTAAGCATATAGATACTTTAAAATCAATGATTTGAATGCACTTGTGTACTATTGACTCTAGTGTACTAGTTGATGTAGACCCTGTTTGTTTTACTGTAAACATCTATACATGAACAAATTAAAAGTGTTTACATTTAATAACAGAAGAAAACAGAAAACTAGTGAAACTGACACCAACAATTACTGCAACACGATTTAACTAATTAAAACGCATAATTATGTAACCACAAACGACTGTAGCTGGTCCATCCTGAGAAGCGAAGAATAAAGTAACGGCTATCACATGACACACCTAAAATCAAAGTTTCTGGTTTAATTCTGACCTGAGAGTGATCAATTTCGTCAGTATTTCAAGGCCAAATGAAGTTTCTTAGTGTCATTTCAATCCAGACCACTGCCTACCTATGACGCGAAAATTTGTTAGTTTTTACTTTTTTGCGATGAATTAGTTGCCGTAGCATGCCATGTGTAAAAGAAAGCAAATGCATTTTTTTCGCGACTGATGCCACAAAAGCCGAAAACATAGGAGCATATTTATTTTTTCTTGAAAAGGGCCACGTGTACGGCACATTTGAAGTGGCTGGACGCGCGCGGAGGGCAAAGTTCACACGGAGGCAAGATGGCGGCTTCCTGTGACAGGTATTGTATTGCTCAGGCAGGGTAATAGGATTATGTGTAAATAAAATCAAAGACTCAGCTAACGTTATTCGAAAAGCTTTTTTTATACTTTAGACATTCGGTATGCTCATTAAATACATAAATGGCCTCACAGCCTATCCTTCACGGTGTCAAAAATATTTTCTACATTTCCCTCGCAATAGAGTAACGTTACTGTTGCGGTACAATGGAATAGTAAATGGCACAATACTAAAAAGTTACCATAATCACGTACACTCGTGTTTATTTGGTATTAAATGGCCTGAGTAATAGTGTGTGCACGGGTTTTTGTTTTGTATATTTTGTGAAGTATGTGGTATTTTCTTTCAGTTTGTTGCCGCTGGTTCTGTTGTTGTGTCTGAGCGCTCAGGCTGTGGACCGCAGCAATTTTAAAACATGCGACCAGAGCGCTTTCTGCAAGTGAGTATGATGAGCGAAGTTGAACAATATGGGTGTCCGAAAGTCTATGTACGCTGTTATGTGATATGTCTTAAGTGCTGCTCAGGATTGCTTAGTCACAGTGGTTTGTTGTTGTGAGGAAAATACCATCATGTTTTTGTCGATCCTTGGATTAATATGTATGTGTAGCGTAGTTTACAGATGTCTTAAATATTAAAACAAAAACAACAGCGTGTTCCACAACAGAAGACTTAAGTTAATGAGCCAGCACGCGCCCCCTGCAGGAAGACTAGTTAATGAAATCAGGCAACAGTTGCTGTCCAATGCTCCGCAATGTCATGAACGTTCCCTTACGAACATTTTTTGTTTCACTGTATACTTCAAATGCAAAAAATATGTACTAAAATATTGCAACTACACTGTAATTGAACTTGTAGGGATTCTGCTAGTTTACTTTTGATTTTATGGCATGCATGTTTCAGCATACTCTAGTAAACTAAACGTTTTCTTTATATTAACTTAGTATTACCTCAGTTAATAACCTTTTTTGTAACATTAGAAATAAGAAAGATGCACAAATTATTTCTGGTTGTTTGTAGGCGTCAGAGGGAGCTGAAGGCGGGTCAATCTCCATACAGAGCTCTGCTGGACACACTGGAGCTGAGCGACTCCAGACTCACCCTGCAGCTCATCAATGACAACAACAAGGTCACAAAAACAGACAGATACATTTTTCCATTATGGTTGTTGTTCTTTTTTTTGAGAATTCATTTCACATCACAGAAGGCACTTAAGGACTTGAGGACTGAAATATTTACTGTAGATCTTGATCCTTGCTCACCCCGCCAGCAACTTCAACGTCTTTGACTTTGTTCGTTGACTCGGGACGACCCGCTCCTGTACCGCTCCCATATATATAAAAAAAGATGGCTTCTGGGACGGCTAGGTCGTGTAGTTATTTTTCTTTGTAGGCGTATTATAAGGACACTACTACACGTCTTTCCTATTGGTTGAAAGATGACTCCCATCCTGCAGGAATCCCACGGGAATCCCGTGAAAATGAATTCCCGAAAAAATGTCAGCCTCTAGTTGGAATCTGATCTGATTCCAATTCTGGGAATGGCTATCCGATTCTAAAATAACTCTTGATCTACGTTAATAATTAATTACTTTTTTGTTGATTTTATTAATGCATTTGTATTACATCAAAATATAAGACACTCTTTCTGAATTTTTTTTTTTAAGTAATAAATCAAAACTGTATTTTGAGAATTATTAACTGTCTCTTTCAAAAGAGGAAATCTAAACTATTAAAGGGGAACAAAGAAACACATTACAAGCACTAAACAAGTGTTTTTAATATTTTTGGGTGTTTGGAGAATGTTGAGAGTTGTAGAAGAGAGAATCACGATGCATCAGAGAAATTATTTTTCTCCTACCTCTAATAGAATTCCTTTTTGGAAGAATTTGTCAGAAATGAATTTAATAGCAAACAAAATTTCCATTGCCATGACTGCTGAAAAAGTGACTGGTCAGTATGGGAGAGCTGAGACTTTGTGTTTGTTTATAGGTTCGCTTGTTGCTTGAGCTGTACAGACTACAGGGGAACATAACACGGGTGAAGATTAATGAACTCAAACCACTTAAGCTTCGTTATGAGGTTCCGGATGTGCTCATCTCTGATCCCATTACTGAAACGTAAGTCAAGCCTACTATTTCTCCATCAGAACTGCTTGTACCATATACAGATGAAACAACTAGACATTTGTTTTGATGGTCAGTATTATTTCTTAAGCCTAGAATACACTACAGCACTTTTAAAATCTGAAATCATAAACTTGGAAACTTTGTAAATCAATGTAGCAAACATGTTTGATCTCCTCTAACTAGATGGGGTCAAAGTCAGAAAAAAATGTGTTTTCTTGTCTGTCTAGTGTAGGTTGTGTTTTGCAAATAATAATTTGGTACAAATTTTACCCCTTGTCATTATATGAATAATTATCATTGAGCTATGGTGTTATTACCAGGTCACATTCACATTACCAGGTGGATGTCTTGTGTCTGTCTTCAGGCTCTCGGTGGTGGCTCAGGATGAGAATAGTCTGGTTTTGTCTCTGGGTGGCAAAGATCAGCGGCTCATTGTAAGTGCTCAGCCATTTCGGCTGGACATCATCGAGGGTCCTCAGGTGCTGATGTCACTCAACTCCCGTGGCCTGTTAGCCTTCGAGCACCTACGAGCACGCAAGGACACGTGAGTCCAACAACATAAGCAGACAGAAAGGGCATCACATTCAGAAAGTTGATTACCGATATTACCCACATTATACAAATATTAAAATAATATAAAATAATATTCAGGAAATAATACTAAATACTAAAAAGTTATCACTGCTTTCCTGGGCTGTATTTCTGATTAATTGCATATTTTTTCACTCTTTCAACCTTTTCATAAACACATGCTAAGAACGATAACAAAATTATAACCTGTGACTATATGTATGCATCCACACCAATGCACAGTAATGTTCTGCAGAAGCACACACTGCAGTTAGGTCGTCTGCAGCAAGACCAATATGCGCAGATCCAGTCTTTTGACCATTTCTTATATATACACAGTACTGTGCATAAGTCTTAGGCCACTAGTATTTTCACCAACAAAAATGGTTTTAAGTCGGTTATTTCTATCTTTTGCGGTAGCGTGTCAGTTGGAAATATCAGTTTACATTTCCAAACATTATTTTTGTCATTAATTGTAATAATGCAGTGAGATTTTTGTCTGACAACAGCCAGTGCTCCACACAGAGATCTGATCTGATCATCATCCGGTCTGTCTGGAATGACATGAAGTAACAGACTAAATCCAGAAGAACGTCTCCAAGATGCTTTAAAAAAACCTACCTGGAAAGCTTTAGTTTTAGACACTCGTGTAAAAATCCTGTAAAATGAGGATGCTTTCAAAAATAGTGGCATTTAATTTATCTATTAACTGAATCAAATAAAGATTTGGTGTTACAGCCTTTGATAAAACAGCTTCTGTTGCGAGGTACACTTGCCCATAGGTAGTTTTTCAGGTAGCTTTCCGGATAGGTTTTTTTGGAGCATTTTGGAGACGTTGCCACAGTTCTTCTGGATTTAGTCTTCCTCAGTTTGTTCTGGAGGCAAATTTGTCTCCCTCACCTTAAAATGGCTTGGAATTGGAATTGTTTAAATGCATGTCAGATGTCAGATATGTATATACTTTAAAACCTCAATTTGATGTTGCTCAGAACACGATTTTTGTGATTACGTATCACATGAGAGTATAAAATTATTTTTTATGTGCCGGTATAAATGCAGCCTTATTGGTCCTATTTCACTGCAAAATCAAAACCAAAACAAAACAAGAAAAAAGTAAAACTCAAAGGTGTAATTTTGAAAATTTGAAAAACACAGAAAATTATACCTGTTTTTTTTTGACCATTCACACATTGAGGCATTATTTTTATGACAATTAAGTTTATAAATCCCACTACCAGCACATGAGACTGAACATTAATTAGTCATACCTTATTAGAATAGCTACTGTAAAAGAAATTGCAAAATTAAAAACATTATTTCCTGTTTGCAACAAACCCCTTTAGGTTAACGTATAGAATTTACGCACAAAAATAAGTTTTTTCCCTCTTTGTTCACTGATTAAACTCTAATTAAACGGATTAATCTCTCACTTTCTACTTGTAATCTTGCTATCACTTCTTTTTTTTTTTTTTTTTCTTCTGGCTTTCCCTGTCTGCACTAACTCTCATCTAAGCCCAGTTAAGCACATCAGTGATCGTCAAAGTGACCTTAGCTCTGGTTTTTCCCTTTCATCATGGGAATTTCCAAAAAGTCTTCAAAAAGAATTCTAAGACTCTCTTCTTCTTTGATTATAACAATAAAAATAGGCTTAGAATTTTATTCCTAACTCCAGTTATACATAACTTAAACTTGATTTTGAACAGGAACTGCATTGATTTACTAGTTCTACAAAAGCATATATAATCATTTTATATATAGGTTAATATATACACACAACTTTGGATTCTTGGAATGTTTCAACAAACATCAATCATTTGTACTACTGTTGAAGTCCAAATGGTTACCATTTGGGTTGGTTTGTCAGTGATGTCTGGTTACGAGATTAAAAATGTTGACAGATTAATTGCAATCAGGTTAACACTTTCATTTTAAAAGATGCTGGATTCTTTCAGATAAGCACAGATCAAGTAATTGTGTCAGACATTTCATTCAGAAATACGTTTGTAAATGTTTTTACTGAAATTCTCATCACATTTCTATTTTCCTTCCCTCTTTTTCTCAACTTTCCTCTCTTCTGTCTCGCTCAGCAGTATCTCTCATAAAATAAGTAGCACAGTTGGTAGCATGTGGGACTCGTTCAAGAGCATGTTCTCTAGGTAACATCCATTTGTCCAGTTCTTGACTGTAAAATCTTAGATTTGCATTTCTTTCACGTAAAGGAATAGTTCCCCCCCCAAAATGAATATTTTGGCATTTTTACCCACTCCCAGGAAATAATAAACAGGAAATGTTCATTTTTGGGTGAACTATTGCTTTAGACACAGTGTTTAATTACCATTTGTTAACTTGTTTTAATCAACAGTAGTTTATATATCTGTATCACCCCAAATTATGCATGCACACCTTATCAAGGAGTGTACAATTTGCTTTTGATTTAGTATTAAATTGTTTCTGTGTTCTAGATTGAAATAATAACTGTAGTTGATTTAGTGTTACATTGTATCTGTGTTCTAGATTGAAATAATAACTGTAGTACCTAAAATCTTTAGTGTGCCAGCGATCATTGTTTAGATCTGATTTTAATGTTTAGTTTAGCATTTTCATCATATAGTGTTCATACACTGCTGTGTTCAAACTGTACATTTTGTTTGCTGGTGGATTATAAATATTTACCATAAACATTTACTTCTCATGAAACCGTATTTGATTAAACAAAACAAAAATAACGACAAAACCATTTTTAAGAAAATTTAACATGTACAGTATATTTGCTTTTGATAAATGTTCATCTTGAAATCAAATTGGTCGCTGTACAATAAACAAGTTGCCAGTTCTAAATATCACAGCCTTGGCATTTAACCTCTAATTTGCCATCTGTGCTCCTGGCTCTGTTTAATATTTGAGAGCACTCAATGAGTGGTGAGGTGTATTATACTGTTTCTACAGGTGCTACATAAACTGTGTCCCAAATGATGCACATATACACTATGTACTTATCAATGTAATTAAAGCTGTGCATTACTTAATTTTTTTGGTTGTTTGGGTGTATTATCAGGGTTTTAAATAATTTTCAGTGTTAATGTGTTGCTCACTCTATTCGTACTCCAAAGCATCATAGAATAGTGCGCACGTAGGTGATTTGTGACGCCCTATAGTGTGTCATTTGTCCAAATAGCCAACCTTCTTGACTAATGCCGTTTCATTAACTCCATCTATCATTGCACATTGTTTCATAAAACCATTGTTAAACAACTAATTACATCCATCCAGAATTACATGCATCCATACGTTAAATAGCAATGGCCAGTAAAAGCAAAGCAAATGCTTGTTTTGTCTGTGTATATGTGCTTATTTGCAAAATGTTATCAAGTACAGGTATTGTATTGGTCTGATTATCTAGGAGTCATATAGGTGCTCCTTTAATTCACCCTAATGCAGTTTAAACCTGCTTAATTGTACTAGTACATATTTGTATTAAGAGACATTTTGCCTGCTTTGCAGCAAAAGTGAGTCGGAGCAAGCGACAGGACAGGATAATGTGGAACCACTAAATGATGAGGTGCGTGTAGATGTGTTTTTAACAACTAGAATTCCCTTAACCTGTTGTATTTGTTTAACAATGCCTAGATAGTGTAAAATGATTTTTGAGCTTTGAGCTCTTCAACAGTTTGTCATTAGTGATAACACGCAAACATGTTTTAATTTTTTCCATACAAACATGACCTGTTGAGCATTTTTCTTCATCTCTTTTTCTATTTTTTAGGATGGACAGATAAAAGAAGAGGAGAATAAACCGGGCATGTGGGATGAAACATTTAAATCTCATACTGATTCAAAGCCCAATGGTATATTGAAATGTGGTTAAATCTTTCTCAGTTTATTCTGTAACATATTCAGTGGAATACTACTAAGAATTCTAGTCAAGTGTGTTTTTTTTGTTGTTTAATCTTTTTTTTTTTCTTTTTTTTTTCTTTATTTCAACTCAGGTCCATCGTCTATTAGTTTAGATTTTTCTCTACCTGGTGTGGACCACGTCTATGGCATTCCGGAACATGCAGACACACTCAAACTGAAAAACACAGAGTGAGTTTTTACACTTGAGATTGATGCAGGACACAACTTGAAGGAATAGTTTACCCAAAGCAGAAAATGTACTCATTGTTACGCCATCCAAAATGAGGTGAACTATTCCCTTAACTAGCAAAGGAGGACTTTTTTTTAAATGCAGACATTAATTTAATATATGTAATGCTAGTCCAGAGTAATTATTACTGGCTAGTGCTGGGTTTGCTATTAGCCGTGACTTATCTTGCTGGCACAAAGTCACAAATTACTGTTCCATTAAACAATGGTTGTGTTGTTTTTCACAGTGGATCAGACCCGTATCGGCTGTACAACTTGGATGTTTTTCAGTATGAGCTACACAACCCAATGGCCCTTTATGGAGCAGTTCCTGTCCTCATATCTCATAGCACTGACCGCACCATGGGCATCTTCTGGCTCAATGCAGCAGAGACATGGGTGGACATCAGCTCAAATACAGCAGGAAAGGTGTGAGTGAGCAACCTGGGGCCTGTTCCAAAAAACAAGTTTACCGAACAAGCCAGGCTTAGTTCAGTTAGTCTGATTTATTTTGAAATAAATCGGCTGACAATAAGCCAGACTAACTAAAATAAATCCGGCTCATTTGGTCAACTTGTTTATGAAACAGGCCCCAGCTCTTTCTTTAGTTGTTTTTGTAAGTTGTATTGCTTTTGGTTGATAAGGTTAATGGTTAAATCAGAGAGGCACAATATATTGCAGAGCTTTGCAATATTGTCTGATGTTAAATTAGTTTGATCAAATGTATCCGTGCATTTCTTGATGTTTTATTACAATTACTTTAAATGTGTGTCTCTATTTCAGACAATGTTTGGAAAAATACTGGACTTTGTACAAGTTTCCAGTGAAGCTCCTCAGACCGATGTACGCTGGATATCCGAGAGCGGTATTATTGATGTCTTTATTATGCTGGGACCAAAACCTGTGGATGTCTTCACTCAGTATGCCTCGCTTACAGGTACACAAACACACAAGAAAAGGAAGCGTCACCACACACTTCACTGCATGCAGTGTTCATTCTGAACTTGTGAACATTTCATGTTGGTTTCAGCTTAAATGTATAGTTCAGTTAGTCTGTCACAATTTGCTCACCCTCATATTTTATAAAACAGAATGACATTTTGAAGAAATGTTTGGCATAATATTGTTGACTGTCCTTGGATCTCAAATCATTTGACTCAGGAGATCTGTAAAAACAAATGACATAATCATGACATAATATGTATGTCATATACGTACATATTTTTGGATGCAATTAATCGCTTGACAGCACTAAGATTACATTTTACTAGGTTAAGTTGGTCCCTGATTCCATAAATCATTGGCAGATTTTGAATAATTTTTAGTGGTATAATGTCCTTTATTCTGTATTCATAAGTTCGTTTGAAAGTGTTACATTCATCATATTCCTAACCATAACCCTCTCTCTTAGGCACTCAGTCGTTTCCTCCTCTCTCTGCGCTGGCATATCATCAATGCCGCTGGAACTATAATGATCAGGAAGATGTAAAGACTGTCGATGAGGGCTTTGATGAGCACGACATCCCGTATGACTTCATTTGGCTGGACATTGAACATGCAGATGGGAAGCGCTACTTCACCTGGGATCCCAGCAAGTTCCCCCAACCTAAAGTAATGCTGCAGGGCCTGATGGACAAAAGACGCAAAGTGAGTGTCTGAAATCTCCTCTTTTATCCAATCAACAATTAATGGATAAAATCATGTCTCATTCTACTTGGAGTCCAAAATCATAAATTAGCGAAATTGCTTTTTCGGTGTCCTCAGCTAGTGGCTATTGTAGATCCTCACATCAGGGTGGACAGTGGCTACAAGATTCACAATGAGATTTCCTCCAAAGGCTTTTATGTCAAAAACAAAGATGGAGGAGACTATGAAGGCTGGTGCTGGCCAGGTGGGTAGCGAAATATCCAGCTGTCTTAAAATCAATGTGACAAACTCTTCATATCTCTGAAATGCATTGTTTTTTCTGCTAAAGGTAATTCGGGCTACCCAGACTTCACTAACCCTGAGATGAGAGCCTGGTGGGCCAGCCAGTTTGCCTATGACCAGTATGAGGTGAGGGTTTCTGAACAGCTTCTACCTCTGGCTTTCAAAATGATGTTGACATTGTTGATTTTAGTATTGTGTTTTTATTCAATGTTGTTTGTCTTTGTCCAGGGTTCCATGGAGAATCAGTACATCTGGAATGACATGAACGAACCGTCTGTGTTTAATGGGCCTGAGGTCACCATGCACAAAGATGCACTTCATGGCATCTGGGAGCACAGAGACGTTCACAACCTTTATGGCCTTTATGTGGTGAGAGAACCTTTGTTTGTTCGCTCGCTTATTCATTTATGTATTTTTATTCTGTTTTTTTTTTTAAATGGCCACATAAGTTCTTTATTCCAAAATATTTAATCTCGCACATACCCACATGTCCTGGCCATATTTTAACCCCCAAATTACAAGAAATAAAAAAATATTTACCATTAAACTTTTAAAAACAATTAAGCATACATTTTATATAATTTTTAAAATGTATTTATGATTAGCATGATTAGCATAAATTAGGTAATTGTCACCAATTATTATTATTATTGAACATGTAAGTTTTAATTTGCTAATGTAAAGTGTCTGGGCAAATGGTTTTTATCACATTCTCAAAAATAATCAGATTTACCCACCCAGTAAAAAATGACAAATTAATATTTTATTAGAAATCAAAGTGTGAGATGTGAGGTGTTTTTATTCTTACAGCCAGGCTCATGTAAAAAGTGCAAAAGAGCATATTTATATACATATACATATGCATGTATATAAAGAGCTGCTGCACGCTGCGATAAAAGACTTTCTTTTGCGATTAGGTACAGTTGACAGAAATGTCACTAATCGGGTCAGTGTTATTAACAATGTATTTTAAACCTGTATTTGGACGCTCCAGTCCAGATGCTGTTTCCTGCGCTCAGTCATGTCTTTTTTTCCTCTTTCTTCTCCAGTAAACAGCTGCTGTTGTGGCGAGTGAAATTTATCTTTTTATTAATCGAATTTAGAAAAATGTTTGAGCATTCGCTATAATAATAATGTGCAACTATATTCAAGTTTGTCGGAAAGGGTTAAAGTGCGCTTTGCAGGACACGAAGACACCAGAGCATTCCCTTCCAGTGGAAAAAACAAAACACATGTGATCACGCGTACAGTGCTGTGTAAAGGGAGAGAACCTTAAAAGATCTTACAAGATATTTGTCAATGAGCTCAGCATCTGTTGATGCATGGCTCAGTGGTGTAGTGCAGGGTGTGTGCAGGTGTATACGGCATTTACTCGCTTCTCTATCGGTCGACTTTGCGTACCCACTTCTAAATCCCCTCTGGTGGGGATTTAGACTTTCTATAGTGCCCTGCATTAGCCAAATCATGACAGTCAACCACAAGAGTAGCTAATCGAATCGCATTTGATGTGAATTAATGCAAATATTGCATAAACACCCAGTAAAGTAATGCATTACAATATTGTATTACTCCCTTAAAAAAAGTAACTGATTATGTTACTTAGTTACTTTTTATAGAAAGTAATGCGTTACATTACTTTTGTGTTACTTTTTAAATATGGGCAGCTTGAGTGTTTGTTTTTAAAACACGAATTTTTAGCAAATTAAAAGCCGTTTCACACCAAAAAGTGTCCTCGGACTGAAGAAAAAGTAAATTCACATCTGTAAGGTAGAGTACAGGAGAATAAAGTTCAATACTCTTCAGCAATAAAACAAGCAAAAAATAACTATTGTGCTTCATTGTTTTTAAGTATGGTTGAACTGGATTGTTAAAGGTCAGCAGCAAAGAATTTGGTTAATAAAATAAGATTAGATACATTTGTGTAATTTAATTATAGCAGGTTTGCGTCATATTCTGAGTTTAGTTGAATTCATTTTGATAAATACTAAATCTGTTTTTTGTGCACAATGCCTCTGTATTTCTGATTTCTTCTAACATGAGGTCAGGAGACTTGTCAGTCAATAAATAAGAAAACAAAGTAACTGGCATTACTTTTTTGATAAAGTAACTCATGGCGCTTTTCCACTGCATAGCACGGTACAGCACGGTTCAGTACAGCTCACTTTTGGGGGGGTTTCCACTGGGAACAGTACCTGGTCCTTTTTTTAGTACCACTTAGTACCACTTTTTTTTTTTAGCCGAGCCGAACCGTTACCAAAACGTGACGTGTAAACTCTGTTGGTCACTGATTTGCCAGAGAAAATCGTCATTATGGCGTCACTGAACTTGCGACATGAGACCCAACAGACCCACTAGATTTAAATCAGCACAGCCAGCGAAGGATCGGGCGCAACTTGTTTTGTTTGAAGAAACGCACCTTTTGTTTTTGAAACAAACTCCTTTGGCTTGCTGTTAAAAACATCCACATGCCGAGAATGAAGAACACCATTCCATCGATATGCTCCGTTGTTGTGTGTTTGTTTGTGGCGCGTTTACGATGACGTCACAGCAGTAGAGGCGGAGCAACTATAAGCACACGTGAATAATCCCGCCCACTCTAAAGCGGTACTAAACTGCAGTGGAAGCACAAACCGAGCCGAACTGAGCCGTGTTGTGCCATAACGAGCCGTGCCAAGCCGAGTCGTACCACGGAGTGGAAAAGCAACATTATATTACTCTAAAATGCACAACCACCATTACTTAACAAATTAAAGGACTACTTCTTGTCCCTGTCTTACTCTGTTTTGAAGCAGCTCCATCTCATCTTTATTCTAATATGAAAACAACTGAATAAGTTAATATATTCAGAGTTTAACATTAAACTAGCATCCAGAGACTTACGACGAGTTAGCTGTCAAACATCCATTACTTAATTTGTTGTTGCTTTAATACGTTTAAATTTTATAATGTATTGTTTTTTTCTGAAGAAGAAGGTTGTCAAGTATTTCTCTGTCCTCTGTCCATGCTAACCACTTCTGTTTATGCTGCTTTTTGCTTGTAAAAATGTAATCGCATTAATAAATTTGAGTCACAGCCACTTTTCAATTCAAATGTAATTGTAATTTAACATAATCTTGTCAGTTAATGGCTTAATGACCGGCGGTTGTCGGTTAAGAAAAATAAAATGTTCCTATTTCCAATGGAGTCTAATAAGTTCATCAGAAAAAAATCATTTATAACCCCGGCCCACCTGGAATATCACTTGGCCCACCCTGCATCTCTTATCTGGAGCCGCGCCTGACAAAACAAACATAAACGAACACGCCGTCAAGTTCTCTGATGAAGTTAAAAGTAATTCATCATTCTGAGTCTACTTTTATTTGTGTGCACTGACTATATCAAAAAAACGTGAGTTGAATGAACGAAACATTCTGCCTACTCTCGAACATGAGCGCTTCACAAAAATGAACCGAAACTTGGCGAAAAAGATATGACAAATGTATCTATGCAAAGCTTAATTACAACTTAACAAAAATAAATAAATAAATAAAATAATCGAAAACAAAAGCTTAATACGTAAAGATGACTTCTTAGGCAAACTTGGAAAACGCTTGTTCATTATCAAATAATCCCAATATCTTTCTACTATTTTTCCTCCCGACATATTCGTGGTAATTACTGTAAACACAGAACTCTTCCACTGCGTCTCATGTTAACAATTTTTTCATCGCTAATTGATGGATGTCTAAAAAATGTGTACTAGCCCTGAATACAGAGAAGGGCTGGGAAAAACTGAAGTGGCTGTGGGTTCTTTCTTAACAATATTTTTTGTGTACCAGCAAAAGGCAACGGCTGACGGCCTGATTCAGCGCTCAGGAGGAGTGGAGAGACCTTTCGTTCTGACTCGAGCTTTTTTTGCTGGATCGCAGCGTTACGGTAAAAAGCAATTCACGTTACATGCAAGCCTTGTTTGTGTTTGTACCAGAGCGTTTAGTGACCGATTCCTGTCTCCGTGGCTCATAGGTGCGGTGTGGACGGGAGATAACGCTGCTGAATGGGGTCATCTGAAGATGTCCATCCCCATGTGCTTGAGTCTTGGCTTAGTGGGCATCTCATTCTGTGGAGGTGAGTGATGAGAGGTGCTGACCTTTAGTATGCAAGCTGAAATGCAAATAAGAAATGTCTCTCGTATTTAAATAACGGCCGCCAAAAGTGAACTTGGTAATTTCTTTCGTTAAAAGTTTTTGTTATTTTCATAATAATGTCTTGTGGTAACCTCTCATGCTGTACCTGTCTTCCGCTTCCTCAGCTGATGTTGGTGGTTTCTTTAAACATCCCAGCGCTGAGCTTTTGGTGCGATGGTACCAGGCGGGAGCCTACCAGCCGTTTTTCCGTGCACATGCTCACATAGACACACCCCGCAGGGAACCCTGGCTGTTTGGACCGGAGAACACTGCCCTCATCCGGGAGGCCATACGTCAGCGATATGCTCTTCTGCCATACTGGTACCAGCTGTTCTACAATGCACACCGCACCGGACAGCCTGTTATGAGGTGAGTCAGCCCAAGTCAATCAGGGTCTGGATTTAGTGGGGGGGATCCTATCAAAAATATCACACCTGCCCAATTTGATATAAAGGGCAATTAATTATGGCTTTCATGTATAAAGGGAAATGTGAACATGTTTGAAGAGTTGAGTACAATATCACATTGATGTTGCATCAGAATCATTTATTTTTTCCATCAAGCGTTACAATCAATCACACCCATTTCTGTTAAGCACACGAATGCAGAAACATTTAGACAAGTTATCTGAAAACGAGTTTTGTTCAATTAATATAATATATGGAATTAATATATTCATATAATTGATTCTCTAACTTTTTACAGACCTTTATGGATAGAATATCCTAATGATGTCGCCACTTTCTCAGTTGAGGATGAGTTCTTGATTGGTGAGTTTTTATACATAAATGCTAATTTATGTGCCCAAATAAATGTTGTAGAGAAGGCCAACAGGTTTATTTCTCTTTGCAGGGAAGGATTTGCTGGTTCATCCGGTCACTGATGAGGGGGCTACTGGTGTTACTGCCTATCTGCCTGGGAAAGACGAGGTACTGTATTTTTTCAACACTGAATGGCAGTTTATCTCTTCCAAATCACTCTACAGTCTCCTCTTGGTTTCTCTTGTAGGTCTGGTATGATGTTCATACTTTCCAGAAGCATGATGGAGATAAGAGCCTCTACATTCCTGTCACCATGAGCTCTGTGAGTCCAAACATTTTATTTATTTTATTTTTTTTTAAATGTTACTCAAATTTGCTTTAGATGATTTTCAGACCTTACTATAACAGGTCAGATGGATTTTTACCATCTTATGAAACATTTAAACAAGTGTATAGGAAAACGTATTATTGCAGCAGTATTTTGTGTTTCATTTTTTTATCAGACAGCTAAATCATACTTTTCTGTGTATCTCTACTCTCTACTGTTCCAGATCCCGGTTTTCCAGCGAGGAGGCTCTATTATCTGCAGGAAAGACCGTGTTAGGAGGTCTTCGTCCTGTATGGAGGATGACCCATACACTCTTTATGTTGCTCTAAATTCTCAGGTGATTGTGTATCCTAGTATGTACAGTATGAGTGAAAATCTGTTAAGGTGTAATTAAATGTAATGAATCATGTAAGTCGTGGCCTAATGTATAGGGAGTTGGGCTTGTAACCCAAAGGTCACGGGTTCGAGTCCCAGGTCCGGCAGGGATTGTGGGTGGGGTTAGTGACTAACCAGCACTCTCTTCACCTTCAATACCACGACTGAGGTGAGACCCTTGAGCAAGGCACCGTTCCCCCAACTGTTTTTCAATTAAATGCTGTGAATTTTAGCAGTGAAGAATTTCACTCAGTTCCCTGATCATTCTAATTCAATTTTTGTAAGTGATGAACAAATACGCATGGGTTGTGTATTATGTATCCCGTATGTTGAAGACGGTTAGGCTGCTATTTTCCCCCTCTCCATTGAAAGCAATGTTGTAGTCAAAACATTTGGTATTGTGGGTTTTCTTGATTAATACTGCTGTGTATTGTGCACGTTGCGTTTTGACAGACATGGATGCTGTGATTGGTGAATTGGATTCCTAATAGTTATTTCTTAGCTGGGGAAAAGTCAGTTTAATAAATGATGCTCATTAGTGTGTTAAGTTAATGTTGTAAGTCATAATATTAATTCAGCAAGTGTTTGACGGAGGTGATGACGTGCATGCAGGGTGAAAATGTGTTTTTTGGGTAATTATAAAACGTGCTGAGGACGTTTGATGTTAGGTTTGTGTCTTTATTTTATGGCTTATAGTGTGTGTGTTATTTAGAAACTGACAGGTTGGGTTGTTTTTAATACCTCTTTAATACAAAAACCCTTTATTTAAACCTATGTAAAAAAAAAAAAAAAAAACACTTTTTTAAACTGTGGTTCCCCATTGAAGATTTTATAGGCATGTATACAGCAGTGAACTCCAAACAGAAATCTTTTTTTTATATTTGACATTGTACATGGATATTGTTTTCATCTGTTTAGTAACACCTTTGCATTCACTGTAACCTTGTGCTTCAGGGCTCTGCTGAAGGAGAGCTGTACATTGATGACTTCCATACCTTCAGCTATAAAGAAGCAAAGCAGTTTGTCCACAGACATCTTTCTTTCTCTACCAACATGCTGTCTTCCAGGTCAGTCTGCACACTTTTTCTTTGTAGCTGCTCTTGGTGTTACATTTTCTTTTCTTTTTTTTTTTTTTTTTTTTTTAAAGAAAGCATTACTATGCTTTTTCTTATTATTTAGTCACTCGTCTGTTTTTGATTTTGTTTCCTTAGAAATCTGGCCCCAGACTCCCAGTTTTCCACTGCCTCTTGGATAGAAAGGATTGTGATCTTAGGAGGCAGTCAACCGTCCTCGGCCACACTGAAAAATGCAGGTCAGTGTGTCTGTTATATTATAGTGATTAACTGTTAATATCGTTGGCTTGCATATGATAAATTGCTTATGATTTTTCTTATGCTTATATGGGTAAAAGTGTATGATGATGTCATGAAATCTGCTTTGGCATTCTCAAGCTTCTACTACGCAGGCTCTTATCAAACAAACAGATAAGCAACAGTTAAAAATAATAGCAAAACTATAGGCTTACTAACAAAGGGCGAAAATCCTCAAAATATATTTTTGAAAAGGGAAAATATTTAAAGGGTTACTACACCCCAAAGTGAAAGTTTTGTCATGAATAATTTTATCCCCACGTCGTTCCAAACCCATAAAAGCTTTGTTCCTCTTCCGAACACAATTTAAGGCTGCTTGTGTCCAGCCAATACACTCCAAAATGGTTCTATGGTGATGACAGGGGAGACTGTTGAATAAATGTTGTTATTTTTTATTTTCTTTGAGAACGAAAAGTACTTCATAACATTATGGTTGAACTTCAGATGGTCTTTCATACCTTGACAGTGTTATTTTCTAGGACAGGGGCTTCTGCCCTTTCATTCATCTGCGGTGGCTCCCTGTAGCGTGGGTGTAAAAAATAAACCTGTAAATAAACTCTTCCCCTGCACTTTTTCTCAGTCAAGTGTGTTAAAGTAGAGGTTTTCAATGGCCAGTGAGAATAAATCTAGATGTAAAGTTAAAGGGAAAAAAAGGGTCATGTTGTTTTGGATATGTTTTATTTGTATCCAATACGATATGAACAACACTGAGCACTGAACACTCTCGTGCGCTGTATGTTTCATCGGCACTCTGTGGCGGAGGGTGCTATTGAACAGAAAGTCCAAAACTGACTAGCATGAGAAGTTATAATAAATCCCTAGTATGGACAAAGGCATCCCGCTATTGCATGCTTAATAACTAGCATAAACCTGTGGTTTCTGTTTTTCAAGTGTTCTTCAGGTAATAAATGATACAGTGGTAATTGATAGAATTAATTACAGTACAGAAGCTATATAGAATATATTTTCTGCCTTTTAATATGTGATAAAAATGAAAGAATTTAAAATATATACAAAAATATTATAGAAGACATATAATTGGTTATTGTCCGGCAGTGTATTTTATTCCTTAGCCAATTGAGAAATATTTTTTGTCAGTTATACATGCACAAATATTATAACTATTATTTGTATTATTACATTTGACATTTCTGTCCCTCTAAATATAAAACTTTAGCTTTATGCTGTGTTTCTTTAGCCTGGGCCCGCCCATACTTCCTGTGACACTACATTTTATTTTGCGTGCAAAGTTAGTCTGGCAAATCTGCCGTGTTAGAGCATTTGCGTTCCCAAAAAAGCATTCTCAAAGAAAACCTAGGTAAGCTGGTTTCTCATTGGTGCCCAGAGCAGCTACAATTGGTTACGGTGGCTTCAGGTTCCGTCGCTACGCATACGTCATCGGAATGAGTGGTCTGATTGGTTGTAGATTCGTCCAGTAGTATACAGACGCATCTGAATGACGCAGGTTAAGCCCGCCTCCCAGAACGCGGGTAGAAAGGTAGCTTGGCCAGACTAAGCTCCTATGAGCTTTAAAGTCGCGGAAGCCAGGCTAGTGTTTCTTTATTTGGCCAAACAAATATTTTGTTCCACATGAATTTTATTCATTGGGAAAGGGGCCAAAATGGCTCTTTTGACTTTTAAGGTTACAGACCTCTGTACTAGGACAGTCATAAGCCTCCGTTTTTCCTCTTGATATTGTGTTCTGAAGTATTTTCATTTTGGGGTGGACTAACCCTTTATAGCATATACTCAAGCATTTTAAAACAAACTTTTGAAAACCAAAGTTTAAAATGGTACCATTTTAATTTCTGTCAAAACTATTTGTGGAAATAGTTCATGTTTAGTCTTATAGCAATGTGTATGTGTGCAGGCATGTATTTCTTTATAGAATGACTGCCTACTGGCCTAAAATGAATAATTCTGTGCTTTTAGTTATTTTCAAGGATCTGTGTGGGGATTGTTGGGGATCGACAGTGTTGTCGTCTGTATGTGACAAAAATGCAAAGGAAGGACTTCAGTTTTAAGTACAGTCATTGTGACTAAAACATAACCTTAATGTATATGAAACTCGATTTTTGGAGAACTTCACTACAACAAACTTAAACAAAAGAACTATAGTTCACCCCAAAATTATGTAATTAACTCACTCTTAAGCTGTTAACCTTTGTGAATCTCTTTCTTTTGCTAAACACAAAAGATATTTTTAAGAATTTTGGAAACATTGGCACTATCAATTTCAATTGTATTGTGTTCAACAGAAGAAAGAAATGCATATAGGTTTGGAACAAAGTGAGTATGAGTAAATGGCATATTGTCTATGCCTTTAAATAAGGATTTACAAACTGCAAGGAATGTTTTTTGTTGTGAAAAATGTCTTAGCAGCAGCAAGTAAACTTACACTTACTTTTACAAATTGGCATGTTGTTTGGTGTAGCAGCTCATGGTAATAATACAATGGGGTTTTTTTTCTCCACTTGTGTACAATAAACTTTTTGATACTTTTGAGTTTTCCAAAGTAAACCTGGTTCCTGAAGTAAATTGAATTGATTTTGCACAACGTATGGAGTAATAAATGTTTTTTTCTCTTTTTCAGATGGAACAGAGTCAGCTTTAGAGTTTGAGTTTGACTCTAAACTTGCAGTTTTGACTCTACGTAAGCCAGGGGTCAACGCAGCGGCAGACTGGACCGTAGTCTTGCGGTAACACAAGGATGACATGCAAACAACAGAGAAAAGTTTAGCACTTAATATCACATGACCAGAAACGAACATTATAAAAATAAGAGACCAAACAGAGAATGGGAACATGCATAGAGGAATTGAGAAATCAGATGTTTTTAAGACCATATATATGTGTGAGAAATATGAATGCAAACGAATATTGAGAAGCAATCAATGAAGTACAGGACCAGCATATTAAGAGGTGTTCGATGACATTAAACTCTGTTGTGTACTTTCACATAACAGGCTGAAACATCTCATTTAGAAAGTCATTTGACATTTAAACGAACAAATTAATAATTGGTTGACGGTTTAAAAATACTTGAATGTTGATTTATAGATATTTTTTTTTTCTGTCTCAGAGTGTTTTGGCATTAAAAAATTTTAACATTCAGAAATTAAAAAATTATGTGCACTTTTTTAAAAAAGATTTCACTGGGCAATTAAAAAACTGAAAATTATGAATAGTCAAACAATAATTATTATTTTTACATTTAAAGAACAACACATTCTGATTAATCGGTGAATCTTATGAAACCAGTATTTCAATTCAAAATCTAAAGAAATTAATACAATTTTATTACATATTAATAAATGTACTTTAGGACTATTTTTTTGTGGCTTTGCTCATTCAAAACAAAATTCTCATTTGGGTAAGAAATTAGACATTTTTTAATCCCTATTAAATAGACTGTCAGAAACACTTTTCAAAAACTAAATGGCTAATGAAAAATAAATTTAGTTGGCAATATTTTAAAATCTATTAATAGATGTGTATTATAATTTATACCTTTTGTTTACTAGAGCACAGAAGCCATTAAGTTTTTAGTAGTAAGTTTTTGTTGTTAGAGAATAATAAGATAGAAACAGGCCCCTGTAAGGGTCTTTGAAGCTGTTGTTCGAAAGAGACCTTAAAAAAACCTTAAGACAAGCAAACAACTCTGCAACCTTGCAACTCTTGATTCAATTTCTCAAGTTTGTTCCACACTTGGCAGTCACGAGGATTGATTTCGAAGGATTCAAACTGATGAAATGGATTCATGAAAAACAGTAAGAAAAATAAAGGACACAAAAACAGGATTGCAAAGCATGTCTCTGGCATAAGTCTGGTAGAAATAAAAGTGGCTCAACTGACATGTGGTGTGTGGTTTATTTCAGTTCATGATAATCTTCTTATACGTGCAAACCTCAGGCAACGTAACAACATTTACAATTTTTTAAAAGCTACAGTTAAAAAGTCAATGACCTCCCATTTAAAAATGGTGTAAATACATACTGTAATATAACCTTCTTTTAAAAAATACATTTAAAATCAATTTAAAGACAAACCGAGCAATAGAGTCAGTAGAGCCACTTTCTGAATCTTTAAACGCTTTAGTTAACTAACTAAGATGCTATAGTGTGTTTAACATAAAATTATAAGATGACAGTGTTATCTATAGTAACTTAGTAACAATAACTAGGCAGGTACTTCATGAAATGTTCTAGGTTCTGATCTATTTGAAATATAAAAAAAAAAGTTGTAAATATGTTTCTTTGTAAAAATGGACATATATAAGAATATGGTTTACAATGTACGTCTACAGTATTCATGGGGTATAAATGCATAAGTGTGCAGTTTGTATTTTTGTTAAAACACATTAACTTCTCAAAGAATAGGACTACTATTCTAATCTCCAATGTCACATGATCCTTGAGAAATAATAAAAAAAAATGCTTGCTAAATAATATTAATTTCTCACCTCAAATATATTAATGGAAGCATATCATGGTTTGCACAAAAATATAAAGTAGCACAACTGTTGATAACAATCAGAAATGTTTCAAATCAGCATATCAGAATGATTGCTGAAGGATCATTTAAGACTGGAGTAATAATGCTGAAAAACCAGCTTTGTTCACAGCATTTACATACAGAAAACTGTAATACTATTTAAAAATATTATAGTTTTTAACTGTATTTCTGGTCAGATAGATGCAGCATGGATAAGCAATAAAACATGAAACTCCAGAACATTAACCAACCTGGTCTTATACAAATATGTACCTCTGTGCACTTTTTGTGCAGCAACTTTTTTTACGTGCCATTTCTGCACATTTCGCTGAAGTTTTAAAGAGAAATGTCACAGAGTGGCGCTAAAACACAGGTTTACATTTTTATATTGCGTTAATATGGGTATGTATTGCTGCAGTTCAGAATTGAAATATCCATGGATTGTTGGAAAAATGCCCTAACCCTACCCGATAGTGTTAACAAATGCAAAACTGTTGCATCAACAAATGCATTTTTATATCAGTGTCATTAGAACTATTTTTATTTTTAAACGTTTTTTTAAATTTTTTTTTAGCTTCTTTCCTCTCAAGTACTCCGTGAGCTACCAAACAAACCTTCCATCTTTGTTTTGAATTCATAACATGTTATTCTTTAAGTAATTGTGTAAAAATGACTCTTTATGAATTGAAACTCTGTACATTTGTGTGAAAAGGAATAAAAAGTTACATAGTTTTACTGCGTCTAGTGTTTATTTCTTTTGGAAACTGCAGTGATATATGTACTTGTTAGTACGTATTTCGTGTCTCGCTTAAAAGTGCACCAAGGTACATTTATGCCATGAGACCAGGTAGACATTAACATAAAAAATAGCTTGAACATGAATGAAATCGGAGTATGGAATCTTTCCCTCGAGCTGAAACTCACAATAGCGTGGGTGGCATCCAGTGAAATGGCTGGATTTTGCCCACAAATTTTGCTGAGCATCAGTAAAAGTGCTTTGATACTACTAATAATGATAAGACGACACTGTCTGGTCGCTAGCTTTTAGTGTAATGAATGATGCAACTTACAGAAAGTCACTGAAGGAATCGGTGTACAAAACATTTTGATGAAAAGAATCCAACTATTCACTGGATAAATCAAAATCCGCACACAGCTTATGTTGCTTATAATGTGTTTTTGTAGGCCAACGCATCAGTTCACATCATTCTGATTCTGTCAGCAAAAACCCTGTAGGATTTTTTCATTGGCTTTTGGATTACTGAAGAAAATATTGTAAGATCTCTGGCCAACAAAGGTTTGAGTCTCATCTATAAATTTTAAAGTCCATGTAAAGTCAGTATTAATTGTGTGTTCTGAGTTTGTCACGCCACAGAAAAATGTGTTATTAACCACCCAGCCAAATTTGAATGCTAAAAACAATTGCGACGTAAATAAAATTAGGTATTAAAAACTTTCTGCTCATGGTGCTAAAACCATGCCCAAACCGCAGGCATCCACATCTGAAAACAATGTCTGGATCAAAGAATGATGGAACTGATGTAAAATACTAATTTGCAAATTCCGTTTGGCCTACAAGAATCATCGTCCTGCTGCCATCCCTCAGTCCTGAGTGGGGTCGGTCATGGCTCTCAGCAGCATCTCAAAGCTGAGGAAGGTCACGGCGTTCACAGGGAACGCTCTCACGCTGTTCAGAAGAAGGCCTTTAAAGAAGACCCGCATGCCCTCTTCACGCATACTCACAGTCATGCAGTTCAGCACACCACTGTACATGCGACCTCCACCACCACACATCTGCAGTCGAGCCTTCACCACATCCATAGGGGTGGCACAGGCCCATGTGACCACACCAGCAACTCCACCGGCCACCAGCACAGTAGTGTTACCTGAAGACCACATCTTCATATTACTCGCTTTATCATTATGAAAATGTATTGGATTCCTGAACATGGATTTTGCTTACTGTTTAGTAAACAACCAGTCCTAATGAATGATGAGATGTATTCATACATATTCTATTTAATAATACATATGGGGCCAGTTTCCCGGTTAGGAATTAGATTAAGCCAGGACTAGACCTAGGCTAATTTAGGACATTTAAGAATTTTTAGAAACATGTCTTACAAAAATGCATTATCTGTGAGCATTTTAAGACCAAA
>JAUYWG010000038.1:22477672-22490394 GCA_034779775.1 Enteromius afrohamiltoni
ATGCTCACAGATAATGCATTTTTGTAAGACATGTTTCTAAAAATTCTTAAATGTCCTAAATTAGCAAAGGTCTAGTCTATATATATATATATATATATATATATGCCACTGTATTGTAGTTCAAACTAGCATATCATAAATGTAAATTCAATTTTAAAACCTACACTAAATTTGAATGTATTTATTAATTTTAGTTTGTTAATTTTAACATTTACTAATGCATTCTGCTGAACATAAAAGAATAATTGAAGTAAGTTTGTAAGCAGGCTGTTTTAGGTCACCACTGACTACCATAGTAGGACAAAAAAATTACCATGGAAGTCAATGATGACCCAAAACAGCATAATTACAAACTTTCTTGAAAATATAATGACCGCAGCATTTTCATTTTTGGATAAACTATTGCTTTAAGAATATTACTATAGGAATGTTTTTATCATAGTTTATAGTTTTAGTTAATGCATTAATTCAGTGGTCCCAACACTCCAAGTTTTGCATGTCTCCTTAAAGGGTTACTCTACCACTAAATTACTCACCTTCATGTCATTCCCTACCCCTTCAACCCTTCAACGCTGGAGGGTAAACACTTTGAAGGGATCAGGGCATAGGGATGAGCCCTTCCCAATGGAAAGCAGGGCAATACCTGACATTGTTGTGTTAGCGAAAGGATGTAAGGATGTAGAAAGGATGCAAAATGTGCAGTGTTGGGGTGCCCCCAGGACCAGGATTGGGAACCACTGAATTATTAATGTTACCTAATAGGACATTACGATAAAATGTTACCAAATATTTCAGAATGTTTCATAAATCAATATACCACAAATATACAGTGCCCTCCACTAATATTGGCACCCTTGGTAAATCTGAGCAAAGGAGGCTGTGGAAATAAAACTGCATTGTTTATCCTTTTGATCTTTCATTCCAAAATTTCACACAATTCTAACCTATCATTGAAGTAAAACAGTTGAAAATGGGGAGAAAAACTCATGAAATAAATGTTTTTCTCCAATACATGTTAGCCACAATTATTGGCACCCCTACATTTTTTTTTTTAGTAAAATATCTGAAATATATTCCCATTCATATTCACTCCAGGGTGATTATGGACATGAAATAATCCAGCCGAGGTTTCTTGTTTCACAAAAAATATATACAGAAGGGAAAACAAAGCCCAAAATCCCTTAATCATCAACACAATGAGAAAAAACTATGATGTGCAGCAAAAGATAATTGAGCTTCTCCAATTAGTGAAGCGGCTTTAAGAAAAGAGCTAGAGCAGTGAAAATGGCCATAACCACCATCAGGGAAATAATTAAAAATTTCCAATCAACATAAAATATTATGAAGCTGCCTGGAAGAGGACGTGCGTCTCTATCCTCCTAATACACGGCGAGGAGTAGAGTTTGAGTGACTCTTCAAAGATCACAGCTGGAGAATTGCAGAAAATAGTTGAGTCTCAGCATCAGAAAACCTTTAAAAGAATAGTCTCCAGCATGTTCAGTTGTCAGACAGGACTGGAACTACAAATAGGACTGGCTTCTATGATCAGATCAAACTAAAAAATGAGCTTTTTAGCAGCAAACACTGGGTTTGGTGAACAAAGGGATAAAAAGTACTCCATGTGTACAATGAAGTATACTATTGTATTTTTGTTGTTGTGGGTCTATATTTCTGATGTAGGTCCAGGACATCTTGTCTAGACACATGGGCATCAAGGATTCTGTCAAATACCAACAGATAACAAATTTAAAACTGACTGACACTGTTAGAAATTTTAGTTGGGTCTTCCATTAGAACAATAATCACAAACATCAAAATAAACACATGAATTAGTCACTGAGCACAAAATGAAGCGTTTGCCATGGCTGTCCCAGTCCTCTGACCTGAACCCTGCAGAAATGAGTGAGGTGAACTAAAGGAGAGAAGCACCATCATGAAGCTGGTATTCTGAAGAGATTCTGCATGAAGGAGTGGTCTCTTTTTCTCTTATCAGGTGTTTTCCAAACTCTTCAGGCATTACAAGAGAAAACTCAGAGCTGTTATCTTGGGAAAGGTTTACCTGGTTGCTTCCCTTTCTCAGTCAGCATCCTGCAGATCAGCTCATATGGCAGGAAGTAAACTCCATAACATGGTACGTCACGCAGAGCAAGAGCCCAAATTCCTCTGAAAAGGCCTTTCGCCCCGTCCTCTCTTAAGATCACAGCAATACAATGTATGGGGCCTCTGTACTTATTCCCACCTGACTTCGTCTGGTTCTGCAGACGCACTTTAATCAGGTCTACTGGAGCTGTAACAAACAACTGTGAGAGTGGATCAAATTAGCACTAATGGCATGTAGTGTGTTGCTTTAGATTGTTTTGGACTTTGGCTTGATGCCCAGACTTGCCTGTGCTAACCCTGAAAAACACCCGGCCATGAACACAGAAGTGAGTGACGGCCGCTTGCTCTGGTCAGTGCTGTTGTGATGTGACTGAGTAAGGTAATCCAGCGCATTACTGTATGAACCAAAGGCCACAGCATTGCTAAGAGCAACAGAGATCACAGGAAATGACATGCCTTTAAAAAATCCATGGAGCTGGGGAAAAAAACAAAATAACGGAAAAGACCAAGTGATTAATAATTTGTAGACACAGAGGTAACTGACAAATTCTTTCTGTCAAACATAAGCCGGAGACTTAATGCATTCACAACCATAACTATTTTGCTCACCAAGGCTGCATTTACAACAGCAATTATGTTCTGAAATATATTTTTAAGTCCGTAATTTATCAGCAGCTTTTTTATTTTCGTTTTTTATTTAGTACTGCCCAAATATGTTTAAAATGTATATATAAAAGACAAAATAAAGTCCCTTGGTATTTTTTATGGTTGCTTCCTGGATGAATGACAGACTCGGCAGAGACCCCTGCATTCCCCAGCTTTTTTCTCAGTTGCTCTGTTCAAACATTTTATTTCCTTTTATTATATTGTGGCCTATTCTTCTTGGACTTTAACGGTTTTCTGGTAAAACACATTTTAAATGTATGACTTCCAGCTGTGTCTCTAGAAACACGAGCTAAACCTGTATATGTTTAACAGCTCAAGCTCAAGAACAGGTCATTATCATGTCATCACATCATCAGTCTGAATAATTTTGATTGCATTTGTATACACTGTATAAAGTTGTGCTCAAAATTATTCATATCATCGAAGAAGCATGTGAACATTAATTTGCTTTGTTTTATCTATTTGTTTATTATTATCATTAAATCTATAATTTTTTTTCTAAAATTAAATCTACTATTATCTATTTTTTTGTATTTACCTTAGACTGATATATACATTGTAACTGAATTTTAAAAAACTGTGACCAGTCTTAAAGAAAAAATTTAGCTGACTAACTTTTAAGACTAGTCGTAACCTTTTATCTTCAGGGCAATAGCTGAGAACTTCCAATCAACAGAAAATGTTACAAATGTGCCTGGTAGAGGATGAGTGTTTATTTCATAATAAGACAAGGTAAGGAGGATAGTTTGAGTGGCCAAAGAGTCTCCAAGGATCACAGCTGGAGAGTCTCTGGGGCAAGAAAGCCTAAAAAAACAAACAAACAGCACATGCATCAGCACGTGTTGTTTAGGAGGCCTTTGAGAAAAAATATTCATGAAAAGAAAATGCTCTCATTCAAAAACAAGAGCCAACATATTCATTTGCTGGACATTACTGGAACGAATAGACTAGGTATTATGGTCAGATGAAACAAAAAATATATATATCTTTTTAGCAGGAAACACTTAAGAAAGGGATTATATTTTGATTATATTAACCAAGAGTATGAATAATTTGATCACAAATTATATATATATATATATATACACTTGTATATGTACTCTATATACAGTATATTTACAATATAGTTTTTGATAACTTACCCCTTCATGTGTATATGTTCTGACCACACAATCAAATATCCCTCTATACACAGCCTGGGTCTGCAAGCGCACCTATGACCAAAGGCATCAACTGCATTAGTAGAGTCAAGCAGCAAATTACACATATTGCTAATCTATTATCAGAGAAACTCACCTTTACTGTGTCCAAAGGGTGTCCAACAACTAAACCAACAGCACCTGACACCACATATGATTAACCATTTGTGAATCACTGAACACTTTGCAGTCTGAAAGTAACACATATTTATGACAGAGTAATAGTAACGACTATTAATGAGTAATGACTATATTTCTTATAACCTGGTACAAAGAGTACTCCAGCTGTACCATTTGTGCAGAAATCATATTAGGTATTAAGGCAACATACAACAGGCCAAAACCATTGTTGAAACAAAATCTAAAATACATATTGAAGTGATTATTTTATTACACTTTTTCTATTTATGTCTGTCACTCTTTATTAGACGTATCTTAAAAGCTTAAGAGTTCATTTCTATCAGCTTAAACGTTTTTACAGAGGGATGAATTGGTGAAAGTTCACCAAAAAGTGATTTGCTTTTTTTTTTTTGATTAATTATTATTTATATAATTAAAACGCACCCCAAAAAAAGTCTGTATCCGATAGTGAAATTCTTCCGAAAATGTATGCAATTTAGTGCAGATTTAATCAGATAATGTTTTCTTATTTAAATTTTAATTTTAACAGATAACTTGAAATACAAATTGTCTTAACGTTAACTAAAAAAAAGTATCGTGAAATCTATTGTTTTCCTATTCACCTCTGTTGTGTCTTGCCTTTATGCTTTTTATAGGATAACAGTGTTTCTATACACGTTCATACACGGTTTATGGCTGATAAAACCGAGCTGATTCAATGTCATCTAACGTTATTAGCAAATGTTTCCCCTTTTATTTCAACCAGTTGTTTGGAATTTTGTTGTTTGCAAGTTTGGAATTCCAAAGCCTAAGTTAAGTTACAGAATTACCTGAAATCCATCCTGCGACGAACTCCACAAACGGCATGGCACATTCATGAAATACACCAATAATATTTTAAAAACTCTTCTTAAGTTAGTCCAAGGTGCAAAATGTGTTTTATGCGTGTGAAAAGCTCGTGCAGTAAGAAACTAACGTTAACAAACAGCCCGCTGCCAAAGTTCAGGAGTACATGAATCTCAGCATATGACATAAGTTATAGAAACGTCGATTCTATAGAAAAACTCGGATTTAACGACAAAGCATGATGGTGTCCTCTTTGAGTGGAAATCATCTTGCTTCAATAAACTGAACTGTCACGAGAGCGACTGCAATGTGGCCTTTTAACAACACAACGAATCTGCATTTTTGGAAGAAACTTACTTTTGCTAAAAAGAAGCCTAAATAGAGAGAAAGAGGGAGTCTTAACAGTTTTTTGGTCTCAGGAGCTGCTCTACTACCATCTGGTGGTGATAATGTACCTCGTCGGATATTTATAACGCTGAGCTCATCTATGGACCATTCTCCCGAACCAGTGTCTTTTGATGTTAGTAAAAACTACGTGTTGGTAAAATGAGTTTTTCATCAAATCCCGAGAATAATAATAGAGCCATTAACTTATATTTTGCACGGAAATTGATTTGCTGGGAAAAAAAAGTTTGGTTACAACAGAAATATCATCTTAGGAATAAGTTAGCTCAGTTAGGACATTTAAGTCATTTTTATAAACATGCCTTAGAAGAAAGCATTACTGGTGTGCATCGTAAGACACAACAAAGGCACTGACATGTTTTAGGATGTTACATCAGAGTTACATTTAGACTAGGACTAGACTTAAGGCCTGTCTGTGAAACCAGGAGTTTTAAATAATCTTTTGTGGGTATTTTCGGTCAAATGTATTTAGCAAATAATTTGAGTAATTAATTGAAACATCATGCGATTAATTCAATTATTATACAAAACCTAAGCTCTTCAACACACATACACGCTAATCAACCATTAACAAGGACATGCTGAGCAGAACAGATCAGGCTGGCAATTTCCTGACAAGTGGGAACTTCTGAACTTCATCAAAGTTAATTTTGAACTAGTAAGAATGTAGCTAAATACATTTTAATCTCTATTGTAAAATGCACAAAGACTTAATGAGAAACCCTCAGTGGCCCTTGTGTCTTTTGGTGACCTCATCGGCCTTTTTGTCATGATCTGGTGACTCATTCTGGTGATCTTCTACTCTCCTACTTATGGGTCTTGATTCCTGAAGAGGCCTCTCCACTCTCTATGTCATTGCTATGTGACAAAAATGAACAATAAATTACAAATCTGATCTGATCTTCATTTCTATGTGTTATATGGGCACATGCACAGGACAATAAACCAGATCAGTCTTTTTCACCAACTGTGTACCTGTAAGTGCATGAGCAAAGCTTTCTCTAAAAACCTCTCAATCTTTTTCTTATTCGCCCAATTTTTCCAACTTTAGGCAGCTTTAATCTGGAAAAAACACACAAAACAAACTAATAGACACAACAATGAGTAATAATAAACCCATAAAAATCAGCATTATATTTTTGCATGTTTGAAGTTGTGATCTGCTTTCTAACAGTACAGATCTTCACAGGTGTGTGAGTGTTTTCAGCATATATTGATCTCTGTTGATCTTGATCTCTGTGGGTGGCACTTGTGGGACACTTTCTTCATTAGTCCAGTCCCTTTCCTCCTTAAACACAAAAATACATTTTAAAGCATTTGCAATCTCTCAAACATATAGCCAACAAAACAATACAGATTTTATTTATTTTTTATCATTTTCACTATTACACACTAGCAATGACTAACAGTTTACCAAGATTCTGATTCAAATTATTAAGGCAATCACACAAACACAACCGTCATTTGAAACTTCAGCCAGGCACTGCTCATCCCTTGTCCAGTACAGTCCCAACAGTGAAGCATGGTTGTTTGATTGATTGCATGAATCATTGCAATGTTTTAAAAAAAAAGAAAAAAAAAAAGTATATTTTAGCATACTTTTACAATCAGTAAATTATATACATAAGTGTGGACTAAACTAAATGAATGAAATGGGTTCAGCAGTTGTAAATTGAATGTCATTATAGTTCAAATTAATATTATAGTTAAAATGTATAATTATATTAAATGTATAATTTATTTATATAATTAAATTTTTTTAACCTCCTAGGTGTTAAGAAGCATCGGAGGCAGTCGGATCCATCTGCAGGACTTTATTTGGAGTAACTGGCAGGCAAGGTAGAGACACAGCAAACAGGGCAATCAGAGGTAAGACAAAATCAAGGTCAAAATCCAGGCAAAGGTTCGGGGTCGGCAGCAAGGTAAGGTAATACACACAAAAGGCAGAATAAACACAAGACTTCGCGCTTGACTAGTCTGCTGGGCTGGCTGGAAGTTGGTTGTGAGACATTGGTCGAGGATTTCCTGGGCATTTATCCAGGATCTCTCCTCCGCACCATAGCCCTCCCAGTCTATGAGGCATTGAAGGAAGCGACCCTGACGCCTGGAGTCCAGGATCTCCTGGACCCGGTATGCTTCTTCGCCGTCGATAATCAGGGGAGGGACATTGACAGCCGCAACCTCGTCCTGGTCCCTGTCACGTCCCGGCTTACCAGCGGGTTTCAGTTAGGACATGTGAAAAGTGGGAAAAACACAGTAATTAGCAGGCAGTTCCAGACGGTAGGATACAGGGGTAATTTGCTTTAGAACTCTGAAAGGACCCACATACCTCAGGCTCAAATTTTTTCAGGGTAACCGCAGGCGCAGATCTCTGGAGGACAGCCAGATCCATTGTCCAGGTTCGTAGAAGGGACCCGGGCATCTGCGACAATCGGCTTGTTCACTTACTCTACTTTGGAGGGGCATATGCGCAGCTTCCCAGGTTGCCTCACTACGGTGTAGCCTGTGATCTATGGTGGGTAGGTTGGAGGGTTCCCCTGACCAGGGGAATAGAGGCAGTACCCCAGGACCACTTGAAAGGAAGTCAGACAGGTAGCAGGCGTCCGTAGTGAATTCTGGACATATTATGCCGAAATATTGGATATTGGCTCCAGTCCTATTGATTTTGGTTGCAGTAGGCCCAGAGGAAACGGGTTAGTTCCTGGTTCAAACGTTCGGCCGGTCCATAAGAATGGAAGTGGTAACCAGACGTTAAGCTTATGTTAACCCTTTGGGGTCTGAGGTGATTTTGGGGATGCTGAGATGTTTGGACATGCTCTGATATTTGTGGTTATTTCAGCTACTTATAACATACTATTGACCAACATGTAAGTGTTTTTGTATACAGCAGAAACTGTGCTACAATAATGTGTGACCAGGATGGATGTACATGTTTGCATTTTTTTAGAAAAAAAAAAAATAATAATAATAATAATATGCGTGGTTAGTAAGTTTTGGGAAAATAAAACTAGAACCGGTTCCAACTTGGAACCGTTAAAAAAAAAAAAAAAAAAAAGACGATGCCATTGGAATTGTTTAAAATTTGTTTTCGATTCCGATCGGCCCCAAACACGCAAGTTTTGGTTTACATTGTGGCCACCGTATTTCCAGAAGTGCTTGCCGCCCGCTAACCAACGTTAGTAACATTACCTCGTCGCAACGATCAAGTAAGTGATTGTAGTTTAACAATAAAGCACTTGACCAAATTTGGCCCACGCTAGTAGCAGTCCTAATATTACTGCTGCTAATGCTAAACCGGTTATATTGAATCAAAATAAAATTATCCTCTGTGAAATCAAATGAGCCTATAACATGTTTTGACCCCAGCCCACAAAGAATCGGAATTGAGAATAGAAAAGAACCGAAATCGAAAGGAAGAATCGGAATCAGAATCGTTCAAATCAAAACGATGCCCAACCCTATTGAAGAGACTCGAATATATGCCATCCAGGTTTATCATGCAGCAGGTTTCCAATCACTTAAAAAAAACAAACAAAAAAAAACAAACAGTATATAAACATATCAAGCATAGAAACAGCATTGCGTCCAAAGAAATGTAGATGTCATATTCCAAAAAAAGTCAGGAATTACAGTTTAAGAAAATAATAACTTAAACCAGCATTCATCATTCACTTGTGATATTGTTTTTAATATCGTATTATTTATGCTACATGGAACATAGTAACAGCATACAGCCTGATATATTCAAAATGCTTCACTCACATTCAAACATTTCAGTCAGGTATTATAGTTCAGGGAAAAAACAAAAGCAGTAAATTTGTTAAAGTTTATGCCACAATACCTTGCAAACTTATACAAAAACAAACAGTACTTACTCATGAGAGTGATCGTTCGGTTGCTGGAGCAGCTCGCACGCCGCATCTTGTGGTAAATCCATCGGTTATCTTCTTTGCTGAAGTCGTCGCTGTTGTTTTCTGTGTTCGTCCACGTTGAGCACGCAAGCTGTTGTGGGCGTGTACATGTTGCGCACACCTCATGTGGAGATTGTAATGACAAAGCGAAAGTAGCTCATGGGCGTGGTCACATTAAAAAATAATTAGATCAGATTGAGAAACTCAGTAAGTGTTGGTTACTTACTGCCTGTGCGGAGGCAGGTGAGTGGCCATTTTTTGTCTGAAGGCGAGGAGGTTGTGATATTCTTGTGGTAGGTCCTCCGTGTAGGGCGGTGTCAGTTGTGGGTTTCTCAGTGTCTTTTAGGTTGAACAATGTCGGTGAAGCAGTGATTCTGACAGTGTTGTGACCATTAGCTGATTTGTTTGTCAGTCCAGGAGATGGTGGGGTTGTGTCTCTCCAACCAGGGCAGGCCGAGGATGAGTGGATGTGCAGGTGACTTAAAGGTGAACAAACGGATGGTCTCGCTGTCAAGAGATCCGATCCTGAGAGTGAGGTCCTCTGTGATGGTATTAATACAGCCGGTCCCTAGGGGGCATCTAGAGCTGCCACGGCCACCCGGGAGTCACATGAAAGAAGAGGGAGATGGTTTTTCATAGCAAACTCATCAATAAATTTTCCCGCCACCCCAGAATCAATAAAAAACATGGTGTTAACTATAAGGGTATTGGTGCTAATTGTGACTGTCACTTCAAAAGCTTCATTAGGAGATTTAGCACTCACCCGTGTTTTCTTGGAATGTGGAGGTCAAGTTGGGCAATAGGCACGTAGGTGAGGCCACAGTAGAGGCATAGGTGGCTACGGATTCTCCGCACCCGTTCCTCCTGGGTGAGGTGAGTGAAGCCGACCTGCATGGACTCTGGTTCGTGATTGGATGGTGTGGGAAGAGGCAAACGAGTGAAACGCCTTCCGCGGTGAGCTCGGACGAGGTTGTCGATCCGAATCGCCAAATCCATGTAATCATCAAGAGATTTGCCATCATCTCGACAAGCAAGTTCCATTTGCAGCTCATCACATAATCCGTGGCGATAAATTAGCTTCAGTGGTTCCGTCTCCCAACAGGTCTGAGCAGCTAGAGTCCGAAATGTGAGAGTGTATTCCACGGCAGTAGTGGAGCCCTGCTTGAGACAGAGCAATTCCTTGCCTGGTTCCCTCCCACCAGCAGAATGTTCAAAAACCTTGTGAAATTGAAGCAAGAAACGGTGAAACGAGGGAAAAGTCATCTGCCGACCGTCCCCCATGGCCGTGACCCAGTCTAAAGCTTTCCCCCTAAGTAGTGAACAAACAAAGGCTACCTTACTGTCATCTGTAGGGTAGCACTGCGGTTGCTGGCTGATGTAGTTGGTACACTGTAGCAAGAAGCCTTTAAACTTTCCGGGTGCACCGTCAAATTTATCTGGAAGTGATAGCTGCGTGTGAAACTGGGCAACGGGCATGGCGGTGGCAGCAGCGGTGGCCATTGCACCAGCAGGAGCGCTACTGGAGATGGTGGTGGTCAAAGCTTGCATCAACCGCACCAGCTCCTCGGTCAGGGATGTCAGCTTCTCAAGCCACAGAAGTGCGGCTTGATACAATAAAACATAGGTAAGCATTTTTATATAATTTTATAAATACTTCTGTGTGTACTGGTGATTATACTAATAAGCATTAAGGGTAATCTAAAATAGATTTGTTGATACATATTTGTAAAGTTGAAGTTGCAAATACATTAAACATATAATAACTTTATACATGATAAAACTACTGAAAAATGATAATCAAGTATTGTACATGTGTTAATCGGCACATCAGAATAAGGGTTCTCTTTAAAGCTGGTATAGTATTAAGGCATAATGATTTAAAATGTACTATGATATAAAGAGTGAAAGTATTAAGAAAATTATTAAGAAACAATCATGACAATTCTTAAAAAATATATGTTAAGGTTTGATAACAACTACAAGTGCAAATTAAGTGCACTTCTTTTCAACAATGGAATTTAATCTCTATTAGGGTTTTCAAATTACTATAAATATTTGATCCACTAATAACCACTAATGATATAAATCAATTCATTTTAGCAGGCACATTAAAAACATTTGAACAGTTAGCTTTACAAACCTTGTTCAAGTTTGCACTACTGTACATACCCAATGCAATTTGCAAATTACCCAAAACAAATAAATACAAGCCAAAGTAATTAACCAGAAGGAGAAACAATCAAGAAGTGCTACCATGGCAAATTTCATTAGTACAACAACAGTACAACTCTACAGCAGAAGTACTTTAAGAATGAAGTATTCAGCCAGTACTGAGTCTCGACAGGGCGCGTCAGAAGGAAGATGTTGCTCATTCTCCGAGTTTCTTGAAGAACTGCTTGTGTTAAAGGCATTTTGACTAGGTTTACCAAATATGCCTGCCGCCACTTGCCAATTACACAGTCGATTTCATCTTGAACCTTCTCTGTGACAAATGACAACAATCATATATTTTAGTGCCCTTTAACAATTATATATGGTACAATATAGTGACTCATATGATGAAATATTGACCCAAAAAAGAAAATTTGCCAAAATTTTACTCATCTTTGGACCACCCAAAGATGCAGATGTGTTCTTCATTAGAACAGATCTGGAAAAATTTTGAATTACATCACTTGATTACAATGGATCCTCTGCAGTGCATGGGTGCCCGAATGAGAGTCCAAACAGCTGATAAAAACATCACAATAATCTACAGGAAATCCAGACCACTCCAGTCCATCAAAATATATGTGAAGCCATGTTTCAACTCACCTCAACCAGGAGAGAATTGTGATTAATCATCGTTAACCCACCAAAACATTTCTAAACAAATGTGATCCTGTCTGTGAAGTTATCCTTTTTTTCATCATTTACTGTTATCTATCATAAAAAAAATCATCCTTTATAAGCTAAAGAACATTCTGTAAAAATGTAACCTTCATATCTTTACAGTTTTTCCCAATTGTTTACACACAATTACTTGTACTTGAGACAAAATGACTACAACATGTAACTGATGCACCAACCCCCTTAACCAATTCTGCTGAACTACAAGCACAATTCCTGCTTTACACTCAAATTGCAGGTTTAAAACACACATTTTTCAAAACATTACACACAATTCTCTGCATTTGGCACAATTTTCATGAAGATTTTTCATGTCCTTCAATCCTATTAAGATTTTTTTTTTCTGCCTGGAGATAGAAAGTGTATGACTGAAATCTACACACACGTATACCCCTTCTCCAAGCTATGGAAGATGCATGTGCCAGGGCAAACATTGCTTGTGATGTGGAAGAGGTGCTGTAGCCAGACCGAAACAGAAGAGGGGATGCAGCATAGCTGCATAGCATAGCTGCAGTGGCGGAGCCAGAAAATTTTTCCTGGGGTGGCCAGGGTGAGATCACTACTCACATAGGGGTGGCCATAAGTA
>JAUYWG010000038.1:22490494-22508629 GCA_034779775.1 Enteromius afrohamiltoni
TGAGCAGCTGCGCGTTGAGTTTTGCGGGTGATTCAACGTGCAGCTTCTCAGTGATCTACGGCTCTGTTTATAAGCTGGTGTTCCTTTTAAAAACAGCTGACGGAGTTTTCCCGCTAATCAAAGAACCGTCTTTACTGATGAGACGCGCATAATATATTGTATGATATATCGTCCAGCCCTAGTATAGCACACACATTGCCTCTGTATTTCAGATTTCTCCCAGCATGGGGTCAGGACACTTGTCAGTCAAAAAATAAGAAAACAAAGTAACTGGCGTTACTTTTTGCTACCATTACTCTAAAATGAAAAAAAAAATCTGTTACTTTACTAGTTACTTGAAAAAAGTAATATTATTACGTAACTTGTGTTACCTGTAATGCATTACCCCCAACACTGCTCATCAAAAATATCTTAATTTGTGTTCCGAAGATGACCGAAGGTCTTCTGGGTTTAGAACGACATGAGTGGGAGTAATTAATGAAAGATTTTTCATTTTTGGGAAAACTAACCCGTTAAACAAAAAATTAAGTTTTTGGCTTTGTAACTATATATAAGATACTAATTCACACGATTTTTGCTAATTCGTATGAATCTGTACAAATGACCTACACCTATCCCTGTCCCTAAACCTACCTGTCACTGGGGTTTAGACAAATTAGCATGATTTTGCCACATCGTATGAATACGTACGAATTGGTCGTGAGACTGTGTTGGAGACAGGGCTAAAGACAGGGCACAGGCACCACACCTTGCTCTTCCTCAAAGCTCTGAGACAGATAGATGCATTGCATTCTTGTTGAATGTGATGCTCCAAAGTATTTTTGCCCTCTGCAAAGGCCTTCAGGTGTAAGGAAGAAAAATGGCACTGCTTTCTCCACTTGTATCCACTGCTCAGGGAAATGCCTGAACAAATAGTTTATTTTAAACAACTTGCCAACTCTTAATCAGGAAGTGACTGGGTTTTGATGTCAGAGATTAAGGTAAACTTTTTAATAATTCTGACACACAAGAAAAACTAGGCTCACCATTTCCTTGAACTACTTGTTTAAAAGAAAAGTTCAGAAAGTTGTCCCCTTTTGTCTCCAAAACCTCTTTCACCCTCCACACCAGCACTGTTACAACCCACTCTATGGCTGACAAAGTTGCCGAATTTTGCAGCCACCTGCATGATCAGCAAATTACATACATTACATGCATCTCTACATGTAATTTTAAAATAACTTCCATTGACTTCTATTGTATTAAAATATGAATAATGCATACTGACGAGCCTTAATGCTAAACTAAAATATAATTGGGTATTTTTACCCAATATGTTCATCACAATATGTTTGAGGAACAAGTATGTTCTTCTTCTTCAAAAAATTGCATCATAATACAAAATGGAGTGTCCTTGTATTTTAAAGATTTTTTTTTTAATGTCTGCCTTTGCAGTTTGGCCATCCATAACGTTATTTTCAAATCTGAATAAAGAAAGATGCACTATTGAGATATGTAAAATATGGATAATTTAAAATATAACAGTAAAAATGTTATGCTAGATGTGAAGTGTGATGAAAACCTATGACAATAGACATGTCAACTACAGATATATTCCACATTTGATGGTTTCCTTTCTTGGAAGCTTCCTGTCTGTTTTCACCCCCTCTTTTAGTGAATTGATATGTCTGACTGACAGCACACTTTTTAATATATATCTTGTAATTTTGCTTCACAATAAATTTAACAGTGTTAAAGACAACTAAACATACACTCTATGAACAGCATTTTTGTGGGAGTTTGCTCAGTGTGACAAGTGTACATTTCAGATAGTTACATCACAAACCTTTTGAGATCCTTGCACGTGTCATGCATGAGTTACTGTGTTTAAATGGTCGTAACATGATATAAACAACAAAGGTCAATGAAACATTCACAAGGTTAATTCACAAATTCGCACTTCTTCGTTAAATTAAATAAGCAAATTTGGCGTGCTGTCCGCTTCCAGTGCTGCACGAATAGACTTTATAATAGAATCTTCTTATTGGAGAGTTTTGTGTTTGTTTGTTCTTTTTCTTGTTTGTTCTTGATTTTATTTCACACAAACAGAATGCAAGAGCAAAGCAAATTAGTCTATGGTAACTTGAAGTATATACTGCATTGAAAATGTAATGCTTTAAAGAAAGGATGTTTTTTGCTGGCTACTGATGTAGTTACTGTATCTACCACTAGGGGCTAAAGTGGTCATGCAACATGTAAAACCTTTAACCCTTTCCTTGGTCCAAGGAACTACAGACTTTGAGCCTATTTGCACTGCCCCCTATTGGTCAGTGTACTCATTTTTGTGACAGTTCCTTCCTCTTTTGCAGAATTAATACAAAAATATTACAGGTTCAGTTAACATTACACAATTTTAATCACCCTTGTGTTTTCATCTTAAATATAATCAAATATATAGAGAAATATCCCAAATTGTTCTTCAGTTTTTCCCTCACTCTAGGTATGAAATTCTGCTAAAAGGGCAGATTGTTTTATGAATGCACTTGTAACATCTATTCACTGTAGGACAGTGGTGTGTGTTTACGAGACAATTTCAATCACAAATGTAGGGGGCTCCAAAATTGCAAAGATATGCGAAACTACATACAGTTGCCTTTATGAGGCCATAAGAGCTTCATACATTATATTTATTTTTTTTAAACAAGCACATTTAAAATGTTTTTAAAGTTCAGCATGTTACATTATAGAACATCCAAAACTATTTCATGTCAGCTATCTGCATATATGTTCAATCTATACCGGACTCAAGAAAAACAGAGGTTTAGATACAGTACTATCAGATATGTGGTTTATATTCCTTTACGCATTTAAGAGCGTTGAACATTTGGAAAGGGATGTGGGTCATTAAAGCCTCTTTTTGCTTGCATCAGCAAGATTGCAGTATTGGAGAGAGATGTAGAGCTATTTTATGAGATAGAGAGAGAGAGTAAGGAACGAACAGGTGCAGGTTTTCCAGGATCCACACTGCAGATGCTCTCTGAAATAGAAAAACAAAAGAAGCTCCCGCTGCTCCCCACACGACTATCCCAAAGGAAACCTTTAAACTGGCTTACAGCTCTGTGTATTGAATCCTTCAACATGGTTTTGTTCCATTTCGGCACAAAATGTCAGTGTCTTCATACACAAATCCTGTATCACTGTCCACACAGGCTCCACATGGTTCCTTCTCGCTGCATTATTGAATAAAAGGAGGGGGCAGGAATGAGGGAGCGTTCTTTGATGATGTGTCTTAAACATGCTTTTTCTCCTTTATTTTGAGAGACTGGGGTGTGCAGAGAATAAGTCTGCTTCGAGGTCTACAATATCAATCATGTCAGGTCAGTTTTGTTATTCAAAGAACATATTGTCTCATACTAAAAATAGTGCCTTAGAGCAAGTCAAAGGAGATTGTGACAAGGAAAAAAAGATATTTAAGGAACCAGAATCAGCCTGGAAAATCCCATCCTCTTCTAGTAGGCAGTTATGTCCATAAGTCAAGAACTGGCAGTGCAGTCTTTCAAACAACGGTTAATTGGCATCTATAGTTTCATATAGAATCTTTAGCATCCATGAAACCTTTAGATTGAACAAAAGTTTATTTATCCACCTTATTTTTAATGTAAGAACTTATTTTTAACACAAGGCCATTTGTAACCAGAAGGTGCACGACTTCCGGTTTAATTTACTTACATTTATTTAGCTGAACAAAATTATGGCTTAATAATTCCAACTGGTATTTGGTATCATATTACTTGTATTATTGTTCTTCGGCTGCATCCACATGAAGTCAGAGCTTTCCCTATCCAATCTAGATGTAAACAAATGAGTGTGGCGGCCCGTATGGGGCTTATGATCATTTACAATCATTTCTATCACCAAAGGTGCTTTCCTTGCTTATTTGAGGAAAAACAGACAAGAGAAGCTGTTTTACCTTTTATTTTAGTGTACCGCTTGCATAAACACTGCATCCTTAGGGGCTGCCATTTTTGTTTTGCGGACTATGTGACGTCAGAACTCGGAACTGGGAGTACATCAATCTAGTACAAGTTCACGGGTGGGAAGTCACGGGTTTGACTTCCATTCCAGTGTTCTTTCTCGGGTAGAAGGTTGGAAAAACACAGATTGCCTGGAACGCAGCATAGTGTAACCCATCAAACTGAGCAATCTAGAGCAGGGGTACCCAATTATTGTCCTGGTGATCAACTGGCCTGCAAAGTTCAGCTCCAACTCTAATCCAACACAGCGATCCTGCAGACCTTAATTAGTTGCTTCAGGTGTGTTTGATTAGAGTTGGAGTTGAAATTTGCAGTTAATTAATCAGAACTCCTAGCATGTTCGTCGATTAAAATAGCTTACTTCTGCTTTGCAAAAAAGGGGATAGAGATAATCCTTAGATTATTAAAATTATATTCATGTGAAGAAACTGTTCACTGTGAGGAACCGAAACCAAAACGTTCAACTGTTTTTGCTTTGCTGTAAAGCATAACCTATTAAGAGTGAGTAACAAGCTGCACTATGGGTGTCCCATGTTGCTGGTAATGCCATAAGGGTTTGCTGCTGTCGGAATTGATTTATGAAGGTCCCAAAAATGGATGCATCCCACCAAAAAGCTTGTGCTATTGTTGTGCTATTTGTTTGTTAATTTGCTACAGATAGGACACCAAAGAGAATACACAAGAACATGCATGTAAGAGGGGAAAGGTGTGCAGGCTGAATTCCACAACAGGAGTGGCGCGAGAGTGAGAGATCGACGTAAAAAAAACACAAGAGAATATTGGCGCGAGAGAGAAAGAGAGAGAGGTACGCAGTACTGCAGCAGTATCCCTCTCAATGAAGCCTTCTCAGGTCTGTCTGCCTGACTAACTAGTGCTGCAGCGGAGGAGAGAGACAGAGAAGAGAGAGAGAGAGTGAGGGAGACGCGGCGCACACGCTCACTCCAGTGCTGCAGGACTGGATGAGAGGAGCTGAGATAATATCCACACCACCAGCATCCATCACCGGAGCTACAGAGCCATCTCAGCCCGTCACGGCGCTCGCAGGCTGTTAACGGCACTATGGCACAAGCCGCCAAACATCTGCGCAAGAATAAGGATTTAGAGGCGCTCGCCGAGCAGGAGCGGAAGGAGAAAGAGGAGGAGAAGGCGAAGAAAAGGAGCCGCTCGCGGGATAAAAAGCGCAAGGTAGGGAAGAGAGATAAGTTGACAGCGAATGAAGGGAGGGGACAGCACTGGGATATTAATGCTGGGATAGCAGCAGAACACGCAGTGCCAGATATTCGCTGCTGTTTACACGTGCATGTACAGGTGAGGTGCTTCCCCTCGTGAGGGTCCGCTCGCATCAAACGGCCCAACACGAGTCTGTTGGAATTATCCCAAAAGTGTTTGTTTTATTTCATTATAGTTTGTATGTTTCCATGTGAAAATTCTGTTAAATTAAAAGAAACTGAGAAGAAATCATTGAAACCGCGTTTATTCTATACATACTAATGGGCATGAAAAAAAGAGATGAGATGCAGATCTGTAGGTAATGTATTCAAACAAAGCGACCTTGCTGAGTTAAAGGGATATGCAAAAAAACCCATATATATATTTTTTACACATTCTTCAAAATAATTTATTTTTTGTTCAGCAGTAAGAAAGAAACTTGGCGGTGAGTAAATGATGACAGAATTAAACTATCCCTTTTAAGCATCAGCCTGACAAGAGTTTGAGATTTAGTACATACACAAATATTATATCAATCATTCAAAAAAACTGAAGTTAGCTGTTATATCTGTTTACCAAATATATTTTGTGCATGAATACGAACATGATTAATTCAGTTAAATTTGAATAAATTATCCTATAATTAAATTGATATTCAGTCTTTTCAATCTATAATGAGCCAGAAAGACATATCCATACAAGTTTATTTCACTCAAAACAAGAGTCTCTTGTAAGAATCTCATATGCATACAGAATGTTTTGCACATTTTTCATACCTTACATTTATTTAAAATAGCATATGAATGATTCATTTAAGAGTATACATATGCAGCATTAGTAGTCTTGTTCACTCACATAGAAGAGCAAGGAGCTAGTCTATTTGAATAAACTACAAGGTTTAAAGGTTTTCTCTCTTAAACTGTTTTTCACTAGAAGCATTTTACACTGGTGTGGTACAGCAAAAGATGTTTATGTTAGTAGAGTTTGTTGCACTTTCGTTCTGCTCGTCTGCATGAAGATGCGTTGCTGTTTAGCTCTAACACTTAAACCATTTTCACTGCAGGGTTTCATATTACAGTACCTTGCTGAGGAGGGTGCTTGTGTGCCCGGATCTGCGGTGGGATATCAGTAATCCCTCTATCTTCCTTGATTTCTGTATGTGTTCAATGTAGAAATCACTTATTTGAGGCTGTCAGGTTCTTGATTGATGTCAGTTGTATGCTAAAAATCAAAAATGTATAGAAGAATTTTAGGGAAAATATCTATAGGCCATGTGATTTGTTTCTGATGAAAAAATGCTTGCTCTTACTTTAATACATAATCTCTTACAAGTAGTTAACATGCTGACAAGTTGTTGTCATGAGTTCCAACCCTATACAAAGCCAGCGGGACGCAAAGAGTCTAGAATGTATGATATACCTGCAGTGAACGGATTTGATTCTGACTCACATATTTCTTCTCCTTGCATCATTTTAATATTTATGGTTCAGCGTATCTCATTCCAGCTCTGAGTCTTGCAGGATGCCTTAAAAGTCATTTTGAATGGCAGCAATCAAATGCAAGGTCTTCCAAAAGGTGTTAGTGGGCTGTCTTCTTCAAAATGAAGTCTCATCAAGGACTGTATTGCAGTGTTTTCACAGTTTTGAGGATACGTTGCGTTACTTACACATAACCTCCCACCAAATTCTTCTTAAACAAGGCTATTGAAATACTCACACTCATGCTCATACACACACACACACACACTTAAAGTTCACACGTCTTTCCTCTCTAGTGGATTGTCTTGCATTAATTGCACTTGTACGCAGTCTCACTCTCCCACTCTGGACAAAGCCACAATTGTTGCTTAACATTGTGATTGATTTGAGAATCTGTGTATTTAAAGTGGCTTGCTACTGATGCAATAGCTACAGTGATACTGTAACTGGGAGAAATGGCTTCAAAAGGGTTTTAAATGTCAATTTTCACATCTTAATTTTAATCTGAGTATAGTTGAACCAAACCCCACAGTTACAGGTGAGATCATAGTCTTCAAAACCAATTTCACTCATACTCAGTTCTATATAGTTTTCTATAATAATATTGTTCTTCAAAAATATAGAGATAACCTTCCAATGATACATCCACTCCCTCACAAAAATACACACACACATTATGCATTATATTCAAAGCTTGCGTTGTGTTTGCTCTTCTTTTTTGTGCTGATCCAGCACTTTTGTGATTTTTTTTTTTTTTTTTTTTTTTCTTTCCATGCTACTTAAGCATGATTTATATGCTAAGTGATGGAGAATTATTGCTTTGTGCTTCCCTTGGGCATGACATTTTCACCATCTATTTGTCTTGTCTATCACTGTATAAACTGTACCTCTTTAATCTTCCACCAACGGTGATGCATATTTTTTTGCAACATGTAATTCACGAACACAAAAGAATCAAACATAATGCAATATTGTAAATGCTGTTCTAATGCAAACATGCATGTTTTGAAATTGCTTTTTATTTAGATTTTTCTTTGTGGTTTAGGATGTTAAACATCCAGGTTATTTTGAGATCAAAATGCAGCGGCGTTATTTATTATACATTTTTTAGATTGCATTTGTTGATGCAACTTCTTTATGAACCAGTGCGGTTGAGTCCAGCTAGCCAGCTGGCTTTTCACAGTACTGTGGATAGCATTTCATTTTTGACAGTTGCAGCTAACAATTACCTTTATAGAACTTTAGTGTAAATGATGCATGAAGTCAGATGTTGCAACAGGCTTTGCACTGGAGCGCATTGCTGAATATGCAGTGTTTCTTAGATCTTTGCCGGCGGTAGTTTTCAGTGTTACAAACATACAGTGTACTTTCAGCTTAGAGTGACAAATTTCACAGCAAGTTTCTATTTTATGTTTTTTAGCAATGAGCTTAGTGGTTTCTGTTTGCAGCAGATTTGCCACAAATTAACTGTAAGATTCCTTGAATAATATTTTGCAAGGGCAGCTCTTTGAGATTGAAGGCAGTTGTTTTTTGGGACAGATCCAGCTTGAATAAATAAACTGTTGTTTTCATTAACATCTGGGCACATGTTTGCATACACTTTGTGTGTTGCTGACACACAAAGTGTTTAATTGTTATGCTACAAGCGGCACCAAATTTAATGACTTTCACAATTGACAATTATTGAAGTTGACTATAATTTTCATGCCTTAAAGAAAAATGTAGTTTTTTAGGCTGTATAAGGCTAAAGTGTGCATTGTATTGCCTGCGGTGTACATATTAGTACCCATATCAGTACCATGTTAGTATTTTTTTGTAAGGTTACCACCACACAACCTTAGAACCTTTTTTTTCTGTGTATCAACGGCATACTTGTCTTTGCACATTAAAAATTGCAACTCAAGTCATGTCCCTTGTGTTCTAATATTTGCCAGGCAAGTCACGTTTTTGCATCTTAAGATCTTTGACCTTTTGAATTTTTTACTGATTATTTACATTGCACTTAACCTCACCTCGGTCTTCTCTGCCTTTGTAGACGATTCCAGAAGACCTCGGTGCTGAGCTAAGCATCACGATCATCAATTCTAAAGCAGATAATGCTTACTGAAGCTGATGGACTTGTCAATAACACTGTATGTAACTTAAATACTACATCATCTGCTGATTATTATAGATGGATGGGAGGACTGTAAATTACTTTATTTGGACCGATGGGTCAAGGTGATATGATTTAACGCATACCAATGACAAAAGTAAACATATTACACTACATTTTGAAGCTGGTATAAGCAGAAATAACTTGATTAACTTAAAATTTCTTATTATCTACCAAGGTGCAAACTTCAAACGTTATGTAGTAATCTGTCTGTACTCCAACATTTGTCATGTTGACATTGTCATTGCTTCACTGCCCTCACTGACCTCATGGGATAGTAAAGTGTCCATCATACTAGCACGCTTTATAGTCTTAACAGAAGCATTAGGCCGGTTTTATTATGAGTGCTACAAATTTGGACATACTAATTATTTCATGTTTTTTTTACCTGATACATATTAGAAACGAATAATGGTTCGAACGTGATTCTAATGGCCCATTCACTAAGAATGATAACAATGAAGATGACACATTAACGCGTGATAACATTCTGTTTATTATATCAGAATCCATCCTGCATCTGCTGCTTTTCTATGTAGGATGGATTCTGATGGGTCAACAATGTTTTAATTAACTGGGAACCGTAAAAAGCTAGATATCTCTGCAAGCACACCACACTTGCTACAAAATGGATTATCTATTTCATAAATATTAAACTGAATTAACACTATTAAAAATGCATATGGAGGATTCAAAACTGTCTTTGTCATAGAATACTCTGTTGTTCTGACTGGGTTTACAGCTTTAACATTTATGTTTAGTTTTTTCATGATCTGAGGTTAATTATTCATTGCCACTTTGTCATTCATTGTCAGCTACAACTATCCCCAAAAGTGATATTCAAAGTCGCATAACAGACAAATTCAACATTAAATAAGGCACATAATCAGTGCCCATACCATTGTAATTGTCTGATTGCATCAGGTTATAGGTTAGTTAGTCAGTCATCCTTTTTTTCTGGTCAAAACTGAATGTCAGTAACAGTAAAGTAAGTAAATTGGTCTAATTTTTACATGGTTATGTTTATGCACCACTCGACTCAATATCAATATACGTTCTAAAAAAATCCTGCGTTGATTTGTTTGCATTTCATGGGTTCTTTTTATGTTGAAAGGTTCATTTAACAGTGCTGTATGTCATTTTTCTATGACTGTACTAAAGCAAAAAAAAAAAAAAAAATTTTTTGCAGATATTGAAGAGACCTTGCATTCTGTTCCTGTAACATGTCCTCAGCCTGTTACAAATGTTCCTTGTCTGTTCGATTACGTTATTAATTGATCTTTATCTCACATCTATGCCATATCTACATGTACAAACTACTGCTCCATATACTGTAAAACATTACTTTGGTGTAAAGCTGCTTTGCAATGATATGTGTCATATGTACCCATTTTAACCCGCTAGTTGTCAATATTACATACTGCACCTTTAAGGTTAATTTTCTACTTTTTTTTGCAGATAACCTCAGTCATTTTCCTCCAGCACTCTTTAGTATGATGTGGAATTCATAGCTGACATCAAGGTGGAAAGTTTGTCAGGCCCTAAAACTGTGAAACACCCCCACCTCAGTTAACATGAGGATCTTTTCATCAAACATTCAATTTGAAAGCGTGGCCAAGCAGCTTCACTTTTAAATCATCTGTCCAGAGCACATTGTCCTAGAAGACAATATCCATTTTGGTCCAGAAGTTGGATGCTAAAATTTTTTTTTCTAAGATCTCAAGCTTCTTTCATGCTGACCTCCCATGTAGACCAGATTTGTGAAGTCTTTCTCTAATAGATAGATAGATAGATCATATTTTCTTAATGGTGCACAGCTTCTATATATCAGTGTTGATTGCAGGGTTCTGTCACTCTGTTAGTGGTCTGGTGGGATTTGTGCTTGGCCTGCAGACACATGACTCAGCACATTGTGAGGATCACTCACTCATATTTATAGCTGAGTGTGGGCCTCTTTCAAACTCCACCTTTACCACCCTTTCTAATTGAGTGAAGGATGTTGTGGGCGGGGGTTATGTGTATGTCTGTGTATTTATGAGAAAGAGAAAGCTGACTTTGAATAAATGTCTTGGAATGGAAATGGAAGAGATTGAGTTAATGCACTTAAATAGAAAATATGCAACAATAAGTTTTGCGTCATACTAAATTTTAAGGTTAAATTCTTACTGCTATTAATTATGGCTTATCCATCAGTAAACTCTTAATTTGCTGCTTGTTAATTAAAGTAGTTATACAGAGTTATACAAAGCCAATTTTCCACAAGCTAATATGATTCTTTAGGGTCTTAATGGAAAGTTTGTTTATAGTTTTAAAATTTCTCAAAGATAGTTAAAAAAAAAACAATAATTTTACCCTGTCAAAAACAGCTCTTTTGAGAACCGAACCTAAAGTCCTCTGCATCATCAGTCACTCAGATGTCGGGGATAAATGACTACTGCTATGTTTATTATGCATTCAACAACAAAACACCTCAATCTCTTAGGAGTCTTGCTTGTCTCTGCGTCTCGGTTTGATGACGGCTCACTCAGGGCGGATCTGAGGTAAGACACCAGTTCAGTCTGTGTGACAGGCTGCTGTCAATCAACTATTGTGGGTGTGGCTTCTGTCTGTGTGACGCCACACCGACATGCATTTGAGAATGACTTTATTTCAGAAGGGGCAACTTATTTTTATAAGGATGCTGGAAGTGTGGCGGCGAGATGCCGTGTCTCGATCCTCTTCAGGAACTTGAGCCGCATCAACGAGACGTTATGGGGAAAGAGATGGCCATGCCAGGCACCTGGCTCGCAAGTCCAGTCCGTAAAACCGGACTAACGTATGTGGGGTGGACCACCCCGCAGCCCCACAGATCTCCTCCATGGAAAACCCTGACATCAGGGCCTTGGAGGCCGTGACACCCCTAGTTGAGTGCGCCCTGACCCCCAGCCTCAGCGGGAGCCCAGAGGACTCATAAGCAGTATTTATAGCATCCACAATACATCTGCTCAAGGTCTGCTTGGTCGCTGGATAGCCCCTCTTAGGTGGACCAAAACAGACCAAGAGCTTATCAGAACTGCACCACAGAGCAGTTCTGTGGACATATGTGTCCAGTCCTCTCACATGCAGTTCTGTTCCTGTTGGCTGGGCTCCATGAACGGAGGCGGGTTGCCTTCAGCACGACTGGCTGTGGTGTGACCGTAAGGCCTGTAACCCGCTCGCAGGTACAAGAACGCCTTAGCCATGCCTGGGGAAACTCGAGGTGGGAAGGGTCACCGAGAGGGCTTGAAGGTCACCTATTCTCCTCAGAGAATACAGCATAATCAGCAGTGTGGTCTTGATCGTCAGCATGTGATCAGAGACCTCCTCTATGGGCTCGAAGGGCCTGCAACACCACAGCTAGGTCCCAGATGAAACTCTGGAATCTGAGGATGCAAAACAATCTAAATTCTGAGTAAATCAGCTTTAAATTTGTCAAAATTAAGTTCTTAGCTATGCATATTACTAATCCAAAAATAGCATTAACTAATAAATAAATGTCATTAACATTGACAAAGGTAAATAGATGTTGTAAAAATATACCCAGCAGGCACACAAGGTCATAAAACGTTGATATTTGGTTAAATCTTGGTTGCGATGTCAGGTGACCGAAATTCAACGTTTATTGACAATGTTAAATTAACGTCCAATACTGACATCACCTGAAATTGATATTTTGTTGTTTTTAGCTTGTGTAACCAAAATCCAACGTTAAGTCAATGTCAAATTGATTTCAAATACTGATGTCAACTTGATTTTCATTTTCAACCAAAATGCAACGCCTGTCCGACGTCATGTCCAACATCAATCTGCTGTGCAATCCAGTGCCTGGTGGGTATTAGTCAGTGTTAGTTAATGCACTAATGTTATTAACATTAGTACATTTTCATAAATGCAACAAATTTAAATCTTTAAAAGAAGGTAATATTACCAGTAAAAAACAACTTTGGTATGTTCCTCTTACTAAGCTATCCTATAAAAGGATTGGTGACAGATCTGCATGTTTAGGTGAACTATACCTTTAAGAAATGCAGTTCCCTTGTTCAAAACACACACCATCATACTAAGTCAATTAAATATCAGAGTAATGTAATGAAAGCTCAGCATGACAGCTGTCAGGGGAAAACGTTTTTTTTCTTATTACTTGGATCTGATCTCAGCATCACATACGATTATTGGTTTTCTGGTGCCATACTTTCCTCTGGAAGGCCTTAATGCACTTCAGAATTGATTTGACAAAATATGATTCAACTTTAATTTTAATTCACTTTTTATTGATATTATTACATTTGTTCCAGTGCAGTCTTTACATAACTAACCAAGTGCAATATATTGTGCATTTACATTGTATATATTGCTGATCAGATCGGAAAGTATTTTTTTCATTGTTCTATTTTGTTCTTATCATCAAACTGACACCAGAGAACATTAAAGGGTTAGTTCACCCCAAAAATAAAAAAAAATCTGTCATTAATTACTCACCCTAAAGTCGTTCCAAACCCAGAAGACCTTTGTTCATCTTTGGAACACAAATTAAGATATTTTTGATGAAATCAGAGAGCCATCTGACCCTCCATAGACAGCAATACAACCGAAATGATCCCAGATCCAGAAACTGAGTAAAAACAGTCCATGTGAAACCAGTGGCTCAACCTCAGTTTTGCAATGCTAGGAGAATACTTCTTTTGCGCAAAGAAAACAAAAATAGCATCAGCTTACCATTCTTCTCCCATGACTTAAGTCTTCCACCATTTTAGAGAGTATCACAGTGCAATGCATATGTATGCTTTAGTGCATTTGACATAATCAGTTTTATTTAAAGCACGCACATGTACATAATCTGCAGTTGTTTACACCTAGAGGAAGGCGTACGTATAAATTGTGATATTCTCTAAAATGGAGGAAGACGTAAGTCACGGGAGAAGAATGGTAGAGTAAATTATGTTATTTTTGTTTTCTTTGCTGAAAAAAAAAACTGATGATGTCACATGGACTGTTTTACCAGTTTTTCTACTACATTTCTGGGATTATTTTAGCTGTATTACTGTCTATGGAGGGTCAACTAGCTCTCTGATTTCATAAAAAATTTCTTAATTTGTGTTCCAAAGATTAACAAGGTCTTCTGGGTTTGTAACAACATGAGGGTGAGTGAATTTTCATTTTTGGGTTAACTACTGTGACCCTTTAAATGTGGTAAAGCATAAATCATCCATGTTTGACGCAACAGAATAAACCTAAAAATAATAAAAAGAGATATAAAGAGAATATTAGTTATCAGGCACATTTGATCATCTCAATACTTTTAACTGCCCAATTCATATGAATCATTACTCAATCTAAGGAATGAACGTTTATCATTATACTAGAATTTCAATGAAGGGACACAAATCTATTTTTTATTAAAAATATCCTCATTTGTGTTTCAAAGATGAAAATCTTAATAAAATTGAGTAAATTATGATAAAATATATATATATTTTGTTCTGTGAAACAAGTATGTTTAGCGTACTGAAATATTTGCAGCTTGAATTTGAATTTTGAATTTGAAATTATGAGTAGCTTGTAGATCGGCAAGACCCATTTATAAAGTAGCTTCATTAACATTGTCTGGATCCACTTTTATATTGTACATCATGACAATTTCACCCATGTCGTCTTGTATCTGTCTCCCTCTCAACCCCCTCTGACTCCATCTGCCAGGGAATGATAATCTCTCCTTAGAAATGGTATTCTGATATGCCAGTCCTTTCATAAAGCTCTGCATTAAGAACACAAAGATTAGAATGACCAAAACAGAGACATGGAGGAGGGGAGTGGAGAATAATATTACGACTTGTGTGAACAATTCATCATATAACACTTTCTCTAAGCATCTGCTTTTGGTCACAATGCTATAAGTTATGTATTAAGTAATGAAACATTTTAGAAACATGATTAACATAAAACATTAATAAAATATTTGTTTTTCCTTCTCGTAAGTTTCTATTTCAACTGTGAAACAATGATTGGAGTCTGTGGTGCTACCTTGTGGGGTACAAAGGGCTTGTGCGAGGTGAGTGTATGGCCAAAATACTTTGTATGGAATGCATGAAATTATGTTAATGTGGCAAAATGTAGTGTGCATCAGCCAATGAAATTGCTGTATTTGAGACTATATTTATGTAAAAATCTTAAAAGTTTGAAGACGTTTGGCCCTATCAGCCTTTACCATTTGTTAAGCATTTGTGCTTTTGTTTTTATTGAGTTATTGCTATTACTATTGTGATTGTTATGTCGTTTCATTAATTCACCATTAGTCACTTTAACACTGCTGAACAAGTCTTACCAGGGTAAGCTGGTTTATAATATAATGCTTGCTGTTTTTTGCTAGTCTGTCAGCTAACATGACTTGATGTTTTTAGTAATGATAACGAACATCATTTCTGATTTGTAGTTTCAACAAGTTTCATTCTTCAACTCAGATTCTGAAAGTATTATTGTTTATGTATTGTGGTGAGAGTTGGTGAGGATTCATCTGACAAATGTTCAATCCTAACCTCCTTCAGTAGCATTTGTTGTGGAATTAACCACAGTGCTGACCTCACATGCAACTTAATCTGAATCCTGAAGACTGAAAAAAGAGATTGTGCTGTATCATCTGCCCAATTGTTATAAAATAATAATATTAACAGCCTTCTTAACATCCATCTCACACCTGATTTTTTTTAGAGGGCAGCTAAAATCATCATCCACAATCCAACTGACCACTGATAATTTTTCATAGCTGTGATAAGTGTGTAAATGATGACATAGTTTTCATTTTTGGGTGAACTATTCTGTTGAGGATTGTATGTGCTAATGAAAGTAGCAAAGAGATGTTAGAATGTAGATAAATGTACACACTTAAACAGGATATGTAATCTTAAAGATTTGCATAAGAAAAAAACATTAACACATCTCTCTTTGTTATTCATATTGAAAACACACACAAAAAGAACACTTAATTTTAACATTTGAGACACTGTTTCCTCTAGGGGTCACTATGGGGAATGTTGACAGATTGTCCAGTATCTGAATCACATGTCCAAACACAGCAATAACATTTTCATCCACTTCTTCATTTGCTGGAAACAAAGCAGGTGTTCAAGATGTATGGCGAGGGGAAACAGTGTCTTGTTCTCTCTCAGGGAACCATGGTTACATGCATAACCTGAGATGTTCCCTTTCAAGAGAACTCAGGCTATGTCCTCTAGAGGTTGCTTTGGGGAATGAAATAACCATGCTGATAGAAATGAATGGCATATTACCTAAAAGGGAAGCACTAAGCGCCAACTCCATGGGAGACCATCACAGTTACTCTTCAGATGCATTGGTGGCTGCCATTTCCATTAACCCCTTTGGCCAACAAGCCCAAGCTGCACGCCCTAAAAGAGCTTACCTGGGCAGAGCTCAAAGTCGTTGATTTGGAATAAAATCTAAATATGGCAAGGGAGTATGGCCCTGCCAAGTGACCCCGGCCTGTCAACAAGGATGATCTAGCATGTCTACCCCAACTCCTAGAGAGACCAAGGGATTGGCCAATGACCTGTCTGCCAAGGGCAGAATCTCTGGCTTGAGACGTCTAAGTTGTCCAGTGAAAGGGAAATTGCTAATGAAATGGCAATACCTTTCACCTTAAAGACAGAGGTTTGCAATTCAAAGAGGCTACACAAAGAATCCAACAACTTGACAGAATGGAGATAACACAAGGGTAATATCAAGCTCAACCTGGAATAAGACTTAACCAGTCTCAAAGCACTTAAAGGTAGGCAAAAAGCCTGACAACCTAAGCTCCTAAAAATTCACAAGTGAGGGGAGCAATGCCAGGCTCAGCCTAAAGGGCAGCTTTAGGAAGGAGGCTCAACTTCCAGCTACAGCACAGATCTCCCAACAGCTAATTACTCAGCTTAACGACTCTCTAAAGTGAGAGAAGTACTGAACATGCTCACGCATGTGCAGATTGAGAATTCTTGGGAGCAAATACTTATAACGAGGGATTATTTGGCTTCTCACCACCTTAAGGAGTGAAGCACTCAGAGAAGGAACCCTCTAGAGTTAAGGGAACACTGTAAGTCTACCTTAAAGGCTGGAATATTTTGGAATATTCACATTGAGCCTAATGACCTACAGCACGGAACTCTTAAGGAACATAACAATCCTCTATAGCAGAGGTCTTCAACCCTGCTCCTGGGGATCCACTGTCTTGAAAAGTTTATTTCCAACCTGCTTCAACACACCTCCCTTTGTGTTTTCGAGCAATCTTGAGGAGCTTGATTAGCTGCTTCAGCCGTGTTTGATTAGGGTTACAGCTAATCTCTGTAAGACAGTGGGTCCAGAAACTACTGGAGTACTGTGAAAAATAAACTTAAGACCTTCAAAAGAGAGGGGAGTACTGCTAATCTCAACCTAAAATGAGGCTTACAGGGCACATTCTTAGTACATACAATACAAAGTGTAGATATACTGCATGTGTCAGACACTGGTCATGCTGGCAGTGTTCCAAATAGCAACCTCATGAGGACGCAGTGCGAGTTCCCTTGAAAGTCAACATCTGTTGCTCTAAACTGAATCACATTTTGTTTTTAATAGAAATAAGTATAGATTTAAAGGGGTCATAAAATGCTATTTTAAAGATCATTATTTGGTGTAACAGAATATGTTGACATGTTTTAATGTTCAAAAACACATTATTTTTCAAATACTGTACATTAGAGTAGCTTCTCTTTGCACTGCCTCTCTCAAACACGTCATTTTCTACAAAGACCCTCCTTCCAAGAAACACAGTCTGCTCTGCTTGGCCAGCTGACAAAGTGCATTGTGACTGGCAGAATACCACAAGTTATAAATGTCAATAATGTCCTTAGTAGTATTATCATCAGTTCAAGCATGAAAGGGGAACAGAGTTGTGTGACAGACACAGTGCTTGTATGTATTTACAGTACACAAGCTGCAATTGATTCCACTGTGACCCTGTCTCTCTCTCTCTCACACACACACACACACACACATTTTAAGGCAATTTCACACAGATCTCAGAATGTACTGCACTATGGCACCCATTCATTTCAATAGTTTGCACCTTGTGAGCGCAAAACTTCACAACATTTCTTTGCACATCACTTTGTATTTTCCTTGGTTATAATAGCGTAGAGGCCATTCTTTTAAGATGTCTCCCGAACAGTATTTGGTAAATTGTTCCAGAGTTTGGGTGCTAAATAGGAAAAAGATCTGCCACCCGCAGTAGATT
>JAUYWG010000038.1:22512656-22524525 GCA_034779775.1 Enteromius afrohamiltoni
ACAAATGAGACACATGGGCAAGGAGACACAATGAAAACAAAACACAAAGACACATGGAACGACAGACGGCGTGACACCTAGAGTTAAACAGTTGAGTTTTACCATTTTTGAATCCATTCAGCCCATCTCTGTGTCTGGCAAAAGCACTTTAAGCTGTAACGAAGCATAGGTCATTGAATCTGATTAGACTGTTAACATCACAGTAAAAAAATTACCCCAAAACTATCTATATTTTATTTAAAACTATAGTTACATTTTTCTACATCGTGTACTAAGAGTGACAGAAAATGCAAAATTAAGATTTTCTATGCAGCTATATATCTAGGAACAAAACTGTCATTGTGGCATAATAATCAAGGAACTTTGCTGCTGTCCCATTGCAGCAGCAGGCACATTGATATTACGCAGCGCCTGAAATTGATGGGTAAATTTTATTACCTTTGGCAGTTCCAGGTTCTTATTTGTCTACCTACAGCCCCACATTCCCCACAATCTTGCTTTGGTAAATGAACCAGCTCCATCCCTACAAATCTTCTGTGTCCATTTATAGGAGTAGTAGATTTGTCTCCAGATGGTCCTGGTGATATCTCTGTGCCTCACACTGCTTTTGATCGGTGCAAGGCGCTTGCTTACGTCACCCACGCTGCTGCCTCACAGGTGGATTCATGCTGGACCTGGAGAGGCAATGCAACTTGATGGATCTGTTCTGGTTGCGTGCTTGTGTGTGTATGCATGTTAAAGTTTAATCTACTGACTCAACCTGCTTGATATATTCTCAGTCTACATTGTGGCTCTTAATGCCAATATTTTTATGCATTAGGATCTGTAAATGTCCTCCCGTGTCCTTGTACCATGACAAGCTGGCATTCACCCCCTCAGACTAAGCATCTGGCTCAGCATGAACATTAACCTGCATGAAGGTTAGAGTGTTTTTGTGACGGATATGTATTGGTGCTTTTCCTATTCAAGTGAAAATGAAATCATTGATTTTTTGAACTTTCTGATGCTGCTTGCAGAATATAAACAAGGCTTTTTTGTTGCCACAATTAATTTGTTCTCTGTCTTTACAAGAGCCTGGCCTTAATCAGTCACTTTTTATATGAGATGTTGTGAATTAATAGTATTGCTATATGGTAATGTAAGCTCATAACTTATGTATTCATCTTCCTTTTAAGAAGCAATGGAGAACACATTTACTGACAAGACTGACATTGTACTAGGCACATATTACACATCCTACATAATTTGGTTAGTTAAAGGGGTTATGGCTAAGGATACTAGTTTAGGCTGCTACACTAGAGTGCCGATCGGGCCGCTTTTTTCTGTCAGAGCCCTGTCTGCGTCCGACAGAGCAGTAACTGGACCCGACCCGAGCCTGACAGGCATTAAGATATTTATGTCCGAGCCTGATCCCAGCCCGATCAAATTTTTTCTGATACTAATGACACATTACACTTTTTTGTGTGGAAAGCCCTCTTTTACTAAGCAACTGTAGGAAGGCGTTCGGAAACATCAACAGATGAGAGCATCAGCGCACACGGGGCAAAAAGCGCCGTTATAACACCGGCGCACATTCACGCTGATGTGACCGAGCCCGATGTGACCCAAAACCGAGCATCCTTTCTAAATATCTGTCCGAACCGTATCCATCCTCTGTGCTACACTCAAAAAATATTATCTAACATCACTGAACTAACTTGTATACATGTTTATACCTTTATACCAACCAACTACTTTTTATTGGTTAAATCAGACAGAACTGAATAATTTTATGGAGAAATGGCTTATTACCCCGTTTTACAGTGTAGCTGCACATTTTTCCCTCTTTGTTGATTCTTGAGCTAGATATTGCCCAGAAGTTATCTTACTGTTACGCTGTTGTGATCACTGTAGGCTATTGTCTCACTGTGAACAGGCATGTCTACAGATATTGAGCATTAAATCTGATTCTAACTAGGGGTGGGTGATATGACGATTTTTGACCGTGGACGATAAAAATTTCTCCACAATCTGCTTTTTAAGGAATATCGTAGTATCCTGCTATTTTATCATCACCATCTCAATATGCTATACAACGCAACATACATTCACATCATTAACACATCATTTCACAAAAGTACATTATTCATCTTGCTGATTAAACATTTCATATGGGTTCTGTCCAGATGCGCTTTTTTAGCTTTTTTTATTTAATACAATGTTCAACAGAAAGAAGAAACTCATTCAGATAAAAACGAACTGAGAGTGAGTAAATGATGAATGTAGTGTAGAAGTATATAGCGTTTCACCTTTATGTTTGTTAATTTAATACTGCTGAATACACCTACTCTTCCTGAAAAATAAAAGCACTGCTTGTTTTATTTATATTATGTTTATTTGTAATGTGCATCTATTCGAGTAACAAAAATATAATGACAGTGATTTTTATCATTGTACTTTGTTACCTTGAAAGGGTTTTTTTTTTTTATAAAAAAGGCAAATTAGTTTGTCTGTACTGCTTTGTATTACAAAATAGTAAAATCAATGACAAAGAATCATGACAAAATTGTGATATTTTATAAAATGAATTCTAATAAAATTTTTGCCATATCTCTGTAATTTGCTAAATAGTCTTAAAAAACCAACTTGAAAAAGAATAAGGATAAAAATTGTGATATGATATTTTTTCCATACCGCCCACCCCTAATTCTAACTATAAACTGAACATATGCAGTGTCCGTATTTTGCTGTGTTTTCGTCCTTTTCCTTCTTTCTCCCCCAGCTCCCCTCCCTACATCTTCATTTTTGCTGGCTCTATGTGATTCCATTTTCTGCTGAATTGCTGAAATGTGAGCAACTTTATCTATGTCCTCTTCACTCTTTTTCTGCTCTCCTCTCTTAGTAACTTGTTCCTATTACAGGTTAAACTTCTCAGTGCAGATGTCTTTTCACTAATTTAATGTTTTGTATTATCTCTATTGCTCCAACCAAAATTAACATATCTACATGAGTTAGTGGCTTAACAAACAGACTGCTGCCATTAAGAGGAAAATCTGAAAAAATGTGAAAGTTTAGTGGAGTTACAGGAGCCTGTGCTATAATGTCGACTTTGAAAGTAAAAAAGGGTTTGTGAAAGTAACACTTTAAGTCTAAAATGAATAAAACAATAACACTTAAGTTCCACATTATAGTTATAACACATAGTTCCATAAATATGATATATTGGAAAATAATATACAATATACAATACAAACACTGGCTTTTCAGAAATCCAAATCCATCTACATGTATGCTGAAAAAACCCCTGAACATCATTGAATCAACCTAACTACATTATTACACAAACATTATTCAATTTATGGAGTTAGATGAGACAGAAAAAAGCTCAGAAACGCCTGCAAACACCTTTACAATGGATTGCAATCTAATTGTACAATCCAGACACAGCCGGGCAGATCATTGTTGAAGTCACATATTTTATTCCTCCCAAAATCAGTTTATGATAAACTCTAGAGCATATCTGTTGCTTTTGGTGAGGTGAGTTCTGTTGAATTTGCATATAGCACAGGAACTGAAGTTCAAATTTAATTGTAAATGGAACAGTTTTAACACATAGAATAGATCTAAAAAAATTACTAAAGGTAAAAAATAGTAGACTATTTTATTGTCTATTATCTATGAAGAATCTTTGACATCTATAGAACCTTTCCATTCCACATAATGTTCTTTATAGTTAAAAAAAAAAAGTTAAAAAATAGTTTTTATTATGTATTTCATGTTCTTTGAGGAACTAAAATGGCTCCTCTATCACAGTGAAAACTTCCTTATAGCTTTGTTTTAAAGAGTGTAGATAACAATTGCAGGTTAATAGTGTACTAAAAAGTTCTTCATATTTTGTGTACACACTCGTAGTGCCCTGGTCTGTCCACCCTTAGTAAAATCACTCTATTATTTGTGATTTCAAAAATCCAATTTACTGTATTTAACAATCCCACTTGATTTTAGTCAGACTCAGCTCTTTCATCACCCTCACATGCAATGCAGACAAAGAAAATTGTTTAGTTTGTCACATTATTTGCTCTTAGTGTAGACATAGTTAAATGATAATGTCATATGAAATATAATGATCCAATCTGGGCTGCCTTGCCCGAACAACAATGTAACTCGCTGATTAACCACCATAGTACCATACATTGTTTTGGAAATTAAATAGCTACACACGACTGTTTCCCGAACACGGTCACATCTCCATTGTTTAAACCACATTACTTGTCATGCCTGTGCCGAGGCTCTTCGGCCCTCGCCACTCTCGATGGTGGTGCAGCCAGCGGGTATGTGGCGATCCCTCAGGTGGTGCGAGCCGTCCGGGGCATGTAGGCTGTCATCCACTCAGGTGGGCGAGGCTAACTATGCCACTGATGATGTCTACTAGACTGCCTGCCTCACCAGCGAGCGCGCGCAGGCCATGCTGAACTGCCTAGATACGTTCAGGCACAAAACAGCGGCCCCTCTCAAAACTTTTCAGAGGCTCCTGGGGCATATGGCAGCTGCAGCCACAGTCACGCCGCTTGGCTTGCTTCATATGAGACCGCTTCAGCGCTGGTTACACGATCAGGTCCCGAGATGGGCATGGCACGGTGGCACACTCTGGATTGGCGTTTCCCAGCAGTGTCGCTGCCGGTTCAGTCCGTGGACAGACCCTGTGCAAGATTAGGGAGGACGAGGAGCAAGTCCTGCTGGTAGCGCCTTACTGGCCCTCCTGGACTTGGTTCGCGGGCCACATGTTCCTCGCGGCTACCCCCCCTGGGGTCTGTTCGTCGACTGGTGCTCCTCTCGCGGAGAGGACCCACGGAGATGCACAGAGATCGCAGTTGTGCTTTCTTTCCTGCAAGAGAAGTTGGAGCGCAGGCTGTCCCATTCGACTCTTAAAGTGTATGTCGCTGCCATTGCCGTATATCACAATGCAGTGGAGGATACAGCCCTCGGGAAGCACCAACTCTTCGTTCGGTTCCTTAGAGGTGCATGTCAGGTTAATCCCCCGAGACCACATATCATACCCTCTTGGTAGGGGAGGTACAAGCCTTCTCTGTCGACAAAGAGTGCCTAGAGTTCAGCCCGGCTGATTCTCACGTTATCCTGAGACCCCGGCCCGGCTACGTGCCCAAGGTTCCTACCACGCCCTTTTGCGATGAGGTAGTAAACATTCAAGCTCTGCCCTGGGAGGAGGCAGACCCAGCCTTAGAGTTGGTGTGTCCTGTACACGCTCTGCGCCTCTACACAGACTGCACTCGAAGCATCAGACGCTCCTAGGAGCTCTTCATTTGCTATGGTGGACAGCAGAAATGGAATGCTGTCTCCAAACAGAGGTTGGCTCACTGGGTGGTAGAAGCCATCTTTCTGGCTAATCTATACCAGGGAGAGCCGTGCCCCTTAGGGTTAAGAGCTCACTCAACAAGGAGTGTTGCCTCATCCTATGCGCTGGTTCATGGCGCCTCTCTAGCAGATATCTGTAGGACTGCATACTGGGCAACACCCAACACCTTCGCCAGGTTTTACGATCTCCGCATAGAGGCTGTGTCTTCTCACGTCCTCACTGAGTACAGCAGGTGAGCGAGAGGATCGGCTGGTGCCGACTTGCTGCGCCACTCCTACGGGATCCGTACGCTATTTTTCTCAGTGTTTGTCTTAAACTAGGTTAACCTGAGTACTCCCTGCCCCGCAGTCGGACCTAGAGTGGAGTACCTCCGTCTGTGCTTCCTCTGGGTCTCCTTCATCCAGTAGATGTGGCAACAAATCTCAATATTCCACAGTCCGCCAGAAGGCTGTGTTTCCCTTCAATTATATCCATAATCTTATCAATATATTGAATTTTTTTCTGAAATTCCATATGCAAGAAATGTATGTTAAGTCATGTGCTCCTCCCCCAACCACCTGCTCCAGTACACCTGGCAACCCTGTGGGTCCCCCATCCTGGGCCACATGGGGTTGGGAAAGTTATGTGCAGATCCTCTGCTGACAAACTTGAAAAGTATCTCGCCTGTCGGCAGGGGGTCTCCACGTAACGTGGCCTCAAGAGTCGTGGCCTGTTCCATGGGTGTTCCCATATGTAACGTCGAAGTGATTCGACTGAAAGGGTAACATCTAGGTTACGAACGTAACCCATGTTCCCTGAAGGAGGGAACGGAGACGTTACACTTTCACCTGCCACGACTCTGAGGTCGCGCTGACACCGGCTCGGCTCTTCAGCGAAAACTTGCATGTGCACTCCGCTCGTGCCCTCTTATACTCACACAGGTATGTGTGATGTACCTCATGAGGTGCACCTGAATGCAATTAAGTCCAATATTCATTGGCCTTTTGTATAAAGCAATTGGTTTATACAAAAGGCAACTGGTCTCTCTGGCGAGTTCCCATATGTAACGTCTCCGTTCCCTCCTTCAGGGAACGTGGGTTACGTTTGTAACCTAGACGTTTCCTTAGCCAATTGTGCAATGCGCAATTTTCAAAAACAGTGTTTAGAATGGTCGCGCAAAAATACATAATTAAAACGCATTTTTTATTTAGATAGAATGTAAGATAACGATAGTAATGCATGTTAGTTTGCTTTTTGTGCCAAGGAGCATATTTATTAAAGTCCATAAATCTTACTAACAAGAAAACTAAATGTTTGAAAGCACAGAGAAGACAATCTTTTAACTAAACATTTCCTTTTTATTCTGACTTTGACAACCTCTAAATTCTAAAGTTTGCATTATATGAACTTCTATCAAGTTGTGATTATTTGTTAGCAAAAAAACATTAGTTTGACCTATTTTTCAGTACTTGCCCACATAGGACATCAGGAACAGCTTCCAATGAGAGAATAAAATGTTGCTAAATTTAAGTGCAAATGTTGTGTAATTAACAATTTGACATCTGTTTCTCAGATGAACGGTGCACTGAAGGTATTTGGGCAACCATATCTTTTCATTGGTTTGAAAAACATCTGAATACTCCATGAAAAGGCATTTAAAAATTGAACAAAAAATTCTGCAACAAAAAGCCCTTCCTATACAGTTACAAAAAAGTAAGCAATTATTTAATGCTTAACTTTTTGCCTCCATTCCAGTGATCAAAACTGCAACTGTCATGCGGTGCCATAAATTATTTAGAGTTATGGATTTCTCTATTTATTTAGAGTGAAAACAGAGAGTTGAAGGCAAGGTGGAAAATGAGTTCTATCTTTTTTTTTTTAGTTGCTTTTCATCTCATTTCCGTTTAAGCAAGTGGCTACAAACAAATTCAATAATTATTATTAATATTATTATATTAAATGCAAATGAAAAAATTATGTTACTTGTTGTATTCTGTAATATGTTTTTAACAATGTGATAACAAAACTCATTATAACATGGTAAATGAATAAATAATTATCATTAATGACAAATATGGGACAAATTGGTAGCATACAATTAAAATTCCAGCAGCTTTAAATTAACAAGAATATAATCTCCTAAATCTTGAAAACAGCATTATTTAGCATGGGAGATTGTAGATCTAAAGACACTTGTCTTTAACTTGATCACAAATGGAGTGTTTTAATGTAAAGCTAAGTCCTCAAAAATAGCACAAACAGATGGACTGTATTGTGCATGTGTCATAGATTATTGGCATCCCTCCATTGTCCTGCATAATGGCCCATTCTTAGCTTCTACCTAGATGAGACTTAGATAGATTTAGATATAAAATCCCCTATTGCATGCAGTTTATAAAATTCCAAAAAGGCCTTATCCAGGAAACTAGGTACAAAAATAGTCGTATTCAGGATCTTCAGGACAAAAGTGTTCTCATTCAAATTGAAAATATATAAAATATATATTTAATATTTAAGTATTTAAAATATTTAATATATTTAAAACTCATAAAATAGGTTTTAGTTCAGGTCCCATGTTTACAATGATACAGTAATAATTTACAATTGACATGTCCAATCATGCATTCCTACATAAATAAATAAATAAAATAAGTATATAAAAATAATACTTTCCCTGTCACATTTTTTGACACAAGTTTTTTTCTATAAGGATTTTTGTGTATATTTGTTAAAATGCTGCACAATTACAAATTACCACTGGATGTGTATTATTAACCCAACCCTTTTTATAATGACAGAAGTTGATAGTTGGCAAAGTGCACCTAGAGATTTGGCAGAAATGGTAACCTCTAGCATGTGACCATCACTGTCACAAAGAGTGAAGAAGATGGACCTTGAAAATAGTGTAGTGATTTACAAAGCTATCATCCCCAAAGGCACAGGTGTATGAGTTATTAATTAGAAAACGCAGCAATGCATATGGAAGAACAGAAGGAGGAGTGAGGCAGATCTAGCTGGCATCTAGGCACAGTGGCTCCTTAAGGTATTGGCTGCCATTCAATACACCATTAACAGCCCTGAATGTTGGCAAATGAGTAAGATGTTGACAGCACAAAAATTCTCCAGCACTTTTCGGTCAATGTCTGTGATCGGTGTGTACTTGTGTGACTGTTTATAAGTCCAGTTTGTTGTCAGGTAACCGATTTTGCCAACAACCCATAATCTAAAATCTATTTATTACTCACTCGTAAATGGAGTGGTGACCTACAATTAATCTGTTTAAGTTCAAATTAACAGCTAGCATAGCAGATGAGGTACTTAATTAGCATGGGAATTTAATGAACTATTAAGATATTATTTGTCACTGGCATTAAGCAGTCATCTGCCCAACGATAAAAACTTCAACGTAACAGAAACTCTTTTAAATGTTACATGTAACAGCATTCAAATATAATTTTTGTAATTGAAATATAGTTAATTTCAACATATGTTGTCTTCATCCTGTTATGCGCTGTAAAAAAATAAATCAACAAAAAGAGAGAGATATTTTTCAAGATTTGAACAATAGTATATACAAACTTCATGTTTAATTCAATGTGTTACTTGCCATTTCTTTGTAATTATTTGTGGTATGTTCTAAAATGTATAAAAAAAATAAAAATTAAAAGGAATAAAATAAACAACTGAATAAAATGAATATTAATCTAATTAATCTTAAATTAAAATTAATGTTGTTTTGATTTGAGAAATAACAGACGGTGACAGTCTTCAGTGTAAATTTGCAGTGTCTCACATAAGTGGACCTGATTTGTACATTAATTTTTCAAGACGTCATGTTTGAGAAGGAGGAAAAGGAGAGCGATAGTGCTTATTTATTATTAATTCAGAGCTAAACTCACTCACAGAGTACTTCCTCACTTACTTTAACACTGTCAGCAGTTCCTAGTTTAAAACTGACAGTGCTGGTCATCTGAACATCTTTAAAGATCTCATCAAGAGGGATTTGAAACCCTTTTTTTTTTTGAGGCTGTTTGAAAAAAGTTCTAGCAATCATGAACGTCTTACATTATGCCCATAATAAGAGGTACACTTAATTGTATTGAATGTGCGCTTTTAGTGTACTTCAAATCTTAAAAGTATTTTTCTTTTTAAATTGTACTTGCAGTTAATATTTGTGTTACATATAGAGAGAGAAATAGAGAGCGAGGGAAAGGGTTTACCTTCATGACTTTTAAGAAGTATGTATGTTTGTAACTTCCATAATAATACTCCTCTTTAAAAAAAAATAATAAATAAATGTATAAGTATATTTAAGTGTAAATACATAAATAAGTGTATTTTTTTTTTTGCAAGTGATGCACAATATTTCAATATGAACCCAAATGTTTCCTATCAAATTCTTCCAAGACCAACTTATGAGCTACTGTATGCTATTACTTTATATGCATACTTACTTTTTACATTTTTCATTCAGTTGTTATCATCAATCAGTCAATGTATGACAACATGAATTGATGGAAATCAGCTTAATTGTGATAAGTAATGCAGACATAACTGAGAGAAGATTCATTTATATACAAAGGTGTGTGCATAACTAAAAAATGGAGAATTATTGATCACATTGCAGAAACAAATTTGTATAATTCCTTCTTTCAAAGCGTTTATGGGTAAAAATGAGTAAAAGGTGTATGGCCAATCAAATAATCTGAAGTGACATTGTTAGCTATGGCAATTTTATCTGCAGTGTATGTGCGTTGCAAGTAGTAGAGGAGGTTGCTCACCGAAATTGCTGATTGTGTTTGTCAGCATGGTAATCAGATCCATCCCTTCTGGCTGGACATGGACTGCTCGATACATCAGGAAGTAAATATTCATCGGTATTGTATTGTATTCAGGTGTGTAGAGTGTTTCAAACATATGTGTGTGTGTGTGTGTGAGTATCTGTGTGATAATGGTCTCAGTGGTGACCAGAAAATGCTGATAAGCATGTATGTAGTTTGTGTTCACTGCAGTGGTCTAAAATAGCTGCAGCACAGAGGACATTAATATGCATCAGTATGCTGTATGTAACAAGAGAGTATGTATGTGACTCTATATGATATGCCTATGCACTACTGTATCTGATTCTAAATCCAGTAATGTTCCTAATTCTACTTATTTAAGAGTCTGCAGGATGCCGAATGCATTTAAACATGATAAATGCATTACAAAAGGGCATTAGTGGCACTATTCAATTGGTCCAATTATTTTATTCAGACATATACTATATGCAACATAGGCTCAAATTGTTTTATATGTAAAATATACTGTACGTATAAATACAATTCACTGCAGATTGATAGTAAAATATACATTAAAGGCAATAAAACACCAGCAGCATTTCCCCACACTTTTCCTTTAGTAGAAAGCATATGACATAATCAGGACTTGCAATAACAACAGATCCCAGATTCCAGGGATAAAAAAAAAAAGTGATTTATTGTCACCAAATTTCCATGGCCCCCAGAGTGCTAACCGTGCCGGAGCACGGAACAGGACAAAAGTTGAAAATAAATCTCAAATGTGCATTGAAGGTGGGATATGATCCTTATAGAGCAGAGTATCACTGAGATTAGAAGGGGCATTTTTGGTTTGATCCAGTTAACAGCCACCTGGAAAATACTAACAACCACATACTGTATCATATTTAATAACTATGTGTATTTCATTTCTGTATTCTTCCGCTTTTGGTAGGTTAATGGTGTATATGTTTGAGTAACAATAACCCATGCATATTTGGTAGATGAATCAACCAATTAGATTGAAGCATTCAACAGCCCTGTAGTATAATATCAACTAAAAACTGAATCCAGTACTTTACATTAAGTATGTCAGTCAATACAGTCAATACAAGTGTACTTTTTAAAACATGGCAAAAGATTATTAAAGGGATCATATGAATGGAGTTTTTAAAAAAGGAGGTATTCTTTATAAATGTTAGGATTTGTATACCCACAACTCGTTTAAACACACCCCCACTTTTCTACATCACAGTGTGGATTTATTTTTACGCAATGAAGGTGAAACTATTATTGAAAGTGAAACTACACTACTGCTTCCAAAAGAGGACATAACTAGAAATCAATGGTCAAATTGTTTTCACAACACTGTTCCAGAACAGTTCAACCCAAATATTAGAGTGTGTTCAGTGCATTTATGGAGGACGGACTCCTAAAACCTGGAGTATTCTATGCTAGCTGTGTGCAGAGACTATAAAGTGGAGAAATTCGAACTTTCCAAGGACAGTCTGGTGCTTCTGACTCACATCCTTTAAGCAAGTTATCTTTTCTTATGCCTCGTTTTTAATGTGTTTTCTGTTTTTTGTGTCATAGCGCCGGTATGCACCATCATGTTATGGTAAGGAGTGTAACATTTCCATCAAATGCTTGCAGTATTCAGACAATCACAATGCACTGGATAGTTTGTACAAATCGACCCATTTCAGAAGACAGGGTTTAGAGGAGAGAATCACAAAAGTACAGAATGTTTTTTTTTTCA
>JAUYWG010000038.1:22526716-22567237 GCA_034779775.1 Enteromius afrohamiltoni
CTTCTAACTTGTTGCTTATTAACATGCATATTACAAGTATAATGCCTGTTTATTAGTAATAATAAAGCACTACTGCTACAGCACTGTCAACTACTTGACATCTACCTTACTAACTAGCAGTAAATATGTGGGAAAACTGTCTAAAGTCTAAAGCCATTTAATTTTTTCACAGTGTTAAGAACCAGCTCTGCTGAGCTCAACTCTCCCTTCTTCTCAGTCTCTGCTTTCTTCTCCGCTGTCTGTTTTTGAGCTCGCTGTACCTCTGAACTGTTTGCTGATGCAGTAAGTCTGCATGGAGCTGGCAGCTTCTACTACTGAATTATTCATTAGGAAGAAATCTGTGGAGCCCCTCCCCCGTCATCTTATTATAAACCTTTTGCATCTTCATTGACTCTTTCACTGGTATTCAGTTAAAAGAATACACAGAAGGCATCTGTACTGTACTTTCTTTTAAACACAACGTATGCTTATACAGTGGGACGAACTTCAAAATAACTAAATAAAAATTAAAGCAATATGCTCCAAGAATCCATGGTTTTCAGTGAATTTATAAAAGTTAAGAGCGTTGTTATGCACTGTTAAAAATTCACTATAAACCACGACTTATTACTTTTAGAAAACGGTTATTCCATATATGTAGTAAGGTTTTAATCTTCTAACTGAGGTTTGAGCTGTTGATAGCAGACTAATGTATATAAAAGCTAAGTTATGAGTGTGTGTGTGTGTGTGTGTGTGTGTGAGTGAGAGAGAGAGAGATGTAAATTATGTGTCTGTGCATCTCTCAAAAGTATTCGGCTAAAACAATGAAACTTTAAGTTAATTTTCTTCACTAACAGCACCGCTGTTTCCTCGCTTGTGAGAAGTCAAGTTGCTTGAAAGCTGATTTTAAGGATTAAGTAGTCGGAGTTAGCGCTAGCATCATTAGCACATATAAATTTATTTGTTATGCCAGTGTCATTGTGAGTTTTGGTTATTTTGCTGTTCTAAGCATAGACATATATATCTTTGGTTGTAAGACCTAATAATACAAATAATACAAACCATTTGGCGAAGTGATATGGAACTGTGACGTGGTCAAAGAGCTGCCCGGAACAACGTTCGCCGTGCAGTTCCTTGAAAATAATTGTAAATCATAGAAAGTTCATCAGCCAATCAGATTTAAGCATTTAAACACGTACCTTTTGCAAACATACCTCTCTAGCTATTGTACCCTTATTTCTGACAGTGTATGTATATGCGGCACAGAACTCTACCTGGAACAATTCACAAGTCCTAGTCATATTATGGACCACTTCAGTGATACCTTTATGGTTCTTTTGCATTTTTTTAAAGCTCTAATTGTCAATCATTGTAAATGCAAGGAATAGCAAGACCATATCAACTATTTAAAATGTCTCATTCTGTCTCCCACTGTTGAAAAAATGGTCACATCAATTAAATAATGTCAGAATTAGAATAATTTTGGTGAAATAAATAAAGATAAGTAAGTAACTTTGCAACTAGACTGTCTGCTTAATAACTTCTAACACTTTTTTGATGGGTCTACAACATAGAACATACTATCAGAACCTTTGCAAGTATATGTCAACTTATTCTACTAACCCTAAACCTACCCTCAGTCTACTCTGAGAGTTAGTAGACATGCAGTTGCAAGTTAATGGAAATTAGTTGACATGAAGTTACTTATAATTAGTAGAACTGTGGGCGAAAAGTGGACTATCGAAATAAAGTGTAACCTACCCTCACACCACACAAATGCATGGCACAGCACTAGTGAGTTCTTGTATTTGAATAAAATGTTCTTTTGAAGTGGTTCAGCCAATTAAACTGTCTGAAACATTTTGGGGCTCAAACAGTACAGATCTAAAAATTACTCAATCAAAACTCACTTTTAGACATGCTTGACAGTCACTCCAACTCAAACCAAAATGCCAGACCTTTTTATCCTATGATGCTGGTTTTTGCCAACTCATTCAGTGCTTCAGTTCCTCCAACAGTCACTGAACTTAGGAAATAGTTCTAACGTGGAATGAAGAACTGATGAGACAATGATGTGTCAATGCATGAACCCAGAACTTTATTTTATTCACTTTAAATACAAACATGTAAAACACCTGTTTCCACCATTATTGAGTGGCTTTAATGTAATATTTAATATAATATTTCTCATACATAATGTCACCGAGTGATTCCATTAATGAATCATTAGTGAATCAAATCAATGGAAACACAGAACCAGTTCACAGAAAGGAATCAGAGTTCCCATCACTTCACAGCACTGCAGTATACCGGTGCACATAGCAGGTGAACTGCATTAACTTGGAGAAATGATTTATGAAGTCTGTGTTATAGTGTTAGTTGTAGTCAGAGGGCTTTTGGTATTGTTCTCTGCAGAACAGATGTTGCTGACTGTATTTTACTTCTGAAATAACTCACATAGTTACGCTCCAGAGTCTAGACACTCACATTTTGTGTTATTTTTAAAATTTTGTTTTGCTTTTCTTGTATTTTTACAAAAAGTGCTCATTTGCAGTGGTTCAGATTCAACTTTAGTAGAATTGTTTAGAGCAATTAAGGTCATTAAATACAGAAAATATTTCTACTTATTTCTACTAAACCTACCAAAAATATTTGAATGAGAAGCTGGCACTGTTCTTTATTGTATCTGTTTCAACTATCCCTTGCTCATGTTCTGTTCTCTCATTGACCTTATTGGCTGACTGTGTCTGTCCTTTTCTAAAGTCTGCAGCGTAAGAGATTTGGGTAATTCAAATTACTTTCTGTTGAGTTGTGTTGAATGTCATGTGAAAATAATGTTCCTAAAGGTTACACAGTTGTTTTAGCTCAAACTAAATATGCACTTTTCAATTGATTAGGCATACAGTATCTTATTTAAAAAATAAAAAAAAAGTAAATCTAGCTACTGTTATTCACACATATCATAATGACACTCTGGTGCTGTTATCAACTCTTTTTTGTTGCATTTAAAGTCTACAATATGTTGTAATTTACTCACGTTTTCAGTTATTTGCTGGTAATTACACCAACATTTCTGTTAAGACAAATATTTATGCTTTTATTAATTACCCTGGCGTCATTGTTCTATGTACAGTATGTTTTTTTTTTTAATTTAAAGGGTTTGTTGACTACTATTAAGAAACATATAACTGGTGGTGAATTAATGGTATAGGTTCAGTCAGCTACAGCTAGAACCCTATTTAATTTAAACGTTCCCTATGTTTCATGTATACCAAATCACTTCTAATAAAAAACATCTGCTAAACGGGAAGTAACTCCATGGAGACACACAATCAGACTGATCCCATTTATAGATAATAAACATTCTGAAATTTAAAAAAAACTTGTAAATGTACTGGTAACATCTGACAGTCATAAAATAGCTATATCATAAATATATATTGTATTACATTTTTACAGCTTTATATTTAGATTCCTTATCTAAACACTGCCATTTTCAAGCACCTTGAAAAAAAAGAGAACAGGAAGAAAAATGTATTTAGTCACAGCATGTACAGGAAAAAAATAATTGATTGCTATTCATAGGTTTTAAATTGTAATATTTTTTTCAATTATGTCATCTTTTAGATTATGTACATAAGTGATTAATGAATGCAATAGATCACAAATACAGAGCCAACTAATAATTAACAGAATAAATCCATTAATTAAATATTGATTGATTAAATAAAGCTTTATAATCTGTAAAGTTGCTCATTCGTAAAATATTTACCTTTTAGATGCCCATAAAATGTCAGTGTTGTATATTTTATTGCTTATGCAAGTGAATTTACATTTTACATAAAATAGATGCAAATACTCACATGAGATCATATTGGGTCAGTTTCAGAACAAAAATCTTCATAATCCTATCAGTTTGCATAATAGTAGGAAGATGATTATAGTATATGTATATCCCTATATAGCAAAAAAAAGCTCTTTCTCATCGAATTGATTCCTTCTAAGGATTTTTTTTGTGATGTAAACAGTTAATACTTCCCCGACACCAACCGGAGAATCTGAAATGTCCTCTAAGCTATCAATTTCCCCCGGGTTTGTTTGTGTCTCTTTGTTCTCCTGCACTTTCCTCTCATTCTGCCTCTCTTTTTCATGTTTGTCTGCCTTCTCTCATTATATATCCTGACTAATTCAAGCGTAGGCTCTTTCATTCATGTTAAGCAATAGATGGAACTCTTTTCTCTTCCAGCTCTGTCTCTCTCTCTGTCGCTCTGTCTGCATCTGTCTCTCGTTCTCTCCTTTTACCTGAAGAGTGTGAAGATTTAATGGCTTCTTGTGTTTATGTCGTGTGTCCTTTTAGGCCCACGTCGTTCATCGCTGGCTAATCGATCAGGACAATAGTGTGAGCTCTGAGCTGCCGGATGGCCAGGGAGTGTGGCACTATGATGAAACAGTAAATATCTGCAACATATATCAAAATTTTTATTCTCATATGTATCTATATACATATACATATTGTATATGGACATTATCTGTCACTAGATATGCTTCTGTCATTGTTGTTAGTGTTTTTGGTGTAGTGGTTCTAATTTCATCCGCATTTATTTTTCTTGTGAATATGATTTTGGCACCATAAAGTTTTTATGTAACATTGAGTTTAACAATACTGTGGTTTTATTTGAGAGTATCGTATTAATGTTTGGTGTTGAGCTGGCTTTTTTTTAAGTAACGGTAGATGTGGTAGTGGTCCAGGCTGGACAAGTTTTCTTTTTCGTTGTTGTTGGTTTCTTTGTTTATTATTTGTTTCACCTGGTCGTTTTCTACGATTTTTTGGTTGCGTTCCGTTTTTGTGGTGTGTGGATTATTTTTGCGTTTATCAGTGTACTCACAGCATAAAAGAGTCCACGGGCAAAAAGAATTACCAACACATCACTTTAACATAACATAAACTGCATACACAGTATGAGTAGGATACAAAAAGGCTGAAGTCAAATGAAGCTATTTTACCTGTGGGTTCTTAAGTGTACTTTTCACATGTGTTACTCACAAACACTTTATCATGTGAACACATTTGTATCCAGACACCTCTGCATGCACTGACGCGTGTTGATGTTTACACACTATCCACGTACGTGTTGTGCCGTGAGAGCTGAATCTGAGTGGTGAGTGAGGTTCAGTTTGTTTCATCTGTGTTTATGCTGTAAGTGTTTTTGTGTTGTGACGGTGCTCATGTGTGTGTGTGTTGTAGATTTGGTGTTTAGTGTAGTGTTAGTGTTTCTATTTGAAGAATGCTTTGACTGTCTTTGACTCAGGTAAGTCTCCAGTTTTTCTATATATGTCTTTGAATGAAAGGAGAATTGAGGCAGATTTCCAAGCCATCTTCTTCTCATAATTCTAAACCACTGGGAGATTTTTTTTAATAGTTTTGTTGTTTGTTCTGCTCATGAGTTCAAGGTTGTTGAGAGTGGGGTAAGATGTGTCACTGGTTGATGTTTTGCCGGCCTGCTAAGGTGCACAGTTTTTGTCCAATGAAAGCACATGCTGAAATAATCCATACACAGCTACCTGGAACTGAGAGAAGCATATAAGAAACACATGAGCACATGGAAAAAAGTGTCTCTTTTTTTTTCACACATCACCTTGTCCTGTGATGGTCTCCATGGTCGCTAAATGCATTAGAATTAATGATAGAAATACTCAATTCTAAATACATTTATATGACTATTCAAATATTCTAACTGATTCTGACTGGTGAATGTGTGTTCATTTTACGATTGCACTACACTATACTGACCAATTATTAACAATTAACTAATTGCTTATAAGCATGCCTATTAACATACAGTATTGGCTGTTTATTAGTAAAGAGCACATTCTACATCCTTAATTCTATCGCTACACTACCCTACTAACTGTTAATAATCAGCAAATTAGGAGTTTGAGGCAAAAGTCACAGTTAATGGTTTGTTAATAGCAATAGTTGGACCCTAAAATAAGGTGTGACCCATATTACCTCTCATTTTTTTGAAAGTGGCACATCTTACCCCACTCTTATCAATATTAGTCTTAAACTATCTATCCAAAAAACACAAAATGCAAAACAGTGGGACACGTTTTTAGAGGCTGAAAGATGTCTACACCGGAAGTGAGCGATATGACGAAACTAACACTCTAAGACAACATCAAAATTATTGTATAAGAGTTATGTGAATGTTTGATGGGAAGTGTGTATCTTCCTGCAACTGCAACTTTTTCCACTATTCACATTTGACATTGTTAACGCAGTATGAATTTTCAAAGATTCCCTGCAGTCTGTGAGTTAATATATTGATAGAAGTTAAATGTAGATAGAAGCTGCATGTACTGTGTAGTAATTGTAAAAATAATTAGCAATAAACTGTTTAGTTTTAGATAACTGTGTTGATTTGTCCAAAGTGTGTCAACTACCTGTTTGCAATTGGTGGACAAAATTAACATAAAAAAAAATTAAATAAATACACCTATTTTATTGGGTTGCTGAGCTCACAGCTTAAGCTCTTAAGTCTTAAGCTCACAGCTATCCTCCGGTTAGTGACTGAAATGGTTTATAGACTGCACTGAAGATGTTTCATTGCAACATGATCAAATGTTGGTCACTTCCAGTGTAGACATGGTTTTATTCTGTACAGATATGAATCTGCCCTGTGTTTTCCTGTGTTTGTGTTTCTTTGATAAGATGTTTTCTAACACAAATATTAGGTAGATTTATCAAAGTCAGTGTAAAATTTCAAGCTCTCTGATACTATTATGAGCTCTGAATGACTCATGTGGCATTTATCAATCAATGTCATGTTTTCTTGCACATGTGTTTATCGAAAATAATTTTGCTCAGGTAGCCTACAGTAATTGACCCTCAAAGGAAAATTATGTTGTGTGTGCAATGTGTGATGTATGAGTGTTTTTATGTTTGTGTTCGTTTGTGTAAGCGTCATTCTTTTAGACAGTATGTACACTGTTGAAATACACCTGAAAGTAAGCATAGAAACAGGGCAAAGTGATAGATGTTGTTCTGTCCAAATCTCTGTTATTGGACTTTTGCCAAGATATCAAACAGACAAATCCAGGTATTATCTGATGTACCCTGCTCAAGTAGTGTTTAGAAATCCCTCAAACTAGAGCTGAATTTAAATAACATAATGTGTGATTGAGTCCTCTTGTGAAAAACAAGTACATTTAATTCTAAATGTGTGTGTGTAATATATTTAAATGCATTAGTAATTACACATTTGTAAAAATTAAAAATAAAAGTTGCTGTTTGCTGTTATTCATATGAACCTTAAATCTTAAATTCCTAAGAACCTTAAATTCATATAAAACCTCTTAGTGCTTTACATTTGCTTTCGTATACAAGTCAACACATCAAAATAAGTGTACTGCTGTACTTTTAAGTACTCAAAGGAAAATTAATACATAAATACTTAAAATGTACTTTGCAATAATGTAAAATTAGATGTTTTACTTCAAAGTGTTGTCAAGTTAGTACATTACAGGTATACGTTCAAGTGTGCTTTTTTCACAAGGGTCTCAACCAAAAGTCTAAAACCTAATATATATGTGTATATATATATTTATAAAGAATATTGTGCTCAACATTCCTCTCTAGAATGACTAAAACTCCTAACTCATTTAAATATTAGTTTGAATGAGATTTATAGGCAATATAAATGGCTAAATGTTTATGTTTAGAATCTTAGAACTATTATAAAATGCACAGCTATTGTGACAGATAGACAAAGATGGACAGAGGGGGAAAACTTCCAGATGGATGAATTGATAGATGAACAAATCTATGGATGGATTTGAAAAGGACAGTTGGGGAGGAACAGAAATATAAAATTCAGGGAATATTCAGAGAAGATAGGTTTATGCACATCAGGTTTGGCAAGTAAAATTTGTATTGTCACACTAAATGCAAAGAAAAAGGCCTCTTACATTAAATGTGTTTACTTTAGCACTAGTGATGAGAACATAATGCATCAACGGACTTTACTGTGTCGTCTAGACCAAACGTAAGTATTCTTACATTATTATCCTTTTAGGTCTTGAAACAACATTACTATTAGATTTCAGCATTAAGATATGTGTTGAGTTATTGGCTTGAACATTTCTCTTAGATTTTAAAGGTGAGTTATTTGATTGAGCAAAGGACTGATTAATGGGAATGTTGTACCAGGAGTAACAAAGGAGGCTGATCCAGGATCCATGTCCTACTTAAAAGCCAACATCAAGGAAGCCAGATTAAGGAAGTCAACCATGATCAGGAATACAATGCTGCAGTCTTTAACATCCCATTATTTAACCCTGGTTTGGAATAGGCTCCATTTGACTTCCATGGACTGGATGTTAACTAGCAGAATACTTGGCAGGAGTGGTTGCTATGCATGAACCTCATATATTTGTGCACTGGTTGCTTTTACTGCTTTTATTCTGCAAAATCTTTCCCGGAGTAAGCTAGTTAATTAAGTTGTTGCTGTAGTTCAGTGTTAAGTAGTATTTGATGGTGGTTGTTTGTCAGAGCAGCATGTGGCAAAATGTCTAAACAAAAGATGAGATGATAGGACTAAGGAATAGGACTTCTTACTCATTTAAGAAACAGTGAATGGATACTGAATGAGGAGGATGTGATGAAAGAAGCGTTGAAGAGGCCATCTACAGTTTTTCAAATAATCTCCTCAAGAGGGGTTCAGTCAGGATTGCCCATTCCCGCTTTTGTTCTGCAAAGTTTAGACACACCATTATCCAAGGTCTTCAGGATTATTAGAAACGTCAAGGCATGTATGTTAGGATCAGAACCTCCAGGACTAGAAATGGGAGACCCCAGGGTCAGACAACCAACAGCTGATCAAGACACTCAACTGAAGAAAGTGGAATGTAGAAAACAAAAATGTTGAGCTGAAAACATGATGGCTTTGAAGACATTAACTACAAATTTGCTTGCAACTTTGAAGGCAATTCCAAAGAAGATTCAACACATCAAATGTTGTATTCTGGATTTTTACTTCATGTTTCTACCCAACAAACTCCACCTAAGCTAACTCGGAGGAAGTCCTCTCCATTTATTTACAAGTGCAATATGAACGTTGGGACCTTTAACCGCTATTAAGTCTTTACCAGGACATCAGAGCGTGTCGACATAGTAGCTGATTATTTCTTTGGTTTGGCTTCATACTGTCTAAGATAACTGTAATCAATAGCAATTCAGAAAATTATCTAAAAGGAATAGAGTTAACACTTTAGACTTTGGCTTTTCAATAGGAAAGTAGTGATCACTGATTGGTCAAACACATTCAAAACCCTGGCTACCTGGCATTTTTCTTTTTAATATTTATGGCATAAATACCTGTCTGTAGCAACCAGACCTGCTTTCCTGGCAAAAACATACCTGGGGGCACTTTTAAAAAACGCTGTTGCAGAAAAGTACTCAGAGGTATATATTTTTAGGAGACTGGGTTGTGAAAAATGCCTGAGGGAGAAATTGGTTCTCTAGGAAGGACCCTGCCAACTTGTTCCTAGAACTACACGGTGTGAAAGTGACTTATGTAATTCTTTTAAGGGGAACTGCCCCAGTGACGAGATGTTGCTCCCTGTTGTTTTTGCACACTGAATGTGGATAGTATGTGGGATGAATATAACAGACCGTTGTCCAGTGTGGTGCCAAGGTTCTTGACTTTATGTTGTCTATGACGAGGTCTTGGCAAGGATGTTTCTTGGCCAGGATGAGCAGCAGTGTGGTTTTCAGTAAATTCCGCTTCAGATGATGGGCATTTATCCATGCACAAATACATTTCCAGGTGATAACTTCACTAAGTGATTTGGTGTGAAGACAGAGTACATTTGATCAAAGTACTGATCCTGGTGGAAAACAAAGTTGGTGTGGAGATGAAGCAGATCCTTTTCGTGGTATTTGTTCCGTTCTGTTCTGTGTCTGTAATATTTACTTCATTGGTAGAAAAAACAGAGGATTCACAGTTTTGAATGCTTCTGACATATCTAGTAATGCAGGGCTGATGAGAGGTTAGTGTTTTAGATGTATTAAGTAGCTACTTTATTAATCAAGCTTTTATGAAATTTTCCAAATAATTACTTGAGTATGGATAAAGATGATGCAGGTAACAGTTCAATATTCTACAAAAGTCACTTTTATATAAGCACTTTTATGATTTGGGGACTGAATGCTACAGTCTTGTAGTAGTAAATTACACTGCAGTTGGCTTGTTGTCATTCGTGATATGTAAATGTGTTATTTATCATATTTTTATGATTATGTAACGATTTCTGATTGTGTTTATAACGCACATAAAAACAAGACGTGCAAAACTGAAACGTTGGAGGCGGGGATCAAATGTCAGATCACTCTTGTGATTGGTCATTTTGAACACATACCGCTTATCGTGGCTTTAGGAACAGTGTGTTTGTGTGTGTGGGTGTTTTTTTATTAATAATTAATCCTTTATAAACAACAATACAACACCAATACATATTTGCAGTAGAATATAAAAATCAGGTATAAAACATGAAACATAATGAATAGTCTGGTCATTTCAATAATTGAGAATCAATTTAGAATACTGTAATGATTCGGCAGGGGGTCTTGCTCAGGAAGTAATTCCATGTAGAACCGCCACTGATATTAAGACAGAATAGATAAGACAACAGAAAAAGCAGTGAAATTAAAGACTATTATTTACACATTTATATGTAAGTATCTAGCGTTGCAGTCATTTACCTCACATGTATCACCTGACATGTCTTGAAACAAAACTTGAGGACAATGCAGCAGCTATGCACAACAGTAGCACAGAATACATATAGCCATCTCGAGTTCTGCTTGCACTAGTCATGCATAACAAATGCGGCGCCCTCTAGTGGCTGATACTTTTGAAGTGTTTATTTTATTTATTTATGTATTTTAGTTAATTTTTTTATTTTACCAGTGATATGCTATGTGTCCTTTTAGCAAATGAAATAACATTTAATGTAAGTAATAGCAGTTTATTAATTTACATTCCCATCATTGCACATGGTGTTCATGGTTTTGAGTAGTTTTTAGAGTAACCAATTTTGTTTATTTAAAGGGTTATTCAAAATTAAAAATGGTCTTTTACTCATCCTCATGTTGTCCCAAACCTGTGATTCTTTTTCTTCTGTGGGACACCAAAGAAGTCAAAGGGGTTTGAAACAATATGGACAACATCTTTGGTGTTGTAAATGCATACAAGTTTGGAACGACATAGGGGTAAGTAAATTACATAATTTTCATCAAGGAGTGAACTAGTTCTTTACGTTTAACATTTATTGGGGTTTCAGGGCATTGCAGGTGAACAGGTAAGAAACTACAGTACTTACATCAGAACAGCAGGCTGTGTAGTGCACTTGTATATAAAGTAAAAAAAAAACAGTAATATTCCCATAGTTACATGACAAATTCATTTAATTTAGAAATTGACTGCTTGTTTCTAATCTGCATGATTAAGTGTCAGGCACAAGTCTAATTCCATTCCTGTTTATATAGATAATTTCTAGTTGCTTAACTTTTTTTGGTCTTCTGATATAAATAATTAAGCATAACATTTATTTGAAACACTACTAGCTTTATTAATTAATTTAATCTTTATAATTTTCAAGAAAACTTACAGGATTCCACTTCTCAGTGAGGGATTGTGACTAACTTCCTAGTAGAAACATTACATTACAGTACATGGTTAAATTTGAAATTGTAAAATCAAAAAATAAATATTTAAATTTAAAATTATTTATGCAATTTCTGTAATTTCACTTTTTTAACAAAAAAACAAAAATGAAATTAATGTCAAATATATTTAAATGTAGTGAAAGCACTAGAGTTTGGCCCCTAAATTGTAATATTAATAGTTTGAAATAGAATTGTTTTCAATTTTATGTATGAAACAAACCAGGCAGCTTTCTGTTGGTCAGCACAGTGAATTCAAGTGACTAAAGTCCGAGACACTGCACGATTTTCGGCTGTTCCAGACATAAGATTGGCATCGTGAATCAGAAATCACTAGATTGTTTCATGATGCCAGTCTTTCATCTGGGATAGCGAAAATTGTGGAATGTGTCTAGGACTTAAGTTGATCCAAATGGGAAATCGGGATTTTTTTTTTGCACACATGTAATATTGTATTAATTCCTGTTGAAATTACTGGATTTTGAATACAACTGCAATTAAATCATTAATATTATGCAATTTATGGTAGCACTTTATTTTTAAGGTGTCCTTTTTACACTTTACTAACTTAACTAAATATTATAAGAAGAACTGTGCGTAATTTCATACTTTAATTACACTCAGTAACCTTCGATAACCCTAAACTGAAGCCTAATCCTAAACCTAACCATGTAGTATTAATTCATATTACTGTAGTATTTACATGTATAGTTACACTGTAACAGGGACACTTTAAAATAAAGTGTAACACAGTTCATTACTACTGCGAAAAAAAATGTGTACAGGGCACAATTAAAAATACTAAATTAAATGTGAAATATTGCATTTTGAAAGAATTAGCAAGTATTTACATGGATTTTTTTTTACATACACTCGATTAACACTGCATTGACATGTTTTATTTACTTTGATAAAATTATTTTATTTACTTTATTTAATACAGTTTATTAATGGGTAATAAAAATGTTCTGCAGAGGAGGAATAGCTCTTGTTTTTTCTTTGAAAGAATCAAAGACGAGTACTTTGAATCACCTCTTGATTCCTGAGTCCCCTCAAAGGGCCGTGTGATTCACTGCCACTGCAATAAATCCCCTAGAGAGGGAATCACCATAGTAATCCCAATTCCTCCATATAAAGCTGCTCACTAAAAACTCTCCCATTTTGACCGATAACCTGAGCTCTAGATGGAGTTTTGCTCCATCCACTTCTGCAACGCACATTTATTTGAGTGCATACCGTTGGCGTAGATGTGCTTTTCCCAGCATGGGCCTAGGAGAGAGAAGATGGAGGGGCCTTTTCAGGCTGGGAGTGACAGATCTTTTATTGAAAGAGACTGGGCCCCCCTCTCACGCATACACACACCATGCCCTCCCCATCCGTGTCTGGGCTATTGTCACCAGGCTTGGTGCTCCTGAAGTACCCCCCACCCCACCCCACCCCACCCCTTCAAGAGTCTTTGTCACTGTAAGTCCTTCTGCAGACTGAAACAGTGCCAAACCTCACAAACACACACACATAATGTGTCCTTTTCCCAAAGGCTCATTCAGAAGGGTCCTTTGCTTGTCAGAATGCATCGAGCAGGTCTACGCAGATCGAGAACGCTCAAAGGAATGGAAAAATGGGGAGAGAGACTTATGCCATTATCTAGTTTTGGGTAGAAGTGTGTGTGTCGATATTGACAGCATTCCTCTGGAGATAAACCCCTGTGGCCTCAAAGCCCCCCAGCCCCACCCAGCCCCTCGCAAGTCTGTGTGTGTGTGTGTGTGTGTGTGTGTGTATGCAGAGGGGAAAGGGGCAGTGCCCGGACCCCTACACCCAGATAGTGTAACACTGGAAAGCATTGAGGCAAAAGGCGTTGAGAGAGAGAAATAAAGAAGGTGTACTGGGATGCCAACCAAGACCATCATTTGTGGAGTAAGTACAACTTTTATTGAAGATTCTTTCAACTTCTTTGATGTTTTTGTTAGATTTTTTGTTAGAACTTGCTCATGTTTCCGGTTGGTTTTTGCCTCAAAATACTCTATGCAAACAAGTTTTGGGGCAACTAAATATATTCTTAATGCTATTTTGGTAACACTTTATTCACTTTATTCATTTACTAGAAATAGCAATAAATTATACATAATTACATGCAACTAACACTAAACAAATACCAAATTACAGAGGCAATGCACATTAATCAACAGAACTTTATGTGCCAGAATTAGCCAAACCAGGCTATTTTTCACCTGGAGACCCTTATCAGAATATAGTTAATTCATATTTCTCATTATTTAAATGCATAGTTACTTTGTAACAAGGACACTAAAATAAAGTGTAACAGTTGCTTAAATGTGTCCTTGTGACATATACTTTCACAAAAACTATCTGGTAATATCAATTAGGGTTAGGGATTACTTTAGCATTAGTTGCTTGAAGTAATTTACTATATTAAATACATGCAACCTGTGTAAAAAGGCACATTAAAATAGTCACAATTGTTACAAAAATGTATCTACATTTATAAAGCAGCCATCCAGTCAGCTATATTTTGAAATTGCTTTGCCCTGTTCATAGGAGAATCTGGTGTTTGAGTCCCAACCTAAACTATTATATGCAATCATCTTTGCAATTTAAAATGTATTTTACAGTAGTCAAGAGAGAGAGGAAACTGCATTGTTGCAAAATGTTCTCTCAAATGATGCCCTAAAGATTTGTATTCTTTACATAATTTGCCAGGGAGGGCAAAGCACTGATGTAACAAATATGCATGGGGCATAGAATAAAAATATTCACATTTATACATGAGATTTAAAAAGTCAGAAGGTGTTGAGACTTTCGCATTGTGCATTACTTTGTTTTGTGATCTGTGTAGCTATGGCACAGACAACTTTACTGAATAGGGCACAGAGACCCTCTAAAAGAGGAACTTAAAGGCTTACCTTCATTTTTACAAGAATAACAGGACATTCATATCAGATATGTTCTTTGATGCAGATTTCACAGGTACTTTAAATATTTGGACAGATGTCCAGTTGTCTATTTGTAATATTTAAAAATGTACAGACTTTTTATTTTGTGAAATTGTAATTAACAATTACTGTAATTATGTTACTGTAATTAATAATGTACTTAGTCAATATTTAAGGTTAGGATTTCATTAAGTGTGTAGTTTCTTATAATGTTATCAAAATTTCAGCAATTGTTTTTTTATCGTTCTTTTAACATTCAGTTGCAAACATCGTTGCAAGCATACTGTTTAACATTTCTGTCTTACATAATGCAGGAATATTCTGTTTTTTGCGTTCTCATGCATGCATGGAAATAGTTAAGCATTTCTGTGGATATCTCAGTCAGCATATGAATATTTATGATGAGTGATAGTTTACCTCTCCTCAACAATGCATCCTCTTTAAATCAGTCCAAAACGCACCAAAATTTGTTAATTTATGGTCCTGATTAATGAGCCCCAAATGCATCCATCTGAAGGAAATGGTCACACAGGATATATTTATAATATATAGTGCACACAAACATAGCAAGGCATTAATGTGCACGAGCTGAATTTTATGGTGTTGTGACGTATACTCTCATTCACTTTCCTTCCGTGGGAATTACGCATCACCACCTGGTCTCGTATGTTTGCTGTGCAAGCACAGCTATTGTGATGGATCGCGTTCTTTCTGTGTGTTTGCCTTTGTTTGTGTGTGTTTCTCAGTAGAGGTGAATTTAAAGACTCCTTGGTCCACTCGCTCCGTCTCTCTCTCGGATGCAGTCATAAACACACACACTGCAGTGTTGCGTCTCTGTGATGATGTCATCCAGTCTGCTGCAGTACTTCTGCTCTTAGAAAGGGGAGAAAAGCTGGGGCTGGGTGCTGATGTGCTTATCTTTATGACTGTTTTAATAGCTGTTGCATTAACTATCATTTGCGTTTTGCAAGGTTATTCATTGAACGCTTGATAATTCACAATGAGAAATCATCCAGAGTATATTACTCTATTAAATGATAATAATCATTTTGTTTATAAAGTACTTCTTTCTTCATGTTAGGATGTCATTTCCAAGAAAGCCTATCAATACTGAAAGTCTGGTTTATGAATCATGCAATATTTATATTTTGTGTTTCATTCTTTTTACCAACTGGAAGGGTCAAAAAGGCATCCTTTGCCTTGTTTTGTTTGTTTTCTTGGCATATAATGGTGCACTGCATAGAGATGTGGAGAATTTAGCAAGCCAGAGGCTAAGAATTAGGTGTGGTCTACATGATCTCCTCCACCACCTTATCTGCTGCAAGCACATGCTCATGTGCAGTGACCTCACATTTTACGCATGTAGAGGGGACTCCAAAAATGATTACTCAATTCAGAGTTAAAAATGCATTACTGTAATAGGTAGTAACTACACATGATTTTGATTAAATAAATCATTTTGCTCTGTTTTTTAGATTTAAAATGTACATTTTTAAGTGATTTTTTCTACTTGTTTTAATATGTTTTAAAATGTTATCTATACCTGTGATTAAAGCTGAATTTTCAGCATCCTTACTCTTTGTAACATTATAAATGTTTTAATGTCACTTTTTATCAATTACATGTATCCTTGCTGAATAAAAATCTTGCTGACCTCAAACCTTTTTAGTGTAGTATGTGAATTTGGACACAGCCAAAGAGATGGGGGAGAAAAATTGTGCTCTTAATTCTTAGGAGGTCATAAGTCGTCCCCATGCCAACTCACACTTTGTGTGTGTCCATGTCTCCATGTACTTGTCAAGTATATTTGATCAGTGAACCAGCCCTGCTGCTCGTGAACGTACACACTCTCACAGTCTCACACATTCCCACTGCCTCTACCACAGCAATAACAACACAACAGAAGCAATCAGCTTACACTGATTCAAAACAACATCCAGTCACAAGGACGTAAATATCTGTTCTAATACACTGAAGCAATTGAATCCAGATGTGGGATTAAACTCTAAGGGAGCTGCTGTGGAATTATGTAAATGTTCATGTATTGTATATATAAATTGGCTTTTTAGAAATAATTTGATGCTTGGCTGTTGATGCACTGTCTACACTGAGTTTGTTTATCAGACAGAAAAAAACTATTTATGGTTAAATACTCACTAAGTGAAGCTTCTTATCTCAGGACTTGGAATAAGGTTAAAGCTATTTTCTCTTTCTGACTTTGTGCTCTGGTTTTGAATTCTATTCAGAAACGGTTGATTTGAGTTTAAGTTTTAACAGTCGATAAAATATGAATTAACTTTCTCCAATCTTTTCTTTCTAGCCACTGCTCTCCTCCTTCTTACTCTTTCCTTTTCCAGTGTTACATAGTCTATGTCTATGTTTTACATCTTGGAAGGAAATAGTAAATTAATTTCATGGGACCTTTGAAAATATGCTATCGTTGTACTCAGTTTTTGTGTGCATGCTGTAAATATGTATTTGTGTATGTATTTAATGTTGAAAAGCTTGTACTTAATTGTTTTAATTTTTGGTGTTTTCAGGTTGTGCCTCATTTTGTTGTTGTTTTACTTCAATGTCAGTCTTTAAAAAAAAATGTATACTGATATTAACCAAACATTTTGTCACATTTGTTATCTTTTTTAACACTCTTCACATGAAGTTACAAGTCTATGAAATACAGATGGCTGGCAAAAAGTATACAGTTTTTACTATAGAATTTAGTCATGAAAAATTCTAACTCTTATTTTAAAATTCTATCCTCCTGTATTACTTCCTGTATTTTTTCTCAGGCTGATGCTGCTACCAGCTTCCTCCGTGCAGCTCGCTCAGGTAATCTGGAAAAGGCTCTAGACCATATCAAGAATGGCATAGACATCAACACAGCCAATCAGGTAAGACTTTCTTCATTCCCTGTATTCCCTGTCTCAAGAGGAATAATTGTCTGATTAATTGTCTTCACAGCCAGGCTTCATTTGGAGGTAAAATGTCTGTTTATAAAAGTTAATTTTTGTTATAAATGAATCTTGAGAGGTGCTCTAGAAGTCAAAATGTGCTCTCAGAGCTCTGGAAAGATATGTTATCTCTAGTTGATAAATCTAGAGCACACAGGGTCAGATGATACAAGGCCGCTTTGCACACTTCATTATTTCTGTAATACAGGGCAGAGAGCAACTGCAAGACAAGTCAGGGGTTTAGTATTGAATGCTATTTACAATCAAGCTAAGAGGGCTTTTCAACAACACAAAATGCTGATGTCATCAAAGCTATTCTTTGGCGATGAAGATCAGGACAATATTCACAAGAGTGAAGAATTCAACACTTTAACAATCCTTAATTTTCCACAGATTTAGGAGCTGATTGTAAGACTGTCATGCCTATTATTTTATAGTTTCTGCTAAGAGAGTTCAGGTTTCATAATGGCTCTCCTCTTTTATGAAATATTTGGTTCAACTTGAATTGTCATGCCATCTAAGAGTGTGCATACATGGTGAAAGCCTGATGGTTTCATATATGATATTTGTGTGTTAAAATATTTTTACCTTAGTAGAAAATATTGGAAAAAATTATCCTGAACTGTGCACAGATTTTATTGTGTATGTGGAGTAGATGCAATCAAGTCCATTTCATTTCCCTTTAGCCTAGTTTGTACACTGACATTTTCTGCTGTGTGGTGGGCCTGCATGTATCAGAACAGCAGGAGTAATTGAAAAGATCATGCCCTTTGATTAATGACTGCATGTGTTGTGAATGATGACTTCAGCGCTTCACTCTATTTAGTCGTCTTACTGAAGCAAACATGTGAGCAGGTCCACAGAGCTCTCTGGAGAGAGACCATGTCTACATGCACCGCTGAGCTCTCTCAGAAACCTGCTGCAAAAGCAGTGAGCTAGGACACTGTAGGCTATACTGCAAAAACAATATTTTCTTAGTATTTTTCTTTGGCTTAATACTTAAATTAAAATATCTAAATATTCTGAAAAAAGATATACTTACTTGACAAACAAAATAGTTTGAGATATAGAGATTTGATTTTAGGGAATATCAGTCTCATATCTTCAGTGACGTCATGGTCTTTATGTATATGACTGTACTGTATAAGGTATGCCAGTTGAACGATCATCACACCTGTTCCAATATAAATCCAGAGTTTGACATCTCCTCATCTCCATATTATTTGTTGTAATGTTCCGATGCAGCTTTAAAACTGTTTGGATTCACTTCATCTATCCATTCTTTTTCTTTCGTTCCTTTGTTTCTTTCTTTAAGTCACATTGAGATGGGGTGAGTGGTCTCTACACTCAGAGGGGATAATATCAGCAATGTGAGAAAGGTCCAACCTCACATGTCCTGTGAGGCTGAAGGAAGGCTGTGTGAGGTTAGACCTATCCCACATGGCCCGTATTCTTCCCAGCAGAGAGACCACCGGCCTGCCATCCACCATCATCACCACCACCACCATCATCATAGTCATAATTGATGTTATTTAAAAATGCTCTGTGTGTTCTGTAAGAGGTGGAGTGATCTACAAACCCTTCACATTCCCTTTAAAAAAGGCCGTACTGACTGTTTGATTTGAGATCAGATCGCCGTCAGAGTAAGTTTGCTCTGATGTCTCTTTCCTTCACAGAATGGACTCAATGGGCTGCACTTGGCCTCGAAAGAAGGCCATGTTAAAATGGTGCTGGAACTACTGCACCATGGTATTGTTCTTGAGACAACCACAAAGGTAAGGGTTATAGCTACTGTGAGCTTGAAAACTATTTGAATGTTAACAAAAGTCTAGATACCAGTTATTTCTAGAGCTTCTTTTAGAAATATCTCTTCTGAGTTATTTCACATTTATATTTAACTAACTCATCTGAAGGTGAAGTCAGTTCCCCTCAATTTTGTGCAAGTATCACAGAGTAGGCGTAGGAGATATTAATTACATTAACTTTGAACACATTCAACTGTTATATATTTTCCTAATTTTTGATTAAGATTTAGACGAACAGACTCTAGACTGAGTGATAGTATCAATCATGGCCAATGAGAGGCCAGAGAGGTCTGATACGTCCCGTCCAGGAGCCAGACGTGCAGGTTCCAAAGATCAGGGCGCAGGTGCCAAATCGTGCCCATTCCCCTGAGAAAAAAGGTCCTTGCTCAAGGGGATTTTCCAGGGAGGATCTGCCACGAGGAGCACTAGGCCGGCAAACCAGGTCCACGAGGGCCAGTATGAAGCTAACAGCAGATCCTGCTCCATTGTCCTCACTGATCTTGCACAGGCTCTGTGCAAGGAGGCTCACTGGGGGAAAGGTGTACATGGGCCCCGAAGGCCAGCTGTGTGCCAGTGCATCCCTGCCGAGGGGTGCCTCGGAGAGGGAGTAATACAGCTGGCAGTGGGAGGACTTGGGGGAGGCAAAGAGGTCTATCTTGGCCTTGCTGAAGTAGCTGCAAATCAGCTGGACTACCTGGGGGTGGAGCCGCCATTCTCCATTGTGGGTGGTCTGCCATGAGAGCTGGTCGGCTGCACAGTTGAGTTCCCCTGGAATGTGAACAGCGCCTGACTCCACAGGAGCAGATGGCAGGCGAGTTGTGACATGGGACAGGAGCGTAGACCACCTTGTGGGTAGATGTTCATTGCGGCTGCAGTGTTGTCCGTACGGACCAGCACGTGCTTGTGGTGCAGCATCAGTCAGCAGTTGATGTGCCAAAGCAGTCGGATGCCTGTCTAGGGACCTGAGGCTGCTTTCCCGTTGCATACAGCACCCCAACCCGTGGAGGAGGCATCCGTGTTGACCACAACATGCCTGGACACCTGTCCTAGGGGGACTCTGGCCCATAGGAAGGGCAGGGTCTGAACACGGGTTGAACAGGTGGTGACACTCCAGGGAAACGCCAATTCAGAGAGTGCATCTCTGGACTCAATCGTGTAACCAGCACTGAAGCAATATGATATCTCATATGAAACAAGTCCAGCGTTGTTACTGAGACTGCGGCTGCCATATGCCCCAGAAGCCTCTGAAAAGTTTTGAGAGGAACTGCTGTTTTGTGCCTGAAGAAGTCCAGGCAATTCAGCACTGCGTGTGCACACTCGTTGGTGAGGCGGGCAGTCATGTCAAACGATCCCACCTCCATGCTCTTTTCTCGGTTGACCTGAAGGCCCAGATGGCTGAGGTACCGAAGCACCAGGTCCCTTTGCATGCACAACAAATTGAGTGAGCTATGATGAGCCAGTCGTCAAGATAGTTGAGGATGCAGATGCCCATCCGCTAAAGGGGAGGATAGGGTACCCTCCGCGACTTTCATAAAGATGCAGGGAGAGAGGGACAGGCCAAATGAAGGCACCTTATACTAATACGCTTGACCCACGAAAGCAAACAGCAGAAGTGTCGAGGCAAGATCGAGTCATGAAAGAACACATTCTTCAGGTCAATGACTGGGAACCAGTGCATGTTAAAGATGCACTTCAGGGTGAGCATTTTAAATGGCAGCCTGAGAAGAGACCAATTCAAAGCCTGAAGATCTAGGATGGGTCTCAACCCACCACTCTGTTTGGGCACAATGAAGTAAGGACTGTAAAACCATGACCTCATCTCGGCTGGAGGGACCGGCTCGATTTCGTCCTTCGCCAGTAGGACTGCAACCCCCGTACGCAAGACAGTGGCATCCCTGTCCGAGTGGACAGTAGTGTAGCGGATGCCTCTGTACCTGGGCGGGTGCCTGGCGAACTGAATTGCATAGCCGAGGCGTACCGTCCGCATGCAGGGGGTGCAGGGGGTTGGCAGCCTGGCCCGTGGCAAAGTAGAGCACGCTAGAGCAGATAAGAGCTTACAAGCATTGGACGGGAGACGCGAGTGGACCTGGAGCGCGCTCGACCTGTGAAACTGCCACATACCCCCTGGCTGCACCGCCATCGAGGGTGGCGAGGTGAGAAGAGCCAGGGCGCAGATTAGCTCCTCATGCACCTCCTGGTAGAAAGGCACCAGCGGGGAACATGGCTGGGCCGCGGTCCTGAACTCCAGGAACTCCAGATGATACCTTCTGCTGTCAGTGGTAATAGAATATGAACTCGCAGGAACTCTTTTAAGCAAAATGTCCTCCTCCAACTCAATCAGATAGCCGAGGGTATCCAGCTCAAGAACGACGAAGGCTCTGAAGTGAAAATCTGAAGGTGCACTGCATCTGTGCTCTCTTATCCTCACGTAGTGACGAGGTGCACCTGGATGCAATCAGTGCACAACAGTGTTCATTGGCCTTTTCTTAAAGCTCAAAGGCGATTAGTCTCTCATGCAAGTTCCCATATGTAACGTCAGAGTGACTCAACTGAAGGGGAATCAAATTTCACCACAAGTTGCTTTTCTTCAAGCTGAGAACGCCAATACTATTATATATGTATGGATTTCTCTGTATATTTTACATTCTTTTTCACTTCCAAAAACTTGTACCATAAAATGATATCAGTTGCTAAAATGGCAAGTACAGTTTAGGGGAACGTATCATTAACTTAAAGTCACAGTCAATTTTTACAGTGTATGATTGTACAGACAATGGTGTACAGACAATGGTATTTTAATGTATATGAAAAAATGGTCTGTGTCATTAAATAAATATTTCTCTTTTAGAAAGGAAATACTGCTCTTCACATCGCTGCGTTAGCTGGACAGGAACAAGTGGTCACAGAGCTGGTTAATTATGGAGCCAACGTCAATGCTCAGTCTCAGGTGGGTGAATAAGGGGTTGGTCACTAACTATCTGCGAGTATGTTGACCTAAACCACAATACAAAATAGGGGTTATATGTTTTCTTCTCCCCAGTCTGATGTTTTCATTTGAACAGTATGGTGATATTGATAGTGTTGCTCTCTGAACTAAAATCTGTCTGCTTGTATTGTCATTTGTGTATTTGTGTGCTTGTTAGTTTGGTATTGTATCTGCATATGTGTGTTTATGTCTGTCTGCAACAGAAGGGCTTCACTCCTCTCTACATGGCTGCACAAGAGAATCACCTGGAGGTTGTGAAGTTTCTCCTGGATAATGGAGCCAATCAAACCATTCCAACTGAGGTAATTCTGCCCTTGAAAAAAAAGTACACATAAGCAAACAGAATACTTAGAAGTACAATCTGAATGTATTGTAATTTTCTTAACTACTTAACTACTTAAATTTTTTAGACACTTGACAGTAAAATGTAATAACTTACACCACCTGCAGTTTATTAAAACCTTTAAGTCATGTATAAACTTTTTGCAGTAAGCCAACACAGTCTGCACAACTCAACTTAACTTGCCATTTTGACACTAGTTATTGAGAGAAAGATGGAATTACATCATAAAAAATTAAAATATGTGTTTGTTTTTCTGGCAGGATGGCTTTACCCCTCTTGCTGTGGCTCTTCAGCAGGGCCATGAGAATGTGGTGGCCCTGCTTATCAACCACGGTACTAAGGGCAAGGTCCGCCTTCCTGCACTGCATATCGCTGCCCGAAACGATGACACCCGAACTGCCGCTGTGCTTTTACAGAATGACCCAAATGCTGATGTCTTAAGCAAGGTTTGTGTAAACTGAAGGAACACCTTTTTATTGTTTTTTTTATATCATATAATACTGTATATGGTTCTGCCTCTAACACTTGATTAAATTGACCAGATTTTTACTATTTAATACATTTTATTAAATAAATAATATCCCTGCTTCATCAAGTATACATCAAAGGAACTGTGGAGATGTTAGTCCCGCCCGAAATGATACATGAAAATCACGGACGTCAGGTGTTAAGAATCGAAACTCACATGTAGTTTAGAAAACTAGTCACGTCTGAATAGGACTGTACATGCTCAATGTAAAAAAAAAAAAAAAAAAAAAATTACATAGTTGCTTTAAATTTATCAAATAGTTTACAATATTACTGTTTTTACTGTATTTTTAATCAAATAAATGCAGCCTTGGTGAGCAGAAACCTTTGAACAATAGTACATAGAGTGCATACCTGGATTTTTGCAATGATAATGAAGTAATCAAGAAACAACTGTATTTTAAAAGCAAAAATGTGCTGGTTACTAACTCAGTTTCCCATGAACCCCTGCAGACAGGCTTCACACCACTTCATATCGCAGCCCACTATGAAAACCTGAATGTTGCTCAGCTACTTCTAAACAGAGGAGCTGATGTGAACTTCACACCCAAGGTCTGTCTTTTAAGTATTTCTACAGTGAACTTCTGCCTGCTTACAGTTAATTACAAGTGAGTGTGTCCTTCTTTCAGAATGGGATCACACCTCTACATATTGCATCCAGGAGAGGAAATGTTATCATGGTCAGACTTCTGCTGGACAGAGGAGCAAAGATTGATGCGAAGACAAAAGTATGTTATAAAGCGGAAATCCTAAACTTGACAGAGAATTTGTATATACGTTTGTTGTTCTTTAATTTTTATTACAGGACGAGTTGACTCCTCTTCACTGTGCTGCCAGAAATGGCCATGTGAGAATAATCGAGATCCTTCTGGACCAAGGAGCCCCAATACAGGCCAAGACCAAAGTAGGCATACACCCAAATTACATATAGCCACAAGAAAGAAAGAAAGAAATACTCTGAGCAACTCACCAACTTTTAAAGAAGAATTTTTAAAGAAGAATTTCATGGTGTATTAAAATTTCAGCTATTGTTCTTAATAAAAGCTATTGGCTTTTATTTTCTAAGAAATTTTTTTATATTTTTATTTATACTATTTTATATTATAAAAAGCAATGCTTTAAGTGAGAAAAAAATTGCATATTCTGACTGAATATTTATTCTAAGAATAAGATTTTAATTGACTGATATCATTTATGACACATCATATTTGATAAATAATTCATATATTTTTTTCAGTTTACTTGAATCAGTGGAAGTCTGTTTATTGTGGAAACAAACTACATTTATTTAGTTTAAAAAGTATGAAGGTGGTTAAAATATTCAGAACATCTATAAACTATTAACTACAACTTTTCCCTAAATTGCTCTATAAAAGCCCCTAATAAGGCACTAAAATGTGCTTAATAAATGGCTAATATTCTAGTAATATGCATGCTAATAAGCAACTGGTTAAGAGAGCCTAAAATAAAGTGTTACCAAATATTCCTAACTGAGGAACGATCGTTTTTCAGTTGCTGTAGTTTGAAATATGAGATTGACAATAACTGATTGACATTTATTGGCAATAAATATATAAATATTTAAACACATTCAATTTATTCGAATTTTGATCCTTTCTGTTTAATTGCCAAATATGCATTACTTTAAGTTGCTAGTTTGCTTATGTTAAACTGTATAGTCTAAATGGATGGACATATGTAATTCCAATAAAATAATGCATCAATCTTAAATGTAGTAATAATATTCAACAACCTTAAAACACATCGAACATGTTATGTAAGACAGAACATGTAATATGAATGAAAAAAAAACATACCTGATTGCCATAAATTTGAAAGAAAATACCATTGGCCGCTCTAAATGTTTCCATATGTTCACTGCACAGAATGGCCTTTCTCCAATACATATGGCAGCCCAGGGCGATCATTTGGACTGTATCAAACAGCTATTACAGTACAATGCCGAGATTGATGACATCACTCTAGACCACCTGACCCCACTGCATGTGGCAGCACACTGTGGACATCATCGCATGGCCAAGGTGCTCCTGGATAAAGGAGCCAAACCAAACACCCGTGCTTTGGTTAGTAAACATTTAAATGACACACATGGCACAACTAATGTACATAATAATATTTTTGCTCTGAAATATCTAAAAGCTGTTCACTTATATATAAATATCTCATGACATGTTTAGAATGGCTTCACACCACTCCATATTGCCTGTAAGAAGAACCATATGCGTGTAATGGACCTACTGTTAAAGCATTCTGCATCCCTGGAGGCTGTAACCGAGGTGAGCAACAGGATCATTTCACAATATAACATCATTTAAGACAGGAAACAAAGATAAAATTAAAATTAAAAGTGCCTCAAAACATACCACAGATACAACGGTCATTTAAAGGGCAGTGAATGCGTTTCAGTATATAAGAAAAAAATAATAATAATGGAATAGTTAAAAAATATTCTGCACTCAATAGGTGCCATCAGAACGAGAGTCTAAACAATTGATAGAAATGTTCAGTTCTCTGTGTCTGTTTGCTTTCTGTCCAACAGTCAGGACTGACGCCACTGCATGTGTCCTCCTTCATGGGTCATCTGAATATAGTGAAGATACTGATGCAAAAAGGAGCTTCACCACATGCCTCAAATGTGGTAAGGATTATTAAAACTTAGACATCTTTTGATAGCAATATGTTCTTTTATTTCTGATTGAATATGTTTTGACTGCAAGCTATGCTTGTGCTGTAACTGTATGTGATCACTGTATGTTAATGTGCATTTGCAGAAAGTTGAAACACCTCTGCACATGGCATCTCGAGCTGGTCACTGTGAAGTTGCTGACTTCCTGTTGCAGAATGCAGCTCCAGTGGATGCCAAAGCCAAGGTGCATTTCATTATTTTATTTTTTTTTTTTTTATTTGTTTTTTTGATTTGACACTTTATTAAACTTAGGTTTGTTTTTTTACAATCTTAAATAAAGAGTTAAAATGTTCACAACATTGCCATAGAAGGACCATTTTTGGTTCCACAAAGAAAAAACTTTCAGTCACCTCTGAATCACCTCTTTTCTTTTTTTCTTCACCTTTTTATAATCTGAAAGTTTCACTAAATCTCAGCCAAGCAAGATGAAAATTTAAAAAAATAAAATACAGTACTATAAGTGCATTTTAATTTTAGTCTATTTGAAAACCATAGTTTCTAATTTAAATCTATTTTTGTTCTAAAAGCAAATATCACTCCTCATAGAACAAAATAAATTAAATAGTTTTTCACTTGACACTAGAGTGTTGATGGGCAAAACACACACTGACTAGCTTTACTGAACATAGAAATTATTGTGTTTTGTATTCTTCTCATTATTTTTGCCAGTACATAACATAAATTTTGATTAATGATTTAAAAAGACAACACAAAAAACATTAAGAGCTTTAGAAGTTTTCCTCTTTATTCATAATAAGTAAACCTTTTTACTTTTACTTTCAGTCTAAAGTCTTTTTTCATATTAGCTAGCTTTAGTTCATCACAATTGTAAAAACCACAAAACTATTAAATTGACCTAGTAACATTTTGGCTTATGACTAAATAAAATATATAATTTATAAGAATGTTTTTGTCTTTGGAAAAAAATACATATTTTTGTTTAATATAAACTCAAAATTTAAGGTTTGAACCGAATAAAATAATGTGAGAAAAACAAATACATTTGGCTGTGTTGCTGTTATTTGTTTAAAATGCATTACTGAGTACACTGTACTACCATCAGGATGACCAGACGCCGCTACACTGTGCCGCCCGCATGGGCCACAACGAGATGGTGAAGCTGCTGTTGGAGCACAAGGCAAACCCCAACTCCACCACAACAGCAGGACACACTCCACTGCACATAGCTTCCCGTGAGGGACACACACAAACTGCCAGCATCCTACTGGACATGAATGCCCAGCTCACCAAAATGACCAAGGTACAGTGCCACCCAAAACCAAGATCGCCTGCTTATTTTATTAAAATGATCGAAACTCTCTTGAAACCATAATGCTGTTTGATTGGTGCCATGCAGAAAGGCTTCACTCCCCTTCATGTAGCAGCCAAATACGGGAAGGTGGATGTAGCAGTGCTGCTTTTAGAGAAAGGAGCCAACCCAAATGCTGCAGGAAAAGTATGAATCATCTGAATCTTATTATATTATCTCCAAGTATGTTTTTAAAATTTACATTTATAATTTGAAGTAAAGTACAAGTGCACATTCAATACAATTAAACACTCTTTTTTTTCCCCTAAAAGATGTAGTATTGTTTTATCATTCACACTGTATCTATTGTGTTTTAATTCGGTGCTGTTGATGGTGGTGAAGTGTGACATCTTCTCTTCTATAGGCTGGACTCACACCATTGCATGTGGCCGTCCATCATAACAACCTCGATGTGGTCAATCTTTTGCTCAGCAAAGGCGGATCACCACACAGTGCCGCTCGGGTATGACGCTATTTATCGCTCTGCTTAACACTCTGAAAACACTTTCAGTATTAATTTCTAGCCACAAAGTGCACTATAACCTGTTAACTTGCTCTTTTTTCTCCTCAGAATGGCTACACTCCACTCCATATTGCTTCCAAACAGAACCAGGTGGAGGTAGCGAGCAGTTTACTGCAGCATGGAGCTTCTGCCAATGCTGAGTCATTGCAAGGGGTCACACCATTACACCTAGCCTCCCAAGAAGGCCAACCAGACATGGTGTTGCTGCTTATCTTGAAGCAGGCCAATGTAAACCTGGGCAATAAGGTAAGATTACTGTACTGTAAAAAAATAAATAAATAAATAAAGATGTTAGAACATCACACATCAGTACACAAATATTGCAGTGATATCATGGTAACGCAAAACTGAATTTGTTAACGTAAATTCATGCATTTGTTAACATTAATTAACAAGATCTTCATACAGTATACCAGTATTTAATATTAATTTGTAAATATACTGCATTTTTTAACATTAATATCTTAAAGTAGTAATGCATTATCTACCACACACTAACAATAAACAAGATTTGTTTGTTAATATTTGTTATTATTCACTTTAAATATTACATTAACGTCCTTCTTAACATTATTTAGTATATTTGTTAATGCATTACTTAAAGGGTTACTCCACCCCAAAATTGTGATTTTGTGATTAATCACATAACCCCATGTCGTTCCAAACCCGCTACATATTTTACAGCTTTGTTTGTCCTTGGAACACAATTTAAGTTTTGGTTGAAAACCGGGAGACTTGTGACTGTCCCATTGACTGCCAAACAGTTGCCACTGTCAAGGTGCAGAAAAGTATGACAGACATCAACGAAATAGTCCATATGGTTCAACTGAATGTTATGAAGTGAATGAGATTTTTTTTTTTGACCTAGCACCATTTTGGAGAGTATCGCTGCACAATGTTCTATTCATCACACAGATGCAGTGTTTTTATTATAATCAAAGTGTAAATACATGTAGAAGACATATCCTTGTGTTGTGGCTGATGCAGAACAGCTTATGATGTTTGTGCTTAGTTGATGCTCTCCAAAATGGCGCCATAGTGACATTACGGTTACAAGCCTCCCAGTTTTCATTCCAAAATATTTTCAATTTTGTTCCAAAGATGAATGAAGCTTTTACTGGTTTGGAATGACATCATGGGTAAATGATTAACAACAAACTTTTCATTTTGGGGTGGAGTAACCCTTTAATGTGAACAAACATGCACGCCTCTTTTTAAGCTGAACCTCTCTCAACATCATAAACACATATCTTGCTTTATGTCCAAATATTGTGACACGTCTCTTGTCTCTCCTCAGAGTGGTCTGACTCCTCTTCACCTCGTAGCTCAGGAGGGGCATGTTGGCATTGCTGATATACTAGTGAAGCATGGGGCATCTGTCTACGCTGCCACACGGGTAAAAACTTGCATCTCTTACAATGAAATACAATGTTTGCTTTTTTTAAGGAGTGTACATAATGATTAAAATTAATGTTGATAACAATATTCATTGTTGATTTCTCTTTAGATGGGTTACACTCCACTTCATGTTGCTTGTCATTATGGCAATATCAAGATGGTTAAGTTCCTATTACAGCAACAGGCTAATGTAAACTGCAAGACCAGGGTAAATGAAAGATTGGTTTTGTTTTATTTAGCATTGTATGTTGTTGTATGATCTTGGATTGCTATTCCTAGAAATAAGAGTAGAATCAATTTGTTTATATTCAAGCAGAATAACTGAAACTCTGGAGGAAACACATTTGAGGAGCAAGACAAGAGGTTTTTCTTTCTAATGAAATCTGACTGTCCTCTTTTTTGGACTTTTAGATGGGATATACACCGCTTCATCAGGCCGCTCAGCAGGGCCATACAGACATTGTGACGCTTCTCCTGAAACATGGCGCACAACCAAATGAAATTACATCTGTAAGAGCCCAACCTCTTTTAACTTATTGCCATCTTTTTCAAATATGTTGGATGCTGAAAAATGCAAACAAAAACATTTCCATCTCCTACAGAATGGCACATCAGCTCTTGCCATCGCAAAGCGCCTTGGATACATCTCAGTCATTGATGTCCTCAAGCTGGTCACTGAAGAGACCGTTACCATGGTGAGTTTAAAATGTATTTAAAATTAACCTCATTCATACAATGGCTGATATGAATAAAAAGACTGTGTAGAAAGTCATGTGTTGAAATCAATATTTCTCTTTAAGACCACCACTGAAAAGCATCGCATGAGTTTCCCTGAGACAGTTGATGAGATCTTGGATGTGTCTGAAGATGAAGGTAAATCAGCTCTCTGTTTAATGCCATGCTCCGTTTGAGAGTTGTTAGCATCATTTTCATAAGAATTACAAGACACAGAATCATTTAATTTCTTTAAATGAGTGGACATTTAAAGAGCATCCTGCTCTTGGTTTTTCTAGGAATTGCACAGCTTACGTTAGGTATGAATTTCTTTCTTTCTTCTTTGTGCGGTGACCATTGTCAGTGACTTCATTTCAAGCACACACACACACACACACACACACACACACACACAAAAACACTGTCATTCTCTGGTGCACTTTGAAAATTATAATGGATGTGTCACTAGCATGTACTGTATGCACTGATGTTAATAAGCCTGTTTTATTCCTAAAGGTATCTTACAGTTTCAGAACACTTAACTGACCCACTAACCTGCTACATCTCCTTTTTCATTTTTTTTTCTAAAGCAGCACCGATTTATGCACTGTGGTATAAATAAGTCTTGGTTCACGGTCAATGTTGGGCCAAAAGTTGGTCGATTTTTTTTTTTTTACATTTTAAATATGTAGTATTTATGTAGTCTTTTTTGTCCAGCAATTTATTTATTTATAAAGTTATGTAAAAAGAAAAACTGTTATAAAACAAATAGATATAATAGAGATATTATATAGGTTTTGCTTATGAAATAAATTTACAAGATAGAAATAGTGATTAAGTTATTATAAATATAACATGATGGTTTCTTCAGAATTCCAATTGGAAAAATAAGTGATATATTGTCACATTTTTTTGAAGAATGAGAAAATCAGCTTGTCATATAAAATCTAGTTTTATACTGTGGACAGTACTACATTTCAACTCCTGGTGTTATTACAGAGTTTAAAGGTGTGTTGACATGTTTCACATGCATCCAGGCTCTCACATGGATGTGCTTCTCATGGCTTTCCTTGTGCAAATCCAGTGCTAAAAAGTTTCATCATTCAGTATTTATATTGACTATATACATTTGCCATATACAATATATATATGCTATAATTAGTGTATATGTTTATGTAGGCACACAAACATACTATATAGTCATATACTGTACAGGTAGATACAGCATGAAAGACTTGCCTGGCTATAAATTACCATTAAAGCCTGAAATGTTCGTTTTTGAAATGCTTGATTATGTAAAAAAAAAAATTCTGCTCTACTAGCTATATTATGTTTGCAAGACAACTTCCCAAGAGGATGATTTATAAAAACCTTATTAGACACAATTAAGATTAATGTCTCCTTTTTAATAAAAAACATGCACAGTTTACATACTGTATGACTGTGCATTCAGCAGCGTGATATCAGTGGAGGCATTGTGTTTTGAAGGTCATTGTGTCTGATTTGTAGTTAATTTAGTATTATATTAAAACACACACACATATAAACGCACACAGTTTTCTCATTAATTTCCTTTTATATGTTTTGTTGCAGTATGTCCATCACAAATCTTTCCCTTTTCTTCATACTTACCCATTTGCAATAAGTGTTGGGGAAGTTTTTGCAAAAAGTAATTAGCTAATACGTGCTAATTACTTTTCCTACATTCTAACAAAACAGTAATCATGTCACATTCATTTCAATTTTCGAAAAAAAGGTATTCCAAATTGTCCTTTCAGAAATGTATTTGTTTGGCTTACAGGTTTTTCAAACCAGTTAAAAAAAATATTTATTTAATATAACATTTTAGATTATAAAAAACTGTCAATGCAATGTAATGGCCAAAAATGTAATTGTGAAAGTGATTACTGAAAGTTATTATCTCACTTCATTATAGGAAATGATCATCTTTTAAAAAAAGTACTGTGGCAGTACCATGGTACAGTGATGGTTATACCATAGTACTATGTAATCAGCAAGGTAATCATTCAGCACCATGGCATACCAAAAATACCATGTTGCTGAATGATTACCATGGTGATTACAAAGTACTCAGGTACTTAAAATGAATCTTCTTAGTACCATTGTACTTCTTTGTCACTGTCATAACATGTTACGCTCATTTTCAACAGCTCCAAGTCCATTTATGTCCTATCTATATTGTCCAGTTAGTGTTTATTCAGTGTTCATTTCCAATTGACAGCATGTTTTTGACAAAATCTTCTTTTTCTTCTTCTCTTTTCTCATCCCCTCAATGCGGCAGGCGAGGAGCTGCTTGGGAACGAAGGTGCCAGGTATTTGAAGATGGAGGACTTAAAGGACCATGATGAGGATTTCCTTTCCCCCAAGAATGTTCTAGAGTACGAGGGAGAGTTGCAGTGATGATGTTAAAGATGGTTTAGATTGAACAAGAAGAAACACATGTGTAAAGTAGAGGGGAGCTAAAAGATGGAAGAAAGTATCTAGAATGTTTCAAGCTAGTTTGAAAAGAAAAGATCAGAGCCCAAACTGAGGAAAGGCCACTGAGATGAATTATCAAGTGACCGGGGAATTGTCATTTACATGCAGTGTTCCTTTGTGTCAGACTTATTTCTGACTTGTGTTTCTTAGGAATCATTCCCCTGCTCTTCCAAGGATCCCTTGTGTGTCTCCTGAAACAGTCATGCTGAAAGAACATGAAATGGACCAGGTGAATGTGATTTTTGTTCAAATGAGTGCATGGTAGTTTCATCTTATACTTTCATTTTAAAATGTCAGTTTTTTTATTTACTTTTATTCAGCAAGGACACCAAATGCATCAAATTTATAATGTAAAAAAAATATGAAGCAGCACAACCATTGTCAACACTGATAGTAAGAAGAAATGTTTTTTGAGCAGCAAATCAGCATATAGTAGAATCATTTCTCAAGGATCGTATGACAATGAAGGCCGGAGTCGCAATGCTGAAAATTCAGCTTTAATTGCATTTAATTTAAAATACATTACATAAGAAAACATTTATTTGAAATCATAATATTACTGTATTTACTGTGTGTTTGATTAAATAAACGCAGCCTTGGTGAGCATCTTTCAAAAGCTATTACAAACCATACTAAGCCCAAACTGTTAAACGGTATATTAAGTACAGTCATACTAATATGAGTTCTAGTTGACACTTAGTTACAAAGTTACTTACTGTTAACTGAATGACTAAATTGGACTATTGAAATAAAGTGTTACCTAACACTATTTGAATTACCATATAATACCATGCTTATACAATTTCTTACATTTACCATGGCAGTGTAGTTTGTTCTGTATAAGGATATATATTGCCATTGCTATCTGAAAGCATTATTGTGTCATGTTACCACCAAAGAACTTTTTATGAGCTTACATTTTTACACATCTACACATGTACAGCAGCACACCCCTCTTCCTTTGCCCAAAGAATATGATGAGGATTCGTTGATCCCCAGCAGTCCGGCCACAGAGACGTCAGACAATGTCAGTCCAGTAGCAAGCCCCATCCACACCGGGTTAGTTTGCTGCCTCTTCCTAAAATACTGTGCACGTTTTTAAGGAATCAAACACTTGAAACTGAAATATCATGAATGAATAAAATGTGGATTGTCTTTGTCCTTGTGGTTCTGCAGGTTCCTGGTGAGCTTCATGGTAGACGCTCGTGGCGGCTCAATGAGAGGCAGCAGACACAACGGTCTGCGTGTCATCATTCCTCCTCGTACCTGTGCCGCTCCAACACGCATCACCTGTCGCCTGGTGAAGCCACAGAAACTTGCCACACCACCTCCTCTGGTGGAGGGTGAGGGTCTCGCCAGCCGGATCATCTCTCTTGGTCCAGCCGGCATGCAGTTCTTAGGGTGAAGAAACCAGTTTTGCTAATAAAACAATTTTTTAATAAACTGAGACTGCAAACTAACACAACTCGCACTGATCCTGAAGGCCCGTGATCGTGGAGATTCCCCATTTTGCCGCACTTGGTCGGGGAGATCGTGAACTTGTGGTCTTGAGAAGTGAGAATGGATCGGTCTGGAAGGAGCATCGTAATCGTTATGGTGATGAGGTCCTGGAGACCATCCTTAATGGCATGGATGAAGGTGTGTACTAATTCTCGCTGTAAATTGAATTCATATAAATTTGGTTATACTGTATTGACTGTTTCCCATGTATACAGTCAAATTTGTTGCTAAGTAGTTGCAGATTTTGTTTCTTTTTTTTTTTTTTACCCCCAAAAATTTAAATTTGCAGAAAATGTACTCACCCTCAGGCCATTCAAACTGTGCATGAGTTTGTTTATTCATGACAACAGATTTAAAGAAATATAGCATTGCATCACTTGCTCATCAATGGATCCTCTGCAGTGAATGGCTGCCATCAGAATGAGTCCAAACATCTGATTAAAACATCATAATAATCCACAAGTAACCCACACCTCTTCAGTCCATCAGCGAAATTCAAAATCTTGTGAAAAGAAAAGCTGCTTGTTGCGCACAGATCAAGCACCATTTACAAGCCAAAGCAGTTCTAAACAAATATGTCTGTAGATTTTGCTGTAAAAGGACAACAGGAGATGTTTTCACAGGATTGTGAATTTGTATTTTGGGCAAAGGCAAAGGTTTCAATTTAAAATGGATTATGTCTTAACAATGGATTTGTTTCTTACAAACATGCAGTTTTCTGCTTCACAAGATATAAGTTGATGGACTGGAGTTTTGTGGTTTACTTGTGGATTACTGTAATGCCAAGTTCGATGTGTCCCAAGGTCAACATATATTGTTGGCCCTGGAACAACATTTTAATGCAAAAATGTAGTCTTGTCCATATTTCTACACCTAAACCTAGCCTTACCCACGAGTAATGCATAAAATCAGAGGAAATGAGAGATGACTGACACTGATGTATGATGAAGCATCAAACACTGATTGTAAGCCTAAACTATACAAAAACTGTGGACTATTTCTTCAAATCTGATTGGTTAATCACAATGTTGACCCAGGGGCACGTTGCGTAAAGTCAGGTTAGCAGGATGGCCTGAGAGTGAGTACATTTACAGAAAATGAAAAGTTTTCATCAACTACTCCTTTAAAGGCTTTATAATGACTGCATAAAAGTGTGTCAGTGAATTGATAATGTTGTTTTATTAATTTGCAAACATGTTCCCTGTCGACACTTTCACTCATACTGCGTCTGATAAGGCGCTATGGGAAAAACTCCTTTTTTCATCCCAAATGAAGCCTTTTTTAAACTGCACGACCATTGGTTGTGCAGTGGTAGCTTTTAAACCAATCGGCCAACCAATGGCCGAAGCTCGTCTGAGGGGCGGGGCCGTGTATATATATATATATATATAGCGGCCATTCCACCGCAAGACTTCAGATTTCTTCTCCTTCAGCGACGTGCAACTTTGCATTCCCTGATGAACGAAGCCTATGCCGTTGAATAGCGCTACAGCAGCTGGACGATTCCCCTGCTGCTATCCTGCGTTTTTCTAAATTAGCAAGTTTTATGAAAGAGCAAACAGCGAGTGTGTTTCCTGCCTGGGCAAGCACCTCGCGAAAGCTGCTCTGACCGGCGTTGAATGCCTGCAATGCGAGGCAATCAGTCTCGGCACTCTCCGCCCTCAGATAGTGTCCTTTTCAGGACGTGACTCCGGCTCCCGAGCCCTCCTGCCTCGAAAGAGGAGCAGAGGAGCTGTCGGGCTCAGGTGACCCTGCCCACCCTGCTCAGTTAAATTGCGCTCTCTTAAGCCTGGGATGGATGCCGAGCTCTTCCGTGTCCACATAGTGTGCAGAAGGAAAGTGATTATGACAGACGAAGAAAGGGTTGGGCGCGCTGCACGAGGGTTCTCCGGCCTCAGACCTGTGGTCAGATGCAGACAGCAGCTTGCACATCAAGTGCCTGGAAATGCTAGCAGTATGGCACGCTTGTCATGTTTTCCTTCTGCAACTAAAGGGAGCAGTCATATCCTGGTTCATTCAGACAGTATGACTGTGGTGTACACCATGACTGTGGTGTCATACATACATAAATCTTCAGGGGATCTGTCATCGAAGTGCCTATTCAGACTGTCTGCACGCCTCACCAGGGTGTGGACATGCTGTCACGGGGAGCAGTCCATCCACAGGAATGGAATCTTCACCTCGACCTATCCAGTGGAAGATGTTCGGCAAGACGGAAGTGGACCTTTTTGGATCTTCAAACAGCGACAATCGCTGCCCAGCTTATTTTCAGAAGGAGATGGATGCGCTGGCCCAGAGATGGCCCAGCCTCTGCCTCTATGCTTTTTCCCAGACCTGCACGTAATGCTGATGGCAGCCTCGTGGTACATTCCACTGAGACTGGACCTCCTCTCTCAGGCAGAGGGCTCAATCTCAGCCCAGCCTGTGGGCCCTACATGTTTGGCAGCTCGACAGGAGCCGCTTTACCTCCCAGAGCGCGTTCTAAACACCATATCTCACACTAAAAAAACCCCATCTACAAGACTCGTTTATGCTGTGAAATGTATACTCTAGATGGTGTGCAGAGCAGGGGATGCTCCCCATCCACCATTAAGTCTTATGTGACGGCCATAGCAGCCCACCACGACTTTAAAGCAGGCCAGACTGTGGGCAAGGATACTCTTGTTATTTATTTTCTAAAAGGAGCTCAGGCCCTCTCGCCCTCCCACCATCCCCACGTGGGACCTGCCCACTGTGCTAGAAGCCCTCAGAGGCGCGCTCTTTGAACTCCTGCAAATGGCTACAGTAAAAGCACTGACTCTAAAAAACTGTTCTGCTGCAGGAACTGGCATCAGTAAAGTGAATAGGCAATCTGCAAGCGCTGTCTGTGAGCCCCGTCTCCTTGGAATTCAGGCCCAATGACTCAAAGGTCATCCTGAAACCAAGGCTCGTTTATATACTGAAAGTCCTCTCCACGACGTTCAGAGCACAGGTGGTATTTCTTTCAAGAAACACTCACGGACGAGCTTCTGCAGGAGCCACGGCCATTGGTTGGCGTAGCTTGGCATCCAACCGACTGGTTTGAAAGTTACCACTGCACAACCAATGCCCATGCAGTTTCACTGCATGATTAAAAAAGGCTTCAGTTAGGGGGAAAAAAAAGGAGTTTTCCCACAGTGTCTTAGCAGAAGCATTACTCGTTCCCATGTCTCAGGGAACCTGGGTTACGGAAGTAACCTATTCATTTTTTATTGTCTTTTCCCCATTAACTGCACACTTAAGACCTTGAGAGTCAGGAGGAGCTTGGGAAGAAAAGAATCAGGCGCATCATCTCGACAGACTTCCCACTCTACTTTGCCGTCGTGTCCCGTATCCAGCAGGAGAACGATCTGATTGGCCCAGAAGGGGGTTATCTCGCTAGTAAGCTGGTTCCCATGGTCCAGGCCAGTTTTCCTGAGACAGCCGTCACCAAGCGTGTCCGTCTCGGACTGCAGGTGAGATGGGAGGATTATGAAAAGGAAGATGCGATGGAAAATGGAGAATGCTTATCTCCTGCATATTATCATAATGTATCTGACAGCTTTTAGTTTTTTTTTTCCTGTCTGGTCATAAGACATCGAACATCTCATCTTTCATCTCTGAAAAGAAATTTAACCATGTTTCTTTGGAATGTGAATGAATGTAATTTTGTAAGTTGTTTAGATCTCTATGATTGAGTTTGATGATGGTAAAAGTGAATGATGAAATATGGAATAGAATGTGATGATATGAACATATACAGTCACATTTACAGTGCAGTAAAAAGTAGTGCATAAAAACAGCGAAAGTTGATAATGGAGGAAAATTTTGCAGGTTTTGTTTGATGGAATGATGGAGGATGGATAACATGGAAGTTGAAGCTCACTGAAACTGAGGTTTAATTGAATGATGAATAATTTCTGTACTATTACAAATATCTGAAGCACCTTATAAAAACAAATTTTAATGAGATAAAATGTCCTTCTGAGTTACTGTACTACCTTTTGAAATTTTTATGAGATTTTTTAAAAACCTTATTAGCTACACAAAAATATTTTTTAAAGATTAAATGCAGTTTTATATTTTAAATGTCAAAACCTAGAAAGAATGATTGTGCAGGACTCACGCATGTGTTTATTTCTCTTTTATTTGCCCTGCAAGTGTAACAACCAGCTCATACCAAAGCTTTTTTTTTCTTGGTTTTAACTCATCATTTGTTTAATCATCTGTCATTGTTGTCACATTATTATTGTTCTGTTTTGCTTCATTTTTGTTGTTTCTTCTTTTTGAGAATTGACCTAATAATTAAACATTTTAAATGTATTGAAAAAATTTGATCAATACCCATTGTGCCGAATTCTAAACAGTTCATTTATCATTTTTTTGCACTGACCACTGATTCTTAATAGAACTATTCACATTCAAGATGTAGGTAACATTAACAAATGTTTTTAGCTGTGCTGATTTGTGATTCAATAAATGCAAGTCTGGGGTTAGCCGCATTTGAGAATAAAAAAGCATATCAGAGAACACAAAATGAATACCTTTAATAGTGAAACGATTGGTCCTTGTAAGAAACTGAACATTATTCACAACATTATTATCTGTAATCATAATAAGTTCATTTATAATAAATAAGTTAATTCATAATAGGATGAGATTCGCCAGTATTTTGATTCAAAGAGACTTTGAGTTGAGACTAATGAGTTTTATTAAATAAAATTTAGACCTGTGCTGCTGTTCAGTCAGATTTGGTAAACTACTTACACCAACCATGTGCTTGAGGCTCTGGATCACAGGTAATAATGTTGTAAATAATTTTTGGTTTCTTGCACAGATTGATCATTTCACTTAATAAGACCTCAATATATTATCAGGAGCCATGGGTATGCATATTGTGTTTTGCCTGTATACAGTAAGCATAAATAAATAACACAGAGATTATAATGAACTGCACATTCAAAGATTTTTGATAGCTTTACAACAATACAGGGTCAACTTCTTGTTTCTGTGTCTTGTACTCAAGTGAATTAATTTTGCACCAGCTTTGGTTCAATAATGTTTGTAACTCTTTTTCCAGTTAATAAATAAGACTGACTGACAAGCTAAATTTGGTGTCTTGAATTGCATTGTGCAATAATTACAATAATAAGTAAACAGAAATATATTGAGATCTTTTCTGTCTGTTCTTTTCCCTAAATTCTCCCATGAAATTATGTTTGGTACTAGCCTGGCTTCTGCGACTATTAAACTCATAGGAGCTTAGTCTGGCCAAGCTACCTTACTACCCGCCTTCTGGGAGGCGGGCTTAACCTGCGTCCATCAGATGCCTCTGTATACTACTGGACGAATCTATAACCAATCAGACCACTCATTCCGATGCGTAGTGGCGGAACCTGAAGCCACCGTAACCTTCATTAAAGCAGTAGGAAAGGGGGGGCTCGTTTCTCATTGGTTCTCATTTTTTTGGGAACTGAAATGCTCTAAAACGGCAGCTTGGCCAGACTAACCTTGCTTGCGAAAAGAATGTAGTATCAAAGGAAGTATGGGCGGGCCCAGGCTAGTTTGGTACACATTTCCGAACCGAATCTGCCTCTCATGCATTCATATGTAAATATACCTTTGCTCACGCTACCAAATCTATTTCTTCTAAATTTCATTCCATGTTCTTCTCTTTCACTTTTGCTCTTCCCCACCCCTATCTTTTACTTTGTGCTCCACTGCTCTGTTATGGTCTCTTCTCCCCCTCCATTCCTTGGCACTCAGGCACAGCCAGTCCCTGATGAGCTGGTGGCCAAGCTTCTGGGGAACCAAGCCACATTCAGCCCTGTGGTAACAGTAGAGCCTCGTCGACGCAAGTTTCACCGTCCCATTGGCCTGAGGATTCCACTGCCTCCCTCTTGGAGGGAAAGTCCACGGGATGCTGGCGAGGGTGACACCACCAGCCTCCGCCTGCTCTGCAGTGTCATCGGTAAAAATCATCCAAACATTTTACACTGGGGAGAAAATTACTTGTCCAAATTTTTAATCATCATTTAAAGTATGCGTAAACCGAAAGTTTGCTACCGATTTTACTTTTGTATTATGACGTACTTCTGAGAGAAACAGAATATTGAATGAGCAAAATAGAAGGCGTGGCTTGTTTTTTCTACTGCGAATTGGTTGGATGTAGTAAAGTAGGCGTTTCATTCAGAAATGAACACTGACATTTGGAGGGGCATGGTTAAGGTTGCCATGCTCATGCCCAAGCTGTCAAACTGATGTCATCAGAGAAGGCCCGTCATTTGCACGGATTAATTGTTCACCCCAAAAATAGCAATGTGAGCTAACAAAACAAATATAGTCCATTTTGATTTCTTGTGGGCTTGAGCAGATTTTCTAAATGTAATTGTTTGGTCTTTTTGTCTTATTAGAAAGTAGAAAATATATATACATTTTTTTCTGATTTACGCAACAGTAAGTGTTATTCTCAACTATTTAGAAAAATGTTTTTTTGATGAAAAATAAAATAAAATATAATATAAATAAAATAGAAAATATAAATACAAGATAAAAAAAAGACAATTAAATAAAAATTGTAGGTAAAATTACTCAAACTGAAATATA
>JAUYWG010000038.1:22585258-22613598 GCA_034779775.1 Enteromius afrohamiltoni
CTATTTAGCCACTTTAGCTTTGGTGACATGATGCAAGCATTATTTTATATGTGTGTTGCCACATAGAGGAAAAAAAACATAAATATACTACAACATTCATGATAAGCAAAATATATATAAGCAAAATTTTGATTTTTAAATTTAAACCGTTAGGTAACCAACCAGCTGATCTGTGACTTTGTTCTATTACACACAGTTGGCTCTTAGGTTAATTTTGGACCCTGTCCGCATGTATTAAAGGAGGGCATAAAGCATGAATGCTTCTCCACTGAGATTTCATAAAAACTTTAGCTTGAAGGGCTCTGAAACAGGACACAATGACAATTTACATGGTGCATGCATTACCATAAAGATAAGTGAAACAAAATAAAGTCACTCTTTTGGTAAGGTTAGCATCAACTATCCTTAAAGAGTGCAATTCAGGGAGTAATTATATTCTGTTGTCACTAAAATGTCTTTATGGCAAATGTTATCTTCCTTGAGTGATGCCCTTCAAATAAAATATAACTTTTTGGCATGTCCAAGTCCAACAATGGAACTTGCATGGCATGTGTACAGCTGCATGAAGTCCTTGCTGGTGCTATTCGGTCTTTGATAGTCGTTAAGCTCTTTGCTTGAGGAGCGCAGAAATATATTTGTTTCTTTGTTACCTTTCTTTTTAACCTTCTTGGTCACTGTACAATCACTTATTTATATTCAGTGTTGTCATTTTCTTCATGTCTGTCTATTACTCTGTGAATTCAGGGATCCTGTTAAACTCCTCCGCAATTTTTGTTTCTTTATTTTTTTAAATACTTATACAAATAAGTCTTTTCTATATTTGTTCACAGTTACACATTTTCTGTGTTAGTGGATGTTATGTTTTTTTATACATAACATGTTATGGATTGGCTTGTTTTTTCTATCAGAATTTGTTACTATTGTTTTTTACCTTATTGTCCTCACAAGCTTGTGATTGTGCCTTACTTCTTTGTGTTTTGTGAGTGTATTTTGTATGTCTATGTCTATGTCTGTTTCCCACTCTTTGTCTGTCATAAAAGGCATTTAATGCACACAAAATGCACAAGAGCTAATGTAGTACTGAAATATATGTACTCAAATGGATGTTGTCCTGTACATAGTATACATACTACATTTTCAGGGCTTTTGTTCATAATACTGTTGCTGCATAACATACAAAATAGTTTACCCAAATTAATCACTCATTGATCACTATACATTGCTATGTATTTATTTTGGATTATTTCAACTAATATCCATTTAACCTTAAATTATATTTCGGTAACTACAAATAAGGTTGCATTAAAAAACATTAGTTAATGCATTGACTAACATTAAGGAACAACGAGCAGTACATTTGTAACAGTAGTTCAGTTCCATTAAAGCTCTTGTTTATAATCATGCACAAGTATTTTAAAATAAAAAATGATTTAAGATTAATTAAGTGCTTTAGTAGTTTTAATTGTTAATCTATATTAACTTTAATTGTTAATGTATATTAACTAGTGAATTGATGTTAACAAATAGAACTATACTGTAAAGCGTTTGCGATTTTCAAAGAAACTACAGAGACATGAGGTCACATGATGGAGTGTATCCACCCTCTGAACTCCCATTCCAGGGCCATGTGGTTAATATATCTCTTTGGCGTGTGTAGTGTGCTCTGTATGAGAGGTCTTATCTGTTCAGAGGTCGTAAACTGGGGAGAGGAAACAGACTAGTCAATAAGGACCATTGTTTATGTCAGAGTAAGAATGTTATTTTGGACAATACACATTACTTTCTCTTTCTGACAATACACACCTTTCTCTTTAGAGTATAGTGTCGCTTAAGTTTATTGACATTGCTTTTAATGAGTGTGTTTACACGTACAACAGAACACTTTCTCAAAATGAGCTTCTTATAAAAACAGACAGCAAATAATAAAATATTACTTTCTTATGACCTTACATTGTTGGCTTAACATGAAAACACACTCATTGACAACTACCTGTTTATTATATATTTATTTTTTTTATGCCACAGTAATTTTTATTGGTGTCTATAAAATATCTATATATTGGTATCCATATCTACAGGTATATATGTATAGCTATTGTTTGTTTGCAAATATGTTGTCATTTAAAGGAGAAGTGTGTGATTTCTGTGTGATTACTGTCACAAAATGAAACACATAAATAAATAAACATGCTTGTTTCCATTGGTAAAGCTGCCATTGTTTAAGCAACCAGATTGTCCCGCCCGCACCCTCTATCATTGGTTCAGCCAACTTTTGCAAAAAACAAATAAAGCAGTGGAAATACACACCTCCTCTTTAAGGCTGGAGTCTATGTGATTTCCAGCGTGCGGGTAAGAATGTCTGAACTTGAGTTTCAGAGAATGTGTTTTCACACTTATTACCATTTTTTTTCTGCACAAAGCTTATAAAGTACATAGATATGACTTGTATCAAAGTTACATGAATTGTAATAAGTTCATTTCAGCTGTATGTGTTTAGTACTGTTGACAGTTGTGTTTGTGTTTAGATATTACCCTTCTTCATGAGAACAACGGTTATTGATCTTTGCTGGTTGCTTGCATGCATGTTCTTTAGTCTGATAGAGGCTAAAATGTCATGATTTAGAGAATGAGAGCATGGAATATGAAGCATGTGTGTACAGGGTGCTCTGCCCCAACTCCACAGTTCTGAAGGGGTGTCTTTTACTTCCTGGTTGGTGACAGTTGAAAGGTTCTCTTTAACCCCCTATCTCTTGTGACAAGAAGTGGGGCAGCAACAGTCTTATAAAATTGCATACAACAATTGCCTGTGCTCTTGCTGCTGGCCCAAAGCTGCTGCAAGCAATGCTAGCGACCCTCCCTACTTCCTTCAGATATGCCTTGCAAATGTTGTATGATGCTGCACCACTGCATTTGCTGTTAGCAGAAAATCTGATTCTCTTTTGAGAGGTAGAGAGTTCTCTGATTGGCTACCATGTGCAAGATGCACTCCAGTGCCCATAGACAATTTCAGGGCATCTATATCAGTGATATCTGTCAGGTACTTAGGACAAGAAATGGCTTACAGCAGCTTTAGCCTTCTCCAATCTTGCAGCTTGCTCTCCAATCTCCCTTCCCTAACCCCCTGGTCTGGAGCACATCCCTCCTGGGTTCACTTTTTTGGGGGGCTGATTGGGGGGGGCGCAGTGGGGGGCCTGTATCAGTGTGCCTCTCTCTGTGTCGCTCCAGGTTACGGGCTGCAGGTACAGGAAGAACTAGTCTCACCGGCCTCCCTGCAGTACAGTCTACCTTCGCCACTGGGCAATGAGCCCTACTGGCAGGAAATGTCAAGCATGGAGTGTGCACCCATCGCTACCACTGAAGAGGACACACTTATGGAGATGTCTGAGGTACAGGTTTGGCCCTCAGGCAATAGTCCTTCCATTGTGGCCGTAGAGGACTCCTCACTGGAGTGCAGCAATGCTGATGATTCCGAGGCACTACTGAACCGGAGCCTAGGCCACTCGAGGAGCGGGACTCCCGGCGCAAATGGACCAGTGGGGCTTGCTGCTCAGGGAGGGTTAAGTGGTTCCATCGAGCTACTTGAGGATCAGTCCATTGGGGCGGATTCAGATTACAGTGCTGCCGGGATGCTGTGTCTGAGCGAAGGGGTCAACATCAATGCCCTGAACAGAGGTCAGGGGTCGGAGAGGTTAGAAGGTGCTGTAGGTCAAGAGGTCAACAACATTAAAGACGATTCCAGTGGAGGTTTGGGAGAAGAAGGAGGTGACGGCATGAACGTAGAAGATAGCATATCTCTCATTTCAGGGCAACAGCGAATTTATGCTCGAATGAGTGAGTCACCTGTGCTAAGAAGACGGGCAGATCCTGGTGATGACAGGTGAGTTGTCCAATAGAATCTAAATTGTTTTGTTGACCAGTAGGGACTCTACTATACATTCCTCAGGAAGTATCATGAGGTAATCATTGTCAGCTCTTGATATTAAAGAATCTTGCAAATGTTTTTAAAGGCTCGCTAGGCATATGTGTCAATCTTATATGTGTCATTTACATACTACTAGTGTCACTAAATGGAATTGCAAAAAACTGCACTTTTAACACCTTTTCTAAATTCTCTCCATACCATGAAAATTGTTGTGTCAACCTGGTCAAGATGCTCAAACAAACAGTGCAACGTTTTTACAGTGTAAAGAGTTTCATCTTTCTCTTCTGGGAAATTGGACTGAAAATATTAATGAACTAATGATCTCCCACTATAAAAAGTATCCGCCTCTAGAATGAGAATCCAAAATTATAAATAGTCTTTCGTCAGGGTAGTGTTATATTTAATTTTTGACAGGAATGAGAGGCAGGCTGTGAGGGATAGACGTATAGATTGTTAAATGGATTGTTAAGACCATGCCAGTGGTTAAACCATAAAAACCTCTTTCTAAAAGATTTTCAGTAAACAAAAACTTTTAGGTCTTTACCAGGAGTGTCTTAATTTAGTTTATAATTTAGTTCTAATACACTTAACACACCTGGCTGGACATTTCTAGTGATCAGCAAGAACTTGATGAGCTGGTTCAGGTTTGTTTAATTGGGGCTGAGGCTAAACTCTGCTGGAAGCTGTCCTTGCAGGAGCAGGACTGGACACTGCTTCTATATCAATTGCTTCTGACTAACAATAGCTAGAAGTACTTTGCTTGTCTATGGTTGGCTAATATTCATAGGTATCAAAATTTAAAGTGGTTGCAAATTATATGACTTTAAATGTAAGTACCGTTCACTATATTTATAAGGTGCAAACTATCAAGTGTGGTGTTCTGCTTTTTGTTAAACTAAAGGCTTTTGGCTATATAATGAAAACTGATGAGCCCACTGATACGTTATTACAATAGGACAAGGGTGACTACTCCTGTTCCTGAAGGGCCACTGTCCTGCAATGTTTAGCTCCAACCACCCCCAACACTCTTGTCTGGAAATTACTTCTGCAGTGGTTTTAAATCCTAGTCCTAGTCCACATTTTTGTATGTTTACTTGAACTGACAGCTGATTTCATGGAGCTTTAACCTAATGAGCTGGTTATCTGAATCATTGTTAAATAATGGAAACATGCAAAATGTGCAGAGCAGTGCGTTCCCAAAACTAGGATTGAAAACCAATGTTCTAGTGAGTCTGAAGACCTTGATTAGCTGTTTAATTAGAGTTTAATCTAAACTCTGCAGGTCAGTGGTCTTCCAGAAACAGGTCTTGATGACCATAGTTTTTCTTCAACTCTAATTATATATACCTAAACATGTTAAACAAGATCTCCAGGATTACTAGACACTTCCAGGTAGGTGTTTTGGAGCATCTTGGAGCTAAACTCTGAATAGGAAACACTTCAACAGAGGAAAGACAACTGCACTAATCAAACCTTTTCATGGAGCAGGCGTCACCAAGTTTGGTCCTGGAGGGCCGGTGTCCTGCAGAGTTTAGCTAATCAAACATACCTGAAGCAGCTAATCAAGCTTTTACTAGGTATACTTGAAGCTTCCAGGCAGCTGTGTTAAGGCAGGTTATAGCTAAACTCTGCAGGGCACCGACCGAACTTGGTTACCCCTGTCATAGAGACTTCATGTGAGTGACAAATTGCATGGCCTGTGTTCATTTAATAACTTCTTTTCCCTTACTGTCTGTGGTTTACTTCCACTTATAGTGATTACTGAAAACTACATTGTCGTTACCTCTTTCTAATTTTCTGTTTCGTTTCTCAGGTTAAGTGCTGGATCGTTCCTATCTTATCTACAGGATCAAGGGGCTCCTGGTTGGCACTCGGCCCCAGAACAAACCCAGAACAGAGTTGGTTCTCTACAGTGCTCTCTTCCTAGACAGGCAATGGAGTCTATGATGTCATCAGTACGAGCCACAGTGGATTGTGATTCTAAGCAGTCTTGCCTAGCCCAAGAAGCCCTAATTGAACCAGTGCGGGACATAGGGCATTCTGAGATCATCCACGGGCATTATCAGGGAACTCAACCTTTTGAAAAAGGACTAGGCTTCCCGCACAGAACAGCTAACATACGAGGTTGGGAGGACATGCGTCTAAGAGGACAGGTAAGGGTTGGGAAAGAATTTGAGATTCATTTGTGTGTTCACATATCATGGTCATTTTTTGTCACATACTGATTATTTGTTTTTGCCTTAACCTGCAATGATATGATGGATAAGTTGACAGTACTGTCTTCACAGGTAGGACAGGGTTATGGCACTTGTAAATTTATTTGGTATTCTATGACACTGACTGTCAAACAACTCTGACAGCAGTTCAGTAAACTCAAGGCTCCAAAGTCACTGGTTATCCAGGTAGATGTTCAAGTTGATGGTTACACTTTCTCCAGTGGGAGATCCATGGAATTTGGTATCTTCCCAAAAAATGTGCTTTTATTGCAAATTTGTTGTTAACAAAGCATTTTCAAACCTAAAAGTTATTTTAGTAATTTTTTATTAATTTTATAAGAGTATGTGCATTTATGCATATTGAGCTAGCAGAAGAAATGGGAAAAATTAAAACAATAAATAATAACATTAAGAACAAGCACCAGCAAGTCCTAGATGCTGTCTGTGACAGTACATATTACAAGAGACTGTATTATAAAAAGTGGACATGGATAATTAGCTTTGAAAAATATTTATTTAGCTAAAGCCCTATTAGGACGGGACTAGTTTTACAGGGGGTTGTTAGAGAATGTTTTGTTTCACAGACGTACTTTGTGGTTGTAATCCCCTCCGAATCTGCCATGTCTGTGTTTTTCTCTCACAACCTCTGTGATAATTCCAGAGCAAATTACCTACTGGTTCTCTGAGAAAACTAATCCCGTCCGAATGTGATTGCCAGTGAAAAACAAGTATGCACAATTGTCTGTACTTGCTTGTGGTGCAATGCACACACACACACACGGTTTCCATGTTTTATAGGGGCATTGCTCAGGCACAATGGCTTTCATACTGTAAAGACTGTATGTCCTTAATCGGACCAATGCCCTTAAACCTACCCCTCACACATTTTTTTTTTCCAATTTTAGATTTTCAAAAAACTTTTTTCTCTGTATGATTTATAAGCTTTGTGTTTCCTTGTGGGGACACACAAAGTCAAAACATAGGGAATACCAGGTGTACACATGTACACACACACACATACAGTACAGCCGGCCCCTAGAAGGACACAACCCATTGGTTTCTAAAAATAGATCTTGTCTCCTTCTTTCATCCAAAGGGGCTGCTCCTGCTGCACTGGCTAGTGGGGGGAGGAATGTTATATATATGGATTTAGAAAGCATGGACAGTAAGGTCATAAACTACAATGGTTTCTCAAAGACACACAATGTGCTTTTTTTTGAACTGTGAAAATTGTGATCAAGATAAATAACTTGACATTTTATAATTAACATTTTGTGAGGGGAGGTGAATAAGAATTTGGTATTTGATATTTATTTGGTATTCATTGGCTGAATGTATTTCCAGAAATGCACTTACAATGTATGCAATTGTTCAATACTTTAGTCAGTAACTTTTTTAATTGAGTTAATGTGTCAAAGACATGTATGTTCCTACAAAAGACTTGACTGTTTCGAATAAATGCTGTTCTTTTGTATGCTCTATTCCTCAAAGGCAAAATAGATCAGTTTCCAAAAAAAATATGAAGCAGCACAACTGTTTTCAACAATATTGCTGTTTTTGCATAATTTTCAAACAAATACACACACACACACACACACATATATATATATGTATAAAACATAATAGACGTCTTTCAAAAATATTTAAAAATCTTACTGTCCCCAAACATTTGAACAGTAGTGCTCATCTGAAGAAACAAGTTTTCAAGTAAATCATTCAAGTAAATTAACATGAACCTTGAAAGTACTCTGACATAAACATTCTGATGAAAGGTTCTGTTGTGTCTGTAGTTGATGCAAATGTCTGCTTAGTTTAACCGTGCAATAGTACATGTAAACCAAAGGAGGCACCTGGTGTGAAAATGCTGTTGTTGAAATGTTAGCAGCTGTTAGTTCACACACCAACTGAGAGCCACAACAAGAGAGTTGTCTTCACATTGTGGGTATTTAAAGCATACAGATCACATGTGCAATCAGACACTAGACAGAAGGGAGATGTTTTTGGAAGGTTGAGAGAGAGAGAGAGAGAGAGTGTGGTCAAAAAAGGAAGCTACAGCCAACCACATTCCCAACACAGCTGAATGTGGAAATGACAGAAGAAGGAATAGGCTCATATTAAAGATTGCCTGCTTTCTTTAAATGAAAGCTGCGGATAGAGTGGAAGACGGAAAATAGGGGAAGATAACATCCTTCCCCAAATCTCTGGACCTCACCTTGCTGTTGGAGCGTGTTTCTGAGTGCTTGTGAGAGAGCGACCGCTACACTATGTGGGCTCTGGTGACCGAGCTGCTGTTCAGCTTCGTGCTGCTGGCCTTTATGGTCATCAGCTGCCAAAACGTCTTGCATATCGCCAGCAGCTCTGTCCGATCGGTTCTGGCCTACATTCACACTCAGCTGGATCGTGAGTTGGGTGAGAATGAAGGTGTGGCTGATGAAGAGGAAAATGTCACCACTCGAGTTGTGCGCCGCAGAGTTATACTGAAGGTATAGAGGATTGTTGTTGATATTTGATCTGGGATATTTCTTAAAGACAGTGCCATAAAAGAGAAATAGCAGAGAGTTGTAATAGGTTGTAAATCTTGGGGATTACAGTGATACTTGGGCAGTTGGTTTCAGTTTCATTTGACCTCGTTTGAGTTCACTCTTGAAAACAAGCCTGTAAGAACAACAGTAGTACAGTGTACATATGTAGTTAAGGGAAAATATGGGATTATTCATATAGAATATTAGGATTAATATTAAAGCCGACAGATAGTATTAAATGCTGGTTGTTAAAAGCTCTATATTTGAAGTTAGTCTAACCATTGACACATGTTGCATTCCTGCATTTCTCATTCGCTTTTTTATATTTGTTTTATAAATTAAGGTTGATTTTATACAATATCTAAGATATTTCTTTCTTTTTTGCTGACCTCTTGAAGTATACACTTTTAAAGGGGTCATGCTTTTTTTTGTTCAATTTAGTTAGTTTTGGCATAAAAATATAATCATACTGTATATTGTGATGTACTATGTCCTTTTAAAAAAAAATAGTCAAAAGATTTAAAAAAATTATTCATGTCAAGGCCAGTTTTGATCATTTCAGTGGTGGACAAAGTGCATAAATCAAGTACTTGCGTAAAATATTTCCTCTTTAAAAAAATGTTCTCCTTTTTAATTGAACTTTAGTAAAAGTACAAAAGTATTTAATTTGGTAGATTAGCGTAAGAAGATGCATATAAATAAATTGCAAATAAATATTTATTATTATTTATATATATATATAAATAGTTATAAAATATTAAACTTCAATATATTATATTTAGGTTATTGATAATTCACATATGCAAACAAGTGAATATAAAATATACCATATACTATTTAAAATGAAGAAAACATATGTGGTGACAATACAAAAATAGACATAACATGGGGCAAAATATGTTAACAGTTAATAAAGAATGTTATTGATTTACATAATCAACAGCTGCAATCAGATAAGTTTTGCAAAATCATTCATGGTGATTTTTTTTCCAAACCTGTTCAGTGGATTCATTGAAAAGAATCCGTTTGTTCATGAATTGGGCATTATTATCATTATCATGAACTGGGATTGGGTGTCTATTTTCTTTCATTTTACATAATAAGGAATATTTTTGAATGAAACGTAAGGGAGTAAAAAGTATAATATTATGCTTTGGATAAAAATACACACACACACACACATATATATATATATTCCAGATATTTGAAAAATGTAGTTACAATAACAAAGGTAAAATATTTTGTAGAAGTCCTATTAAATATAATGAAAGTAAAACTTAATTGCTAATTTTTCCTTTTTTAATTTTATGCTTTTCATCATTAAATTGTAGCATTTCTATCACCCTGCATCACAAATTCACAATGCCAGCAGGAAACACCGGTAAACAGACATGTGTCCTGCTCATGATAGATTCATGAGCCTCTGCAGCTTTTGCATGATCGCGGATCATTTTGAACTTTGGTCACCACTTTTTGACTATCGACGGGACAATTGCAAGAATGTCAAATCGAAGAGTGCATGAAGCACACAACAGACCATGTCACTTTTTTAAGTTTGCTGTTGTCATATCTCACCTAGGGTGATGAGGCAGAGGATCTTCCAGGAGAGCAAGTGAGCGAGGAGCAATTTACTGATGAGCATGGCAACATCGTCACCAAAAAGGTCAGCAGCCTCATCCTGCTTTTTTCATTTACCGCTCATTAGCATGGGAAATCCATTTCAAATGCATCCCAACAATCATTTTATTAAGCTGTGCAAATGAACATGGGTTGGTTTCTCTGTTTCACAGCCTAATGAGCAGCCCACATAGATAGCATTTAAACTGATTTAGCAGCTGTGCCAAGAAGTTGGCTACCTCATTTAGAACAAATTCTAAAGAAAGCATTTCATGTATCGTTCTCGGAGAAGGCAATCCCAGAATGCATTATGACAAATGCAAAAATGTATATACTTATAACACCACACTACTCTGCCGTTAAGACCAAAGTAAGCAAAGAACGAAAAAGAACTTTGCCGTTAGTATTTCAAGGATATGTAGTTGGGTAATTAGTTAGTTGGTTAGTTGCCATTTCCATTCATCATTTCCATTGAAACTGTATAACTTTTTTAAGAACCAAAAAAAAATAAAAGGTTCTATATATATATATATATATATATATATATTGAGTGAAAGAGATACTGTCTATGTTAAGCACTCTAAATCTGTCACATATTGCAAGGCAGTTGCAGCACTAAATTATAAATCATTTCAACATTACATATATTTAATGATAATTGACAAAGAAATGCACTATTATGTTGATATGCTCTTAAAACCTTTGTCATATCTGGAATTCAGAGATAGTTTGCACAATTTTACATTAAGCACAACTTTAAAGTACATGTTTCTTTTCTTTTCTAAGACATTCCTTTTGCATGTTTCTTACACTGTTTCCCATCTCTTCATTCCCTCTCCTGCATTCTTTTTCATGCACCTTCTGCTCATCCACCGATTGTCAATGATCTCACCCATCCGTGACATAGATTGTGAGGAAGGTGGTCCGGAGAGGAAAAGGGGAGGAAGGGGGTCAGGAGCTCATCATAGAAGGGCTGCCACAGGATATCAATGAGGCAGACGTTGATGGAGAACAGTTCATGAGCTATGCCGTCCTGGGCCGTGACAGCAAGGTGGGCTTTTGAGTTCGCTGGGCTGACAGAGTGCGGTTTTAAGGAGAATATGCAAAGTGCTAGATGCTTGAAGTCTTAGACCAGGAAACACTCTATATCTTTTTTGTTTTTGTTTTTTTGTTTTTTGCATTGTAGATATTATAGAAGATCCGGCTTATAAATGCAACCTGAAGATAATGTATCTGCAAGAATGCTTCATGAATCTTTTAAAGGGATTTAAACACTTCACCTTTAAGAAATGCAACAAGAATTTGTCAGCTTATTTGAATGGAAAAAATAGCATGTTCCAAGGTCCTGAAAGTGTTGGGAGGACAAAATATGCTCTGGATTATGTAAGAACCTAGTAAGCCTGTATACAGTAGAAACACTTTAAAGTTTATAAAAATTGTCCTTAATATTTATATTTAGTATAGTTGTCTTAGAAAAAGTGATGGTTTAGTATCACTTTAGGTCACTCCGGTCAGATTTGAAATGTTCATAATCTGGTAATCATATCATTGGATTATAGTGCTTAATTTCACCCCAGTGCATCATTATGCTTTCTTTTGGGCACTTTTTTAGTTTCCTGAATTTCTTTTCGTTCCACAAAGAGGAATCAGTCAGAACCAGGATTAATAATGATCAGTGTTATTTGGAAAGAAAAAAATTACACTGAACGTTGCATTTCGGAGGCCTAATGTGGTATCATTTAATTGAACAAAATATAATATGCTATATTCTACCATGTTATTCTACTCATACTACTATTTCTGTAGTATACTGTGCACATTGTTCAAACATCTGTGTGCATGGAACACTGACCTATTACATCTACCCAAATTTGAGGTATACAGAAGTATCCATTTCCTAAACCATCAACCCATATTCGACATCTTTTCCTTTACTCATTATTTAATCTGACTGACAAGTGATGATACATGATACATTTTGCAGAATGAATTTATTTAAATCAATGTGTCGCATACCACTTTTTTAAAATACACTGAAAAATGGTAACCTAAAACTGGTAACACCCAGTTATTATATTCGAGTCAAATATATTGTAAAACATCACTAAAGCAGCGTATATATTTATACAAGCAAAAGTATTTTAAAGCAATTATAAGCTAATTATTGCAGGTTACCACTTTTTACAGTGTCTTGTAGATCTCGTAGAGGAAATTACATCACCAGGTTGGTTTATAGGTGATTCCTCTTTATGGGCTTCCCGGTTAACTTAACCCTCATTGATAACTTCATTTGATGTTCATTATCATTCGTTTCTCTATGGTTGATGTCAAGTTTCCCTGTATACGCTCGACTTGAATTAAACATCTCTTTGCCCGTCCTTCTGTGTTGGCCTTTTCTGATGCTATTTGCTTTTCTCTCTCTCTCCTGTTCTCTTTATCCTCTCCAATTTATTTTCCCTTCAACCGTGTCTCTCTTCCATTATCTTCTCCATGCTATCTTCTTGTTTTGTGTGTTATTGCACGTTCTGCTTATTGAACTTGATCTCTTTTCCATTAACACATCACCTAATTGTTTCACTTTGCCCTCTCCATCTGTTCCGTTACTCCTTGTTTCTACTCATTCACACTGCCGTTCCTTCATTTCTCTGTCCCGCACTGGATGCTGCTCTCCTCTCCTGCCCTACCTGCTCTCTGCCGTAGCCGGATGTTGTTGATGTGAAGAGGGGAGGTGCTCAAATAGTCAAATGTGCAAGTCTGCGGAGAGTAAAGCAGTGAGTCTGACTCACCCCTCCCTGCAGGTACAGGACATTGCTGCACTTTGTGCTAATGTAATCCTGCTAACCAACGGGATTCAGTCAAATTTCAAGAAGCCATATTTTTGCAGCTCAGACCGTAGACACCATCTCAGCGAAAGATTCTTAAACTATTACTCTTAAACCTAAATATATGCAGTTTGAGCCTTAAGTACCAATAGTTATTTATTATTACTAGTTGGATCATAAAATACTACACTGCTGTTTAAATGTGTATGTATTTTACAATTTTAATGGTTTTGAAAGCCTCTTGAGCTCATCAAGGCTGCATTTGATTGATAAACACACTAAAACAGTAATCTTGTGAAATTTAAAAGATTGATTGTATTTTTTTCTATTTCAATATATTTCTAACATAATGTTAGTTAAACATAATGTAATGTTAAAGCTGAATTTTCTTCAGTGTCACATGATGTTTCAGAAATCCTAATATGCTCAAGAAGCATTTCTGATTATTATTATTCAGCTTTATATATTTGTGGAAGCAATGATGCATTTTTTTACATTATGAATGTCACTCTTGATGAAATTAACACATGCTTGCTGAATTTTGAAAAATGTATAGGCTATATTAGTTGAAAATTGGGAATCCATAAACTTCTAAACAGATATAGATATACTTTAGACAACAATATAAATAGTATCAGTTAATATAATTATGTATACAAAATGTTATAAGTGCACTAAATGAAGAATTTAAGAATTTTTGGTAGATTGCAAGGTTTGATGAATTTGACTAATAAATTGGCTAATTGGCTAAAAAAAGAATGTTTTAAACAATTTTAATAAATTTTTTGACTTCATTCTGCCTTAATAATAGATAGAGATATAGATATAGATAATTCTTCTTATAAGATGAATTAAAATTAGAAAACTAAAACTAAAATTAAAAATTGTATTTCATTACCAAGCAGTATTGATGGTATCAATGTAATAAGGAATTCTAAATAATATAAGTTTTGTTCCAGCTATTGAGTGTTGTACTTCAAAAAACATGTGGAAAAAACACGTAACACTTCACTGCATTAACTCCTAAACTCCTCTGACATCTTATCCATGTCCAACTAATATACGAAAATGTCCAGTTAGCATTTGCCTGCCCTCCCTCCCTTTTAGCTACAGAGTAACTCGTGATTATGTATTTTATTTTATTTTTATGGTCAAAAAACTAAAAAAAAAACTATAAAGGAATGTACATAGGATCCTATTCCTGTCCTTTCATAATTTGGAATCCTAGGATCTAAATCCTAGAAATCCTCATACTGAATTAAAATGACAGAAATTTAGATGAAAATGAAATGTTGGACATTGTGTAGTGTTTATGAAAATTGCATTGGTAATGGAATAATATCTTGATACATTATTGAAAATTAAGGTTCCAAAATGTGTTTTCACAGCAATACCATTAAAGAGTTTCTGGTATGTCAAAGAATGTTAAAATAGTTGATAACTTTTTCATATTAATGTTACGATGATAATGTTTCCTACTGTGAACGTATAGTAGATTTTCAAAGATCCTTTCTTTAAGTTTTGTTAACTAGTAATTGGTGTCAATCAGACCTGTATAAAAGCATGCTGGATTTTTTTGTTATTTGTGGCAACTCTCTGGTTGAACTACCAGCTATCCCTGGTCAAAAGTCCACTTCCATAATGTACTTAAAGTGCTATATTTTTGTGCACAAATGTTGTACCTAATATACTAAAAAATTATTATTTTGTACTTCTTAAGATTTATGATCATCTGCTCAACTGTACTATTTTGAGACACCATGAATATGAACTAAAATGCATCTGTGTATTTAAAAAATGTATTTATAGAGTGTACTGGTGTATAAAAATGGGTGTACTAGTCTACTAGAAGTGGTAATTAAATACATTATTTAAATAGAGATAGTATGTTAAAAGTAAATGTTAGTTCATATTCATTATGTCTCAAAATAGCACAGTTGAGTGCACTTAGATGATCTTAAGTTTATGATCTTAAGACCAACTTGGACCATACTGCAAAACAGACCATGTCAAGCATGTCCTGTTTTGGTCTGAATGTCATGATTCTTATAAGATCGCAGATTCATTGTAACCTTCTTTTCTATTTTTCCAACCTAGGACTTGACACCTACATCCAAACCATCCTTCACTGACACATGATGGGTGCCAAATAAAGAAGAATAAGCGATGGATATCAACTACGAAAAGAGATTTTCGGACTTTTTGTAACAAGCAAAACAAAAATTAGCGGCTAGAGGCATGATTTCTTATAAAATGAAACCAAACAATGGAAAAAAAAGCAAGCATTTGAGAAGTGCTTCCTGTAATCTCAATATCAGCATGTGAAAGTGCTGTCGCATGGCCTGCCTTTACATACAGCACTGACTGCAAGCAATTATGAGGTGAGAAAATACTGTCGTACCGCAAGGGCTGTAAAATGGTGGGGGGGAGGACTTTGGCCAACTGGATGCATACGCTTAACATCTGGGTTTTAGGGGCACATGGGACATGAAAGCTAGATTTAATCAATTCCAGCAAGAGTTTCCTGAAATTTAGTCTTCCAGGAGAGTCCAGAACACACTATTACCAAAAGGGTTTTCAGCCAGGAGGAGTCTGACCCTCATGTACTGCTGTTATAAGTAATATGCACTCAAATATGATGTGAATGTACTCTCCGTGTGCGTGTGTTCTTTTCCACAGCCAAAAAAAAAAAAAAAACAGACAACAATCTATGCGATGATTATGCTGCTGTCTCAATACTTGCTCCTGAATTCTTGTTCAGTCCAATAGTACGTGTCTTGTGTATTGTAAAGGTATACTTGTGTAGCAAATGAGCTGTGAAGTCCTGTGTTGCCTGAGATATACTAGGCTCAAGGGTTACAATTTGTGCAGTTTAAATGTTTTCAGTGGGATGCAGTACTTTGGACATATTTTAAAATCACTATGGGGCTCTCTATGTACATTTTTGCAGCGCTGCGGCAAGATTTTTGTTTTTGCATTGCATACCTCTGTGTATGAATCGTGAACTTCCTCTTAATAACTCAATATGCACAGAGGAGCTCATAAGCGTTATATTAACATCTGCATTACCACCTTCAGCTTTTGCTTTATTCCAAATAACCACTAGTGGGAATGCTTTCTTCTGTATCCTTAGAAACAAAAAAGCAATAATTTGTTTTTCTTGTTATAAGTAAGAGTTAAAAAGTCTAACCTTTCATTGAAGTCAAATTGATCGCAAAATGTAGATAAAGGCTGTCAATAGATTCAAATTATTATTCACAATTAAACTTGTGATTTGTTTTGTAGGTAATCATTCAGCATCTTCTTTTTTTATATTGCAAACATTTTTGTTAACACTTTACAATAAGGTTCCATTCATTAATAATAATTAACTATATAGTGAACTAACATAACATGAACTAACAATGAAAACTGTTTCTAAAGCATTTATTACTCTATGTTCATTTCAAATTAACTAATACTTTTTTCAATTCCAAAATGTACCTGTTCATATTTAACAGATATGAGTTCACATGAACAGGATTGTTATTAACTAATGTTATTAAAGATTAATAAATATTTTAACAAACTGTTAGTTAATGCTTTATTAATGGTAACTAATAGGACCTTGTTGTAAAGTGTTACCAGATGTTTTATTGATGACTTCACATGCCTACTTGTCACACTTGTCAAGAAAACATTAGAGGAGAATGAAACCAGTTCTATATATTTTCGAAATGAATTGCATTTCATTTGCAACAATCATTTTAACTAGACATTGCAATTATTACCATCACCCTACAAGTGTTTTCTATTGTTTTTTGTTTCTTTTCTGACTCCAGTATGCCCAGATTTGAGAGTCTTTCTCAGGATCCTTAGTTATTACATTTTTGTCTTTCTTATTAAATCCTTCATATCCCATATCCATTTGCAACTTAATCCCAAAGTAAACTTTCATGCAAAATGATCATCTGCATAGTACAAGTATATTGTACACAAATAGACAACTGAACTGAACTTTAGGCTTTAGTGACCAAGTGCATCCAACAACAGCCCACATATTACTTTTAAGTTTTTGTTTTTGCTTCTCGTGCTAAATATGGCTAATACTTTAATGTCTGATTTTTTGCCTTATATAACTCATGAGCTGCATACATTCTAGTGCTATATATATAATTAATATCAATTAGATTGCTTGGTTTGTGAAATTTATGAAACACATGGGATACATACTACTTCTACTACTGCTAATAATAAAAGTAATATTTTAACTTTACTGAAAGGTTAGTTTTTTATCATCTTAGCATAGACAACATTTGCTTGCAGATGCTCATGGCATGCATATTGTGTTTGGGGAATAGAACACAATCTGTATCAATTCTCATTTTTGATGTCAAACATTTTCACTCATATGATTATGCACACCATGCGTGCTTGACAAACAGGTTTGAATGCTCCAGACACATTCTTTGCTACTATTAAGCTTGATGAAGACACGTAGCCACTGAGCACTGTGATCAGACTGTTCACTGTCCCACTACAGAACAGAGCTGACTTCATGCACACCTACACACAAACTAAATATAATGTGGATTAACTGGATCCGCACTTAGGTTATTATTTTCCAGCAATTCAAACATTTGTCTTTTTCTTCCAGAGGTTTTTAGCAGCAACAGCCAGTCCAGTGGTAGAGCTGTAGCTGTATGCACATCTCTTCATTATATTATATTATGCAAAAAGTGATCTCCACAGCACTGGCTGAACTGATGATCTGAGTACAAAATGCACACTTCAACCTGAAATTATCCAATGAATTTAAAGAATGACATTAAATAATCAAACCTCAAATCAAGCATCTCTTATGTATGGGAATAAAATTCAGATTGTGACAACACAAGAGCATAATACCAAATATAGGCCATTTATTGTAGCATTGTATGTTATACTGTAGCATTGTTATTTAAATCTGCATTGCCTGTGGTTATTTGTGCACCAAATTCAAGTCACACGAGTACCACTAAATCTACATTTTCAAGCATCACTATTAGTATTTTTAATGTTGTTCATTAAATCATTTAATATACAGATGCACACTAATAATAAAGACATAAACAATAAATGCATGTCTTCCATTAAACTTTATTCATTTATAGTATATTGTTTTTTAATAATCAATTTTAAAGAAGGATTATTAAAGGATTTTTTTATTGAGCGTGGATACAAAATTCAACAACCTCTTTATTCACATGTGCTCGTGTGTGTTGTTTTGTTTTTTGTTTATCATTTCTGTGATTTGAGATTTCCAGCACTTGAATTTCTAGGGGAAAAAAATAAATGCAGCCACTCTGCTGGCATGAGATGGGTCCTCCCTCGAGTCCCTCCCTGAACAAAAGTTAAACCGCACAGAACGCAGTGGCTGCGTGAAGTATTTGGGCCGGTCCACTCCAGTATGGCAGCACGGATAGGTCAAATTAGCAATGCAATTGTTTGATGTCTAAGAAATGGTTTAAACCAACTTCTTGCAAAAATGTGAACTGTTGCAAAATGACAGAATATTTATACACCTATTTATTACAGAATGATTTGAAATCAATATAAACGCAATAGCATATTACTTATGAAAAAGGAATGCAAAATGCACACTTGCACAGAAAAGATGTTTTTAATACATCTTTTAATACGTATATATTTAATTAGAATGCTTTGCACTTGCAAATGGGAATTTATGATCTGCTATTTGGGAACTTGGGAATACTTTAATGTCATGGATGTACTTATAGCATCTTAGTAAACAAGACTTCAGGGGGGGTGCCTGTGGGAATATAGAAGCATTGTGCTTCTTTAAAGTTTCTTTCGTTTTATTTATGTATTTATTTTTATTGCTACTATAGGTCTTTGAATCAGATTTTAAATGTCTATATAAATATATAGAAATACTCAACCCTGTACACCAGCTGAAGATACATTTACAGAATTAATAAAGAAATAAAAACTCACAAATGGATTTTTGTGGTCACCCTTTTGTGTTTTTTTTTTTTTTTTTACGTGCTGTTCTCTTGTAGTTGCGATATACTGCAGTAAAAGAATAGTTCACCTAAAAATGTACTCGCCCTCAGGCCATCCAAGATGTAGATTAATTTGTTTCTTCGTATGAATAGATTTGAAGAAATGTAGAATTGCATAAATTGCTCACCAGTGGTTCCTCTGCAGTGAATGGGTGCCGTCAAGAATGAGAGGCCAAACAGCTGAATGCTTGTTTTCTCTTGGTTGCACTTTTTTTTTTATAATCCTGAAGCCCTTTTAAGTGAAGCAACTTGACATAGTAAACATGTTAGCAGGCTCACATCTGGCCAGCTCTTGGCACAAAGCCATAGCGGCAGCTTTATTGCACACCAACCTCGCAGACCACCCAACTCTAATAACGGCATCTATATACAATGTGATGATTCCGACACCTCTACATAACACCTGCCCTTCAAATACTTTTCATTCTTAGCAGCATTTAGTACATTTATTCGCACAGCTCCTGTCCTGGCAGAGAGGATCTATAGACTGACAATTATATCATTATCTGCCGCTTCTGGTCAAAATACCAGTCCATAATAATGCTTCATCCAGTTAAAATAAAAGTCTATGAAAAAGTCTCACATCAAAATCCACCCACTGTCTAGAACCACTTTTCGGGATGAACAATTCATTAATAATTGAACAATGTGTTTGGTCAGTAAGTTCTTATAAATGTCAGTTTTTACTAGCTATCAACCTTTTTTTCAAGTTGAAAACATTTTTGATGTACAGAACAATAAGCCATTATAAAAAAATAAATCAACAGTTATATATTATAAAATGCTGATTATAGCCTACAAAGAACAAAGTCAACAAAATATGAAACACTGTTTTGCTTTATTCTGTTTTTGTATGTTTTATATAAAAAAAAATTATCAAGCCTGCTGATAAGAAAATAAAAAAACATTTCACATCACATTTTATCACAATACATTTCCTTAAATGAAATATAGGCATGGTCTATGTACATTAGGTAAAAATATACATATACTGACAAAAAAAATATTTATTTTAAATATTAAATATATTTTGCACAGAATTTCAGTGGTTCTCATTTACAATTCTAAAAAAACACGAACTTTATAATGGAATGGAATCTTATTAAAGTTATTAAAGTGTTATCAGAGTAGCCCACTGAAAGTGCACCGTCAGACTTCTATGACACTTCATTGACAGCCGCACTCCTCTACGATCATGTCCTCGTGGTGGCGCATGACCACACCGTCGCCTTCATAGTACAGCATGGAGAGCGAGCTGAGGCGCGTCGGGACACATGACGGACAGGTAACACGCTCCGGATGGTAAAGCTTCAACAAACTCTGAGAAAAGAGAAAAAGAAAGAAAGCAACGTTTTAGCAACCATTTATTACTATCCTTTATATAAACGCTACTAAAAACTTTAATTCTAGACGTTGTTGGCCCACTAAAAAAGAGATGGAGATTACATGTTGCATATACATAGCAGACCAAAAAAATCTTAATTCTGTTTTATTTTTACTTTTTTTTTTGTAAATAAAATTACGCATTTAGGCCTACAACAAAATACCTAAGTACCTAAGGAAATTTGCTTGAGTTATGAAAACGTTAACACTAAAAATGTTTTTAAATATCAAAAACGATTTTCAGGAATGCTAAGGAACATGTAATTGATTATTTTTATCGTGAATTAGGCCTACAGGAACTGCTGAATGTTACGAAACAAGTAGCCTATTAAAATGTTTAACACATTTATTCCCATTGCAGAATATATTTTATTAATTTGACAAGGAATTACACTTAAGAATCTCACCTGCATATAAGCGTGGTTTGTTGGGTTGTAGGACTCATCCAATGGACTCGGACATTCTCCCTCGCAGCGGTAAGCATTATAACGCTTAGGGTGCACGATCCATTCATCCCATCCAATCTGATCAAAATCCACCCACATATCCACTCGACGACAAAGTGATCCTTGTTGTTGCTCTAGAGGCGTTACTATTCCCGTCGCGTTTCTATCATCCGTAGCGCGCATCCTTTCGACCCGGTTCCTTTTGTGGCGACGAGCTTGAGCTGCGTCTGGTGCCCGGTTCAGGACGACATATTTGGAATGCGCCACTGTACTGATCAAGCTGGAGACACGATGCTGGCCGCTGTGGGAACGTTTGTTTTTGTAGAAAACTACAATCATAACTCGTTCTGCTGTGGGGTGCTGGAGTTTTCTTCGCCAGCTATTCGTAACAGGTTCAGGTAAGCCTTCCCCGCTACCGGTGTCCTCTCCGGCGTCAGGTGTCGGGATCTGTTCAGGTGCCACTGTTCTTTGATTCAACCAGTGCTCGAGTAACTCCGTGACATTGAAAACTCTCCAGGACGATGTTAATTTGTCGGGCACCGACTTGATGCTGCCTATAAAAAGTCGCTTATGGTGACAAAACACAGAGTCAGACTCACAATCCTGTTTACGTACGTGGAAGATGTCCACAACGACGCGTCTGGATGCAGAAAACGCTGGCAGACGGATGCGGAGCTCTGAAAGTTGAATCCTTTCACTCGCTGAGAGTGAAGACATGTCGAAAGCGATAGACCATCGCTCGCCGATTCGATGACAGTCTGCAAAATAAACAAAGTATTTGAATCACCTCTTGCAGCTGGGACAAATAAACTTGCTTAATACAAAAATTAACGGAGCATTAACACAAAAGATGGTTTCTTGCGTTCAAAGGTTAATAACAGGCATGTGGCTCGAGGTTAAGGATTCAAAAATAGCCAACCAGTCTAACATATTAATTAAGTGACATTTTCTGAAAATAAAACAACAGTTAGCCTATCTTTCTTTTAAAATATTACAGGCTATCTTTGCATCTGTTTGCTTCTAGTAAAATATAGGACGCTGCATGTGTGGACACCCCCTAAAGTAATTGACAATATTTAAATAATAGCCTTTAATAAATCATATTTTAACCAATAAAATAAAGACTAAATGTAGAATGTCTAACTTCTTTTATAGGCTGTAAAGCATAACCTAAACATTTACCTCTTCTCAATTAGGTTGCAAGTGTTTATTTACATTTTTTCTTTTACACCTCCCAATAGGTGACTTTTAGTGATTTTTTTTTTAAATCATCATATATCATAAAAGAGTGGTCAGTTTACTCTCACCAGGCTTCGTGAGATAGATTCAGTAAAGCAGTTTCTGTGAGCGCGAGCGGCGCGGCCAAATGTCAGCACACTGTCAGGAAGGACGAGCTGCTTGACAAGCGATGTGTATTGAACCTCGCGTTCAAACAGACGTCTGAAGGGCTAATACACACACCCGTGTACATAAAACAGCCAGCTCTTTAAAGGTGAATAAGCATTGTGACACTACTGAGTTGTAAAATCTAAGGGTCAGATAGCGCGAGAGCGACGGGCCCGAAGAGCACAGTACCCCAGATGCTGTAGCTTTACTCCCCTTAAAAAAACTGTCTTTTACAGAATAAAATATTCACGTATCAGTTACTAACGCACACAAATATTCCTTGCTTGCTTGTATTCGGACCTATAAACTAATTCTTGACAAATTACAAGCTTAGTTTTGTTTGGTAGGCCTACAGTTGATAGGCGGATGCAATATCATGGTAGTATAGTAAGTCCTGCTTTATATGCAGGCTGTACAGTAACATACATCGAATGCAATCTAAGTCGCTTTGGATAAGAGTCTTTTTATTGCGTGTTTTATTTACCTTGCGCAATCAGGCTTAGGACGAAGTCAGACTGATGAAGAGTTGGGTTGTCAACACTGGCTGGAGTAGTTGCCATGCTCCCCCTTAAGTCTCTGTATAACTGCATCATGTAGAGAGGGTACCTTGGATACGACTGGAGACTGAAGTCGGAATATGAACCTGCGAAGACCTCACGATGTTCTCCCGTGAGTGCGCGGCGACTATCGATCTTCACGCAGTCAGCTGGCATCAAGGAAACCGCCAAGACAGCGAGCACAACGATCGGCTGGGTTTCCATTGCGAATCGATAAAGTTTTTAATTTAGAACCGATCTGTAGCGTCAGATTCCTCCTCTTGACTCGTCCGAGGTCCGAGTGATCGGGGTGGCCGAGCTGTGGACAGCGCTTTTAAAGTGTGCAGCTGGCCTCTGATGACCCCTGTCATCCTGTAGTCTCCGCGGAATCCCTCTGATCCATGAAGCACATCAGAGGACAGCAGAGCTGTCAAGTTCACTGCTTCTCGAAACTGTGCAGGCATTTATTTGCGCGAGGCGTGACACTCTCGAGCTCTAATGTGCCAGCGACATCCTTTGATTTTAGGCCACCCAAAGTTAGACGATCTTGTTGATTCGAAATTGTATGATTCAGTACAGGCTAAATTAAATTACAAAATATTATTTTAAGTCTATTATTACTATATATGTATAGTTTTTTTTTTACAGCAATTGTGTCTTTGAAGTCAAATTAGGTATTTATTTATATTTCTAATGGAAATTAGGTATTCTAAAGTATTAAAATAATGGTAACATGAACCTAACAGTTTATTTTAAGGAATAAAGTTAAAGTAGCATAAACACTACTAAACATGTTTTCTGTTTATTGGTGCAAAGCACATAATAATGCCTTATTCTGACCATATTTTAGATTCTCTAATATCAGCTTCAGATTAACAGCTACTATTAATAAGCAGCAAATTAGTGGTTTATTAGACAAAAGTTGTAGTTGATAGTTGAAAATTGAACCTTGTAATAATGGCATAGACCTAATTGACCCTTCAACCGATCTATGTAAATCTGACAAGTGTTTTTATATATTAGGAAAACTATAACTGTTATTACATTATATCATGTGTATATATAACTCCTTTAACAACATTCATTCAAAATATAACAATGTAGTTTGAGGCTTTGGGAATCTGGAGAATGTTCTGTAAATATTTTTTTAAAAACTTATTTCATAACACATATTAATAACCGTTATGGGGTTTGTAAAGGATGTGGCAGGGATTCCCAACCTGCCATGAATTGTAGTCCAGCATGTTGTAGTTTTAAGGTTGAAAGAATGTGAGGTCAGTATCAGAGATGCAAACAGTTTTCTATATTTCAAAATGTAGGCAAATTAATTTCTGTAATTTCAAAGATGCATTTTTAACATTGTCCAGTCACATGATTCTGTCAAATCATTCAAATTTTCTTATTTGCTTCTAAAACACACAAACTTTTATTATTATTATTATTATTATTATTATTATCTTGAAAACAGCTCAATATATTTTTTCAGGTTTCTTTGAGGAATAAAAAGTTATCTGAAAGTAATCTGAAATAGAAATATTTTGTAACATTAAACATGTTTTAACATAACTTTTGATCAATTTAAAACAAGCTAAATAAAAGTATTAATTTCATACTTTATGGTGGTCCCAACTACACCGAAAAATAAGTACACTGTACTTACTGTGGTAATACTGTATTGCAAAACACTTCTGCTGCTATTGAGGTGAGATATGGAAAAGGTTAGAGACAGGTTTGGTGGTATGGGTAGTTTTGGTTTAACTTAAGAGAAGGGAAGGGTCAACAGTGTAATTAAAAAAACATAATTGCAGATGTTACTACATGTATTTCTAAAAATATAAGTACAATGTAAAATGCGTTTGCGTTTGTGTGTCAGTGTGTGTGAATATAAAAGTAATCAATCTAAACTTTAATAATAATTTGTGATTGTGCTTTTTATATGATGTATAGCTTGTTGACAGCTTCTAATTTACCATTAGCCCTACTCAGTGTCCTGGTCCACCTCACCCTGCTCACCTACAGTGCTCACCCTGAGCTTTGATGGACTTGTGACAAAAAAACAAGAAAAAAAGGGACAAACCTCCGAAAGCCATATAGTTTTCTGCCTGTTCTTTGCATTTGATCTCCCTCTCTCATTTTCCGCGACCGCCCCCTCACCGATAACCAAAGACGTTTCGCGAGGACGAGGGTGGAGCTCCGCCGTGTGGTCGGTGGGTGGAAGTGTTGTATTGGGTCTGAACCCACACTCACCCACCTCCGCTTTTCACCAATGCCGAGTTCAGACTGCACGATTTCAGCCCCGATTTAGACTCGCCGACAGGTTTTGAGAAATCGCCGACAAATGCCTGAACTTACATACAAATCGGTGCTCGTTCTCTTCTCTAAAAGAGAATCGCAGACACCCGTGAGATATTTGGCACTCTAAATACCTGGACCTGTCGACGATTCAAAATCATGCCGCGCGACCAATTTGAAAGTCATGAACTCGGCATTAGTTTTGTCCACTACATATTAACTCGTGGGAACCTAATAATAAAACGTGGCCACGAGATATTAATTAGTTTTTGTCGTGGTAATGACATCAATTTCTCCCGGTCAAGACCTGCTGAAGTGAAGATCACCTCAATAAATGTAAGACTAAAAAGCTTGTATGTGTGTATTTGGTAGGCTACAGTAAATCAGAACAAGAGACTCATCACAAAATATAAAATCAGTTATTGATCATTTAGCAAACACACAGTGTTAATATTCAATATGTAAACTTGCTTGTAAAAACTTGTTCTTGTCATAAACAATTAATTATTAATTTTGTATTAACATTAATGTCTTGATACAGATGCAAAATCTTTTTCAGGGGAAACTGATATTTCCTTAAAAGTACCAATAATTTCCTAAATATATCAATAGCCCATCCCTCTGTTCATAGCAGCCCCTAATAAGTGCAAGGTAAATAATACAAACAAGACCATAACCTATGACTTATGATCTTATTATACATATCTAGATAACAGTAACCAATGAATGGTAAGGTTTTTTGTCATGCAAATAGACATAGCTAGTGAACCAGGAAGACTGCTGTTGACTGGTGATTAGCTACTTCCTCATCAAAATACTATGAAACATTTGGGCAGCTTATGAGTTGAACACAGAGGTTTGTGGTACATTGACTGTAGTGCAGCACTTCTCACTCCAGAGCACTGATTAAAACACCATGCAGTTTGCCTGCATCCCTTTTTTTCTCTTCACGTCTACCTTGACTTTAGGTAAGAGTTTTTGAAGGTTCAATAAAACTGACTATATTTTGCATGACCATAACCATTAAACAGAATAATGAATTAATTATGAATAAATTATGCTTATTATTCATAAAAAAAGACAAAATTACTAATTATGATTTCAAACTAGCTATTTCTAGTTTCCCAAAAACTCCATATTAATGATTTAAAGCTTTACATACTCCGGCTTCTCTATAGGATGGGCAAGAAGTGTAGAACTTCTTCAGCTCACAGAACCACAAGAACCCAGCCTTTCCTTGGTGAGTAAACAATAACTGAAATACAACAGCTTGCATGTAAAGTAAAAATGCAGATGAAAATAAATATTCTATGTGGATCAATTCTTTTACACTAATAAACTAAGAATGTTCTGACTACCTGATCATACAACCTACATTTATGGTATAAACTACTGGCATACACTAAGTTAATTCATATAATTGTGTTTTATATAAATTCTATTGCTTTTAAGTTTTCACTTTTAGAGCAAATCGAACATACTAGACTAGGTTGTATAGTAATCAACTTGATTTTCTTTTTATAGTAGTAGTGGTTTTTACCAAAGGTCTTATTTACTTATTTAAAAATATGTAAATATGTTTGTTTGTCTTTATAGAACCTAATTGTTTCTGATCATTCTTCTTTGCAAGTGGCTGCTAACTTTCTTTCTTATATTGCACAATAACATTGAAGGTCTTGCGTTGTTAAAATGCATTGTTAAAAAGAATGTTACACATTATTCCACGCACAGGTACATGCTTGATCCAAATCTAAATAAACAACAAATAAATCTGGAAATCAGCACATCGATAACATGGATTCTACTCAGGTTACTTCATCAGCTTCTACTCCACTTGGAGTAGATAAATTGTAGCAAATTGTATGCTTTCTTCTGAACATTATTTGCATAAGGTTGTTTGCAGGCTGCAGAATGCTATACTTATATATAAGGTAGGCTGCAGACAGTTGCAAACCCTTAATAGATCATATTAACATCTGTGAACCGTGAAACTCAAAAGAAGATCTGAGAATTTTTACACTTCCTTCTCTCTAGTAAAGATAGATTTCTCTTCTACATGTACGACCCTAAAACAGAAACTGTGAGTTTGTGGTTTTATGTTAGAAACAGTATCTCATACACCATTCGTTTGCATATTTTACAGTGCAGCCAATAATCTAAGCCCTGAAATGCATTGATATTGAAATCTGACAAAATACCTAGTCAGGTTTTATTAATATTACATCAAAAAAATCCACAAAATAAAACTCAACATGATTTTCCACTATCATAATTCTTTAGATGAACACGTGCACCGATTGCAAGAAGGTTGTACAGTTGTTGACAGAAATCCTCTCCAATCAAGACTCACAGGTGAAATTATTTTTGTGATGTTTACTAATGCAATTGATTGCACTAACTTAGATTTGATTGAAAGTCGTTGAACTCAACTGTAACTAATTTTATCCATATATATTTTCAATTATATATTTTCTTTATGCCAGACCAAGTAAATATCTCCTGTACAACATAATCTCATGGCAGTTCATGTCTAATATCTTTTAGTTTTAGTCCAATTGTTTTTAGAGAAGTGAAATGTGCAGTTGCATTATTTTTCGAACTAATGCTAGTTTCACTTTCTTATGGCAGTGTGAGCCATGTGAGGACGTGTTTGTCTTTTTTTTAAGCTCACTGTTACAACAATTGTTTGTACATCAATTTTTTCACAGCATCTCATTGAAAAAGTTTTTGACAAGTTTTGTTATGAGCACCCTGTCATCCCTTTGTGTTTGGATGGAGCAAAGACATACATGCATTTGATCATCAGACATTTCAGTGCATTTGCAGTGAGTTCTTCTCAGTTTAACATCATGAAAGTGGGTGATTCTAGTAGCCATTTTTATTATTATATCAAACACTTATAGCAGTACTAGTCATAACCGACTACAATGTAGATTTATCATCCCAGTTTGACTTAGACTTCATTTCTTTGTAACATCTAAATATCTAAAATGTCTAAACATGAGTAACATTTTTGACATACACTCAACAAAAATATAAACGCAACACCTTTGTTTCTGCTCCGATTTTTCATGAGAGTACACAGTTCTTGGAAGCTGAAAATGTCCCAGTTCTTGCATGGCCAGCATACTCACCGGACATGTCACCCTTTGAG
>JAUYWG010000038.1:22614540-22628305 GCA_034779775.1 Enteromius afrohamiltoni
TGATTTGTGAACAATGTTTGAGAGAAATGGTAATATTGTGTATCTGGAATGAATTTTAGATCTTTAAGTTCATCTCATGAAAAATCGGAGCAGAAAGAAAGGTGTTGCGTTTATATTTTTGTTGCGTGTAAATAATAGAATCCATACAATTAAAAACAGATGTTTTTGTCCTCATCACAGAATCAGAATGGTGACATATGCACAATGTTGGGACTGTGTGAAAGCCAGTCTAAGAGAAAAGCATCATTAGCGCTCACTGTTGGCCTGAATGAGCATGGTTTGCTCTATGACATACCTTCAAGAGGAACCAGCCAAGAGGTATGTGTTGGATTTGTGACTTTTAATGTTCTTTTGATTTCCCAAATAACCTTTAAGTTGGCAATTCCCATTTAGTGGAAAGTTCATTATTTGTTACAGACTGTGCTTAATTTGTAAATGATGAGGTCTCAGAACAAAGCAGGGTAACGGATCCGCATGTGATTAGAGAAGAAGAGGTTACGGACTATGTACACAGTCAATTGGTGGACCAACTTAAGCATTTAAAAACCTGCATGTTTCTTCATGCAGTCATAAAAAACATGGAAAGCCATGAATTTTCAAACCAGTGATTTACAGGCTGGAAATGTTTTGGAGAAGTCATGAAATTTTATTCCACAAACCTCGGTTTAATCGAATGATATGTTACCACAGTGTTTAAACTTACTAAATTATTTTTCACACACAGTCAAAACGCTTAAGAGGAAGCAATGTGTTGCAAAATTATTGACATGATAATTCTATATTGTGAATTCAGTCAATCTTCAGAGAGAAAGTGGAGAATCAAAAAATTAAGAATTATTTACTGCCATTGTGTAAATAATATGCAATCATGTAATCCATAACTGTAATCTGATTATGAGCATTATAAAACATAATATATATATATATATATATATATATATATACCTTTACCCATATACTGCATTAATAATTGAAAGGCAATAATTACTATAATTAATAAATTTATATCATCACTAACAGTAAAGTGTTCAACTGCTGAACTCTAAACTTATAGCAGGTTAGAGTTTATGTGTCATTAAGGTAAAATAAACTTTGAAACAATGGGTTTTGTGTAAATGTGTTATACCATTATATGACTTCTTTAATAATGGACCGATACTGTAAATACAACAAAAAGCTTTGACTAGGAAACAAGATTAACGATTTGAGACCATGAGACCAAAAACAAATTAAATAGAGCTCCTTTCAGATGATTATTTAGTGCATAACTCAATATTTAAATAGACTGCCACAATTCTCAAGCTCTGGTACTTCTTTTTCTTAGACTCAATTCAATCCCATCTGTAACTTCTGCATGTTCTTCATAAAGACAATAGAGAGCTTATTACCTAAAGAGAGAACTGAAGTAAGTAGTCTTCTGTTGGAAATCTTGTTCACATTATTAGAAGTGTAAGAAACTCATTTTTGAATTAATATTTATTAATCCCCAATTTATAATTAATCCCCCAAATCCCTAAATATAAACTGCTCCTGGGTTATTTTCCATTTTGCTTGTATGACTTTTAGGAGACTATTGTGAACCTTCTGGAGAAAATCTGTGGCTATTTGCCTTCACAATATAAGGACATGTGTGACAACTTCATAGAAAAGTATGGAAAGCAGCTGATCGATCTGCTGTTGTCCTCCCTCCCTCCACATGCTGTCTGCACTGCGCTGGGTCTGTGTCTTTTCCAAGAGATGCCACTGTCTTGTAAGTAGCATGAGTGACAGCCGAGCAATGCAATCTTTCTTCCTGAGTTTCAAACTGAACTAAACAGCATGGCACAATCAACGCCAAGGTCATGGTTTCACTTCTCAAAAGCAAGAACTGAAATTTGATCAAATGTGCACAGTTTAGATAGAAGCCAAATCAATGCATGATGTAAATCTTAAGATAAATTGCAAATTCTTAGGAATTTATCCAATCACATTCATGCTTTCTGCTTTGATGGTTAGGTTTAGGGGTAGAGCTATAATCTACTAAGCTTCATTATATATATATATATATATTTTTTTTTTTTTTTTAAAAGTGCACGTTTTCAAATAAAACACATTGTAAAACAAGTTACATTTTTAATGAGATTGGAATGTTTAATGAGCAATATATCACAGAATTTGTTTTTTAACTTTGGCAATCAAAACTCTGGATTTTAACAAAATATGAACTCATTTTATTGTTTTAAACGTTCGTTTTAAATTAGGCAAATCACTTGCACATGCGTAAAAAAAAAAAAAGTAGCCTACTGATAATTCGTTACCAAGACATTATCTATTAGTGACATTTTTGTTAACCTTACAATACAAAGCAATGATGTGCAAAATTCAAAAGACGAATTGCAAAATATAACCATTTTTTTAAATATAGCTTTTACATTATCAACACACAATATGGCAGAATAGTCCCGCCTTGTGAATAAAAGAGTCAATCGCAAAATGGTAGTCATTGCATCACTGCAGCTGTGTTAGAAGCTACGGATGCTGAAGAAACAATCAGAATGTAACTTTTTTTTTAATTATATTTGAGCATAAAAAACTTTTATAATGCACCTGGTGTCAAAAGTCAGGCTGCATGCAAGCTGTGCGTATTGCCATCAACAGGCTGTGCTGATGACAAAAATGACAAAGTGCAAAACACTCAAAGTGACTATTGGTGGTACTGAATTTGATTGATAAATCTGACTTGGTGTTTGCTCTGATCAAGCTTGACTTTCTCCGTCCAGAACTAATTTAACTAACTTATCACCAGTAATGTATGGAGTGCCACAAGGATCTGTCCTAGGTTCTCTACTATTTTCAATAAACATATTATTAGAAAGCACAGGATTCATTTTCATTGTTATGCTGATGATACTCAACTATATATCTCAACTAGACCAGATGAAACGTCTAAATTATTGAAGTTAACATAGTGTGTTAAAAATGTATATGATTGGATGACCAATACTTTTCTGCTATTTAACTCAGACAAGAAAGAGGTATTACTTATTGGACCAAAAAACAATAGACAAAATCTTTTGACTTACAATTTAGATCTAGACGGATGTCCCGTTACTTCCACTACAGTCAAAAGTCTGGGTGTTATATTAGACAGCAACTTGTCTTTTGAAAGTCATATTTCTCATGTTACAAAAACAGCGTTCTTCCATCTTAGAAACATTGCGAAGCTACGAAACATGTTACCCATCTCTGATGCAGAAAAGCTAGTTCATGCATTCATGACTATTGTAATGCACTACTAAGTGGTGTCCTGCATCTTCAATAAACAAGCTACAGATAGTCCAAAGCTAGAGTCCTTACCAGGACAAGAAAATATGATCATATTACCCTAATTTTAAAGTCTCTGCAAGGACAGTCCACTAAAGGAAGTAAAGCTTTTTGAATTTAATTAAACTAATTGAAGAATCATTCTTTCTGCGTGTTAATTATACCACGATCAATCTTAAAATGAATTTGATGTGTCCCCTTCAGTATCAGACTGTGAGTCCTGTAAGATATTTGCAGTCCTCTCCCAATTTCATTTGGGTCACAATGCCACGGAGATCCAGACCTCTGACCTGCTCCAGAAGATGTGCCACCTCCATCCTAACGCTATTCCACAAGTAATGATCACAATACATGATTAAAATCCTTGTTCTCACTGTATATTAGATGTCTTTACATACTACTTAGATGAAACTGTTAGAATGCACTGATTTCATTGTATTGCATAACACTTTTGGGTTGGGTTAGGGACAGGTTTGGTCAACAATATAATTATAGATGTAAATACAGAAACTACACACAGGAATTTTAAAACTAATTACGATGTGAAAAATGCATGTACATTATGCATTGTATTAAATTAATTTTATTGCTAACACCTAGCTATAGAGACACATGAAGTGGGACCAAATTAAATGAAGGATATACTGAAACCTCTTTTAGTATTTATTTGATACCATCTCCTGCAGTGATGTACAATACTGACATGCGTTTCTAAAAATGCAATGGTCTGACTCTTTGGAGTATTTCTTCTTGTTCTCTCCTAGTGTGAAGGGTTCGTGAAGCTGCATGGCCACAGGCTCCTGAAGAGCGATGGGAAACAACCAGCCCTTACTGCATGTGAGGTAATAACTGCTCAGCTGAATTGGGGTTGTTGATCATGTCATGTGTTCATGTATGACTGGAGAGATTCTGACATGAGTGACACTATTTTGTGTTTTTTGTTTTGTCAACAGGAAGATTACCTTTGTAAGTGACCAAAAGAAAGTGATCATTAGAGCAAGACTCAAAGATCAGAAAAGTAACCACCTTTTTACTGAGACAATAACACATGTTTAATCTGTTTTAAAATTACTTTCACGTGCCAGTTCTTACTTAATGTGTCTGTACTTAACTATCAATCACATCTGTATTTCCATGATCAGAACCTCACTAATCACTTAACTTAACATAGGAAATCCTAACATAGTTTGCATTTGGTGTCACATTATATAAAATCATTTCCTCACCTGTGTGTTAAAATAACACTAGAAAAAAACTTTACAGATTAATATTTTATCGCATGTTAAGCAAATTATTGAAAGAAAATGAAATGATATTTCTGTTTTTGTCAACTCAAATAAACCTGAAAACATTTAATAAATCTTTCAAACAATAAGGAAAAATCTTTGGATTGTTCAAAACTACAGAATAAATTCTATTAATTTTTACCAACAAAACTATACGTTTTTTTGTTGATTTTTTTCATTGAATTTAAATTTAGGACACCTCTAGAACAAATGCAACATCAGACATGTTCTGCTTTAATTTTGGAGGCTTCAATCTATCTTATTTAGATTATAGATTATTTAAAATACATGTTTTCTGAATAAAAGACACTATATATAGTCTTGAAAACTTTAATAAAAAGTCTCATCCTACAAACTGCCAAACATCCCAGGTACAGGAACAGTCGCAATCAAACTGTTTAATTAATAAAAAAAAAGATCAGAACGGAACACAGAAATGTGTTATGTCCACCTTCTAGCCTTTTCAGCAGTTACATGAAAATTGAACACATCAGGGTTTTTGTTTAATATCTTCTCTCATTGTAACTCTTCACAAGCGTGTTCCTTGTTGAAGCCCTGCCATGCAGAAACGAAATGACTTTCATTTACATCTCATCAATGCACCTCCTATGCCCCTGTATGGCTTTCTGCTCCCTCGTCTTTTTCTTGTCTCTTCCAAATCTGCAAAAGAGGAATCTGGTGAAATAAATCTGGGTGATGCCTCAAAAACATCAACTGTCTATGATAAGTTCTTTAAAACACAATACAGGGTTCCTGCAGCTTTATCATATGGGCAAGGCATTTATTTTCAATAAAAAACAATTAAATAAAATAAAATGTAAATAAAAAGTGTGGGGAGGGCTTTATTGTCCCAATTAGGTAGCTCCAATTTAATAATTTGAATTAAAAATCATCATTTATATTCAATGCATTATTTCTATGTTCCGTTTTATAATGTACAACAATACTGAGGTGCAGATATTTGGCACTATTTGCAATAAGTAGTATAAATAGCAGAATTTTTTTTTTTTTTAACAATCTATAACTATTTGCACTTAGTGTAAATAATATAGTGCTAAAAAAATACTGCCATTTTACAGTGTAAATATTGTCCAATGCTAATTGCACTTAGTGTAAATAGCATCTATTGCTATCGCTAGTGCAAATAGCAACTGCCAAAAAATGTTCATTAAGTTTAAAAAATGTAGTTAAATAAATAAAAAATAAAAACGATACATTCTCTAAAAATGTACATTTGTTATAATATACATAATATATTTAATCATGTAAAAAATATTTTTTTTAAAAAATATGAATATCTAAAATATGAATAAAAACTCAATTACATATATTACTTACTATATATATATATATATATATATATATATATACACACACACATATATACATACACACACACACATTGCGTAGCTTGTTACTGATCCACGGCTCTGTATTAACCGGCGGTCCATTTAAAAACAGCTGATGGAGTTTTACCGCTAATCAAAGAACAGGCTTAATTATTGATATATATATATATATATATATATATAGATATATATACACGCAGCCCTATTGTGAATCATGGGTCTCACAGCTGCTGCACGACCAAAACATCCAAATGCAAACCGAATCGTGTTTCTCTCAACATCCACTTATTGATAGACATCTCCCTTAGCCCTCCTCATCAACTGACAAATTTGAGTAAATGAGCAGCAAACCTGTATGTACGCCTCTGAGAGCGTGATCATCTGTGGAAGGATATCAATCACCTGCAGATCCTGAAGCTCATACCACTTCCCCGTGCCCTGTCAAACATCACAAACCACCCGTATTAACAAACCATCCCGATAACAGTGCTGCCACGCTCTGAATGGTGACACACTCACGTGATGCAGAACATGAATCCTGTAAGACCCTTCGGTGGGTTTTCCATCGTGAACTACATTGGCCACCAGGTCATAGGTGGTGATCTTCTCTGTAGCCTGCGCCTCTTCTGTCAGGTACTCACGCAAATCAACATTCCTATTGTGCATGAATATTTTCAAAACAAGAATATATCAAATACATTTACAGAGAATATAGAAATGTCTAAAAGAGTGCAACTTCATTTATTCCTAGTGTTGGTGGTCACATACGTAATGGGGAAGTTGACAATAGTTGGGTTCTTTTCCACAAAGAAGTTGTTCTTTGTGAATCGCTTGATGCAGAAGATGAGGTACGGAGGAAGTTTAGTGAGCTGGAACCTTTTCAGAAAGTTCTCTTTGTATGTCTTGTACTCCTGTGACAAAGGCAAAGGTAGTCATTTATTTAATATAAAGTATATTATTTTACACAAATAAAAATATATCATCAATATATTATCAGTGTCATTGATAAAGAAAACGTACATGCGCGGTTCAAAATGTGGAGCAAAGCAAAGATAATTCATAATTCAGTGAAAGAAGTGAATGTGAAAATGAATTCACACCTTCTCGTTGTTTCCGTTGAACTTGGCCAGGATGTTGAAGAGAGGAACCTGAGGAATGATGAGCTGCTCCTTCTCATCTTTGTAGAGGGGTGCTGTGGGCAGATCCAGCGTCAGGTACAGGAAGGTGGACTCAGACATCTTCTCCTGGTACTCATCCTTAAGCAGAAGGGCTTCTTTCTCTTCTGCAGGCTGTAAGAAACGATCATGTACTGACTTAGTGTCACAGGTGCTGTCAAACTCCCGTTTCGAAACGGTTTACGCTCATATAAGACAGTTATTAATGTAATAAAAACACCAACCAAATCTGGATGAGGAAGCTTTTTTGAGAAGATTCGCATGGACCCCTGAAACACCTTGGAGACGATGGCTGTAAAAGAGAAAACCGCCAACTGAATTGATTCCTTTCACATTTAACCATAAAACTGTGCTGTCAAACAATTAATCACCCAAAAGAAATGTTTTTGTTTATGTAAAGAGTGCAAGTTTAAAAGGGCCATGTTTTTTGCAAGAACAAATAGTAAAAATAGAATTAGAATAGAGTGCTAGAGTTCAACGGTCAAATAAAGATGTGCTTTTAGCAGTTTCTTGAAGATTGATTTTATCCTGTACTAATGAAGAACTAGCACACCTTCCAAAAATCTACATCAGAACAAAACTCACATGTTTTTTTCTTTGTCCCACCAAGAGCACCATGCAGTGCATTGAGAAACCAGGACAGAAAGTCAACAGCGTCCCCTAGAGAGCAAAAAGCACAACATCAGGTAGAAACACACAAATTCCTGCCTAATAAGAATAACAGAGACGGCTGTTAGATTGGCGTATTCATATTAGAAACATGCAACAGCAACCTAATGACAGCTCATTGGTCAGTGTGCGTACCGCGCTCAGTACAGTAATATTCCGAATTTGGTGTTATACCTTGTTTAGTGATCTGAAAGGTCTTTTTACTGCATAACACCACAGCCTGCAACATCTCATGTGGCGACACGTGGGCTTTGAAGTTGCGCGGGTTCCAGAGCTTGCGCATGAGCTCCCCAAAGCGCTGCACCAACAGAAACATGATGTCGCCCGGTGGCCGGCGGATTCTGCAATAGTTCTCCTCCTCAAGGAAGTAGTTCCGTAGAGGTGGCACATTTGAGAGTGCCTTGGGGAAAAAAGGCAAGTGGTAAAATATTACACTCAAAACAATATTTAGGCTTAAATAGAAGAATCATGCATTTGAATTTCATTTCTGAATCATTTGGATTACACTGTTAAACTGATAAGCCTAACGCAATGCATATCTGTCAGTCATACAGGTAAGATTTCTGTAATAGTACTATTAAACTAAATGTGTCTTAAATACACAATGAACAGGTTCATATATGCCATAGTAATAAAGGTAGGTATATAAGCTAGTAATAAATGTTTTTTTTCCTTGCATGCATGGAGGACTCCCAAAACCAAATTATAAACCTTCCATAAGCCATAATAAGGGGCAAGTTAAATGAGTTAAGTTAAGCCATATCATATAAGCTGTGAGAGAAGAAAGCGTTTTCCCTTAAATTAAATGCCTGGTTGCTCAACTCACCTGCAAAACCACATTAGCATAGTCATTAGCCTTGATATTATTGAGACCCACAATTCCTGGCAGATAGGTAGTGCCATCGTAGGCTCTGTACAGCTTTCCATGCTTATCCAAACCAGAGATGTGCTGTTTGGTGAATGTGGGTTTCAGCACATACTGAAAGAAAGATATGAAGTAGAAAGAATCAGAGGTGTTGTCTTACAGCACATAATTGCTGAGATAAAGTAAACTGGCACGGCTTTTACGAATGTAATGAGACAACATAGTATAATATACCGACAAGGTGTTTGTACTCACCGTAATGTCCTCTAATGAGGAGTCAATAATCTCATAATTGTCTGGCAGGCAGTAAAACTTTAATGTGTGGAGATTCAGGAAAACATGGTGTGTGAACTGAACGCTGTGGATGTACGCGTGAGACTTCTGACCTCGACCTGACAGAAATAAAATGCAACACGGAGTAATGTGCTTCAAATTTACATGGATTGCATAATCAAACTAAGGCTATAGTAGGGGTGTAACGATTCATGGTCATTTTCCAAATCATAGTGATCATCCCTGTCCCTTTGTTAGTAGGGACTTGGGAGAGCAGTGCACGTGCGTGTCATTATTTAGTCATTTGGAATGCACTTGTCAAGTGGAGCGATGTAATTTCCCAATTATCTTCAGCTGGGATGTTCCTGTGATAACGAACGCAACACAATGTTTTAATGTCATACATGTCTTTTTATTGCTGATAAACAATAAACATACATTTTATACTTCATATATGTTTTAAAAATATGCCAATATGCACATGCACTGCTCTCTCAAGTCTCCACTAACAAGGAGATACAAATGATCACTTTGATGATTTGGAAAATGACCATGTACGATTGTACGATACACAATACGCGAATTGTTACACCCCTGGTGCAAAGGCTCAGACAGATTTGGGTTTTTAAAATGAAACACTAAAGCAATTAAAGTTACACTTACCTTGGAAATATTTCCCACAGATCAGACAGGCATAGACATTAATGTGTGAGAGGGAGATTGAACACAGCTTCTCAAAGTCAAAATCCAAAACACTCCTAAGAAAACAAAAGAGTGTTATAGCAGAGGAGTAATAGTGATTAACAATAATAAACACATTCTTACTTACCTGTTGATCGTGTCCAGATAGGGACAATGGCGGCTTCTTTTATCTTCGACACCATGAGAACGACCAATTTTCACACGCACCTCTGCAATTAAGCGAAGACCACATGTAAAAACCAAGTCAGTAGCATCCAAAAATAACAGTCTTTATTCCATTCAGTGAGGATTCCTCAGCTATGAAAGGGGATATCAACACATTAGAGTGAAAATATGTACCCATTTTCCAGGAACGGTCCAATTTTTTTGTGTTTGTCCCCAGAAAAGGGCCCTCATTTAAAACAATCTTTTAAAAACTCCCAAAATACACAGCAAAAACCTGACCAACACAGCCTCCGAAAGAAAAACAAATACATAAAGAGCATTTGAAAACTGAGGGGGAAAGTATTTACAGGTTGTTTTCTGGTAATATAGAGCGGTTTGCAAATATTACTATTTTTCACAGAGTGAGTTTTAATGCCATTTTTAAAGCAGGTTAAGGTTCAGTTTAGCCCTCAAACACCGTAATAAATTATTAAAGACGTATTAGCACCGTTTTTAAGTTAAGGGTAACACGTTAGATTTATTTGAAATTGACAAATGAAATAAGAATATGTTTCTATTACAGAAGGTATCGGGTCACCCAAAATACGAGACCCAGAATAGATATTAAACACATCATGTGTGCTCCTGCGCAATGCACCTTTCCATCACAGGTGAGAGCATACTCAACATAAATATCTGGTTTAGTACGGTTTCTCATTTCTAAGTCGCCTTAGAAAAAAAAGCACCTGATAAATACATAGGAGTGCATGTATTTTAGCAACTAACGTGAACGCAACGTTGTTGGAAACACGGGCCTCCAGTGTTCTTTCTAAACAGCTGATACACCATCAAGCTCATAAACGCTCCGAACATACCTTCCTCTTCGTCTTCATCAACATCCCTCTCTCGTTTCACGCCTGTGATCATTTTACGTTTAATAACAAGGAGTTTTGAATATAACCTAGTAAAGCGAGTGTTGAATGAACGCTGTTCAAATGTCTTCAGCGAGTGCTACAAAACTCCCGCCCTCACTTCCGCTCCAAAACTCGGTGGCCAAAAACACAATAACCCGGGATCTAAGTAAAATAAAACACCGGCTTTGCTGTGTAATGTGCTTTCTTGACTACCAACTATCTGTTATAGTTTGTATTCCACTTTAAACCTACAAATACGCTCTTTCGGTTGTAAGAAGAACCATTTACAAGCGCAATCGCTCGTAGAAAAAACAAAACAGCCCCGACAACGCAGAGTGCGCTTTTTATTGGCCAACCTGTTTTGTTTTCGGCCCCTGTGTTTGGAGAAATGTTGTAAAGGGAACGATCACCATGTTACTGAAAATGTATTGGTTTTGAGAAACATTTCATCTGCATAGCACAGCCATGGAGGTTCTGCGTGATGCAGAGGGGGAGAGTGTTAAATACAAGCCCGGGGGGCGCTTGGACATGAGCCACGGCTTCCTGAAGCACATCAGGAGGAATCAGATCGCCAGGTCTCTGCTCATACTAACACAGTGGCTAGTTATTTGTGTTTTCTTAGTACGTTGTTTTGGACCCGCTTCTGCAAAACCTATTAATATGTGATTCGAAAGCTTAACCCTGTAATGCCTGACACGTTAAATATTGGCCGGAAAAAAGTTTTTTTTTTGTTTGTTTTTTTAAATGGAGCATTTTATTGGACCTTTTACAAAACAGACAATCTAAAAAAATGTTTGCCATGTGTTTTTGTCGAGGATCATATTTAGTGCATCAATATTGTATGGCTTGTATAACGTAATATAGTGAGAATATGGAGGGGGAAACACATCCGTTTTATTCAGAGACATAAACTGTACAAATATGTGCGATTTGATGCAGGTGCTGATATTAAATTATCAAAATATAAGATGAAATTGTGATGGCTTGTATTGTAATTTAGTGAGATCCTTTAAACAATCTTCTTGCATGCCGCTTAATCTGACCAACTAGCAGTTAGCCAAGAGCAATCAGCAGTTTTTTGGGGGGATTAATTTAGCCAAATCTACATTTTTATGCAACTGAATTAAAAAATCTATGACCAGTCTTAAAGAAAAACTTAATTGACTTACCTTTAAGACTAGTCTTAACTTTTTATGCAGCCGGCCACAGATGTCACATTGTATTTATATGTATTTATACGTGTCTTGATAATACATATATTTAAAGGATTGGTAAACTTTAGTCTAATAATGTTTATTCTGTAATATTAATAACAATTTAAATGTAGTTTTTTCGTTTACCTTATAAAAAGCAGTAAAGATTCAGAGGTGGACCCGAATGTGCCCATTTTTACAAGTAATTGCAAAAAAAAAAAAAAAAATATATATATATATATATATATATATATTTTTTTTTTTAATTAATGCTCCATTCATCACTCCAAACACTTGGAAAACTGCAAAAATAAATAAATAAAAATATAAATTTTTGTGTTTGTGTTTTTGAATGTATTTTTTTAAATAAATGTTAATTCTGTTTGGTGACACTGCTCTTTACTGTATCTATGTAACACACACACAAAACACACACTGCCTTCAGATTTCAGAATAAGACATCAGATCAGAATTAGATTAAGAATTAAGAAATATATATATAAAATTACATATATATAAAATTACATATTATATATATATATTTATATTAGTGTCATTTAAATTTTTAAAATTAAAATAGTTGCTTACACTGTATATATGTGTGTGTACTGCAGATATTTATTTTGTATTTAAATACACACACATGCATCTATATATATATATATATATATATATATATATTACAAAATGTGTAATATTTGTATATTAAATGTATTTATGTATAATATCAATTATCTAAATATAAATATATTCATGTTCACATTTTCAAAATAAACACTGTGTGTATTTATATATAGATATACATCTATCCCAGGTGTGTATCAGGTGTAAACCAGAAACGCATGATTACATGATGACTTGTTATTTATTTCTGTTCAACATAAGAATAATCTACCAAATAACGGATTGGGGAAGCGGACAGGAGGTGTCCTTTTTCCACACAATTGCAGCCAGGGCTTGACTTCCTGTGACCTCATCTCCTGTGCACTCTCACACATATACCAGCAATGCGCTCTGTGAAAATAAAACACACAGATGGACAGGAAAGAGATACAGACAGATAGATTAGTCAATGGTCACTGTGTTCAGTAGGTTTTGCTGTTTTGTTTCATGCCCTGGTAGCATCAGTGTGTGTGTGCATGCGGGGACAGGTGTGTCATTGTGTCCCAGCACCTGCTGACAGGTGGGCAGCACACTGACCTCAGACTGACCCTACAGACAGAGAGAGAGATCTGCCCAACACCTGCTACCAACCCAACAATGAAAGACTCTAGCTCTCCTTCACTAACACTACCTGCACCGTTTTTTAAGGTAACTTCCGGTCTGTGTTTGTTTATTGGTCTGGTTAGTGCCGCCGGCTAATGATGAGTAATGAAGATGGTCTCAGGTTATTGTGCTGTGGAATGTGTTACATTGAATTATTTATTTATTTGTGCCAATCCTTTTAAAAATCAAACCGAGGCGTGGGTGTTTTTGCATCACTGTATTTCTGAAGGAAGATTTTTGAAAAGGTCATTTTCATTTCATCCTGCACATACGGCAGCGTTTGTAAGCTCAGAGCTGCTTTGTCTACAGCAGTGTGTTTTTGTGTAGGTCTGTGATCTACATTTATAGTTTGTCATTGACTAGTCATGTGAAACCTAACTGAATATATCTAAATATATTTATATATAATTTATATGAATATAAATATATGTAAAAATTATTTGTATAATAATAAATGTAAATATGTAAAAAAGTTTATTTTAAATGTGATAAATAGTTTGACAGCACTAATGTTTATTATAATCTTGTCCATTTTTAAACAGGCTCATATAGTGCTGTCAAACGGTTATAAGCGATTAATCACTTTCAAAATAATAGTTTATGTTTACATAATGTATGTGTACTGT
>JAUYWG010000038.1:22636366-22655234 GCA_034779775.1 Enteromius afrohamiltoni
CGGATTTATACACAGACTAATTAGACATTAACAAGACACACCTGGACAGACACGGCTGGGGGAGGATACCAGGTAACAAGCGGGGCGGGGTTACAAACGAGACACGGCACATGGAAACACAACGAAAACAAAACAAAAGGCACATGGAATGCAGGACGGCGTGACACTACTAACCGTATACCACTCATGTATTTCCAATTTCTATTCACTTTTAGCAAGGAACTTTAACATCCTGAGATAAAAACTTAGCACTTACACATTGGTTGGAATCACCTGAAAATATGCTTTTAAACACTATTTTATAAAAAGAGAGTTTATATCTTATTTTGTTGATGGAATATATTAAAACTGAGGAGTTGGTCTTGCGTGACTGAAATAGGTGCCCCGGAGGCATTGCCAGTTTCCATGAATGAAAAGCCATTTTTACCTTTAACCCTGAGTATCTAAAGATACTAGTACTTATTCATTAGATAGTACTTAATAGTACATATTATATTGTTACTAGTTACATTTGTTACATTTAATTTTTTCCATTAAGTTTTTTGGGGCTCTGTCATGCAGTTCAGTTCTGACTAGTATGTGTTCATTAAAGCTAGTACTTATAAAACTTTTTGTTAATACTTAATTTTAAGGTCTCTTAACTAGTTGCTTATTACATTACCTAATAATAATAATGAAGAAGTTTTCCCTATTCTAAAGTGTTACTGTACCACTTTTATACAGTCCTGTTCCATATGTACTTATTACAACATCTATTAAAATGTTATGGCTCTTCCCAGCTTTACAATGGCTGTTAACGGGATTAAAATTTCGTAAAAAACAAAAAATTAAAGGGCTAGTTTTTTTCACCTTCAAGCCATAATAGGAAAGGAAGGATGTGACAAGCAGCCAGGTATGGTTTCCCATACTAGGAATTGTTGCTCTGCATTTAACCCATCCTAGTGCACACACACAGCAGTGAGAAGTGATCAACCACACACACACACAGTGAACACACACCCGGAGCAGTGGGCAGCCATTGCTGCGGCGCCTGGGGAGCAGTTGGGGGAACGGTGCCTTGCTCACTAACCCCACAATCCCTGCCAGACCTGGGACTCAAACCCATGACCTTTGGATTACAGGTCCAACTCTCTATCCATTAGGCCACGACTGCCTAATGGTGTATATGACTTAAATCAGAGCAATAAAATGCAGTAACGTGTGCCTCACATGGTTTCAGAGCATAAATAAAGGCCCCCTGTAGTGAATCGATGCATTATTGTAAGAAAAATATCTACATTTCATTACATTCATTCATTACATTTTGTTTAAATAATTTTCATTTTTGGTTGTACTAATGTGTAGCAGAAACTATTAAATAAAAACTAATATTTAATATGTGCTAGTACCTTTTTAAAAGGTAAAGAATAAGCAATAGTTCCCAATGAAGCGGAGTAGCTAAATGAAAATAGACGTTTTATAGATTAAATGTGAAAATAGCTTCTCATTGCAGGTATAAAATGACTTGGGAGCCATTGGTTATTAAAATAAAAATGAAAAGAAAATGATCATAACCATAGTGTATAATGTCTGCAAAATATAGTAAAATAACAGCATTATTTTAATTTTTGGTTGTACTACAAAATTGTTTAGGTGTGAATGTCATACCAAATGGCCATCTTCATTTTGTTAAAATAAATTTTTTATTATATATAATTCTAACCTAATTCCTAAGGCCAAAAAGTTCATGGTCTGTTATAAATATACCTATACGTACACATTTCGCAAACAGAGAGAGAACAATGACAATGACACTTCATACCATAATAGAAAACATTTTATTGTTAAAAATAAATAAAAACTGGAGGAAGGTAAAGACACAGGGAGAGGGAGACAGAGAAAGAGAGAAGGTATGTAAACCAGGCTAGTTTCTCTGTACAACACCAGCCAAAATTGCCATCCCTCTTTTTAAGGAAAGATTGTGAAGGAAGAAAGACAATAGGCATCTAATAATGCATAATGCTGGCCAAAATAAATGGCACTGCAGCAGCCACTTTCCTTGTGGTCCCCAAAGTTTTTCTGTATGACACTTGGGAACCACAGAGAGCTAGAGAGAAGTTACAGCAACATACAGCATAAGAGTTAACCTCCAGTTTTCAATACACGTGCACAAATAAACACACAAATTTAAAACATTTGGGAATGCTTATGATACAGTGGTGAAGAGCTTAGTCAAATTAAATTGTTATTAATACTGGCCAACCAGTTTACAGCTACTAAAACTGAAATTAATTTGTTAATCTGTGTAGTATACATTCTTTATTCTTATGCTGATGAATCATAAATCAACTTTGAAATTTAAAAAGACTAAGAATGAAATGCGTGATGCAACACAATGGGTAAAATGAAAGGAAAAAAAGATTTAAATAAGATGGACCAGCAGGACTTGTACCAGAATAACCAGACTTCTCCCTGTAAGCCATGTGGGCTTCTCTGTAGAATACACCAACAGGCCTAAAGAGGAAAAATCTTGACAAACGGTTTAGTAGTGCAGCTTTTTGGGTACTTCCCAAGGGAAGGATTCACGACCAAAGTGGCCGTAAGCAGCAGTCTTCTGATATATTGGCTTCTTCAGCTCCAGCTCCCTAAAACACATCAGCCGTGGATTATTGACTGGCTAAAATACAACTGCATGAATTTATCATGTAGATGGTTCTTCAAGTGCACAGTTGAACACCCAGCCAGCCAGAGAAAAGATGAAGCGATCACTTACCGTCACACTCACTAGTTGGCCTGAATAAGAAAACTGCAGCAGGAAATTAGAGAGCAAGTCTGACAAATGGCACACACTAGCTAACCTGTTTACCAGATAGGAAACATGATGGCTCTGTTCCAAACGTGCTGCTATCTTCTAAGGCAACATCCTAAGCAGAGTGGAAGCTCATGTGTGACTGAGTAATAATCAGTTAAGGATGTTTAAAATCATGTGTCTCAGGTATGTAAAGTGTACTGTTCAATGTGGAGTTTATGGTAAAAAAATTAAACAAAAATAGCCACCTTTCTACATTACCACTAATCTGACTGCTTTTTGTGCTGTCCTGAATCCTAAATAATTACTTGGAAAAAGTTGAATGAGTTTGCTAGAACTACTATCAGCTTTCTGATTGAATCAGGGGATGCAAAGAAGCAAAGGCAGAAGCAGAAGAATCATGAATGATTCACTCCAATTGGTGTCAAGCTGAAAGATGAAGGAATAATGAAAGCTTTAGATCACAGCCTAATGAGTTAAAAGAGCAGTCGTTACCTCACAATGACTCCTGGACGAAGGTCAAAGTTTTTCTTGACGATTTTAAGCAGCTCCTGCTCAGTCTTCTGGGATGTGCCATAGTGGAAGATGGAAATGGAAAGCGGATGGGCCACTCCGATAGCATAAGAAACCTGCATCATTGTAAACACAATTTCATACATGTGAGAATGAACTACAAATTCATACAATTCTACTTTGAGCAAAGTGCAAAATATCTGGTCAACATACCTGCACAAGAACACGCTTGCACAGTTTAGCCTTCACTAGAGATTTGGCCACCCAGCGGGCAGCATACGCCGCAGAGCGGTCAACTTTGGTGTAGTCCTTTCCAGAGAAAGCTCCTCCTCCATGGGCTCCCCAGCCTCCATAGGTATCGACAATAATCTTACGACCAGTCAGGCCGGCATCACCCTGCGTGAGTAGAAAAAGCTGTTTGTGCTAAATATCTGGGTACTCTGGTCAAACCGATTCCCCATTGATTTCCATGAGTCTACCAAAAACACTGAAATTCATGTCATGTATTGTAGCTTGTTTTATTTTGATTGTTACAATTCAATTTACCCAGATATGTTTGCTCAAAATTAGCAAAAAAGTAAGAACAATGAGGATGCTTTGTCATGACTGCATTATAAAAAAAGGTTTTGTCATATTTTCAGACGAAAACTGTTAAGCTTTAACTGTTTCGGACGAAGTGTTAATGACCAAAATTGTTTATAAAATCTATTCATTTTTGTAGATTATTGAACCATTAAGCACTTTTATAAACAGTGATGGTCATTAATTAATTATTAGCTGATGGTTTGTGAATATATCATTATGTTGTGACTTTACTTGTTGATGCAAATCATTATTAACTCATCATTTAGTAATTGTAGTCATTTACACATGAATTTGCACAAATAATGCAGTAATCAATCATCCATTAATGCATATTATTTTACCTGGAAGTTGAAATACAAGGCTTTGGCCAACAAGTTATTTAACACTATTAGTTAATTACATAAGTTATTAGGAAATGAATCCACAATGACATAATTAATTGATAACAATTCATATCTGGACTAATGTATAATGCCAGATAGACTCATTATTAGTTGCTGATGTGGCAATCATTAATGAATAGCTTGGTTAATCATGAGTTAGGCTATACATTAATTCAGTATTATCTGTGCATTAGTTAAGCATGAATTAACGCTTATTAAATGTACACGTAATGTAAAGTGTTACCCAAATTGCTTCAAAGTAAATATTTTTTTTTTAGTAAATGTAGTACAAACAACTACAGCTAAATATAAATAGTATCTAATATTATTTGTACTCTACCTGAGGCCCTCCGATGACAAAGCGACCACTGGGCTGCAAGTGATAAATGGTGTCGTCGTCCAGATAAACAGAAGGTACCACAGATTTAATGATTTTATCTTTAAGAGCATCACGCATCTCATCAAGGCAGATGTCTTCATCGTGCTGCACAGAGATGACAATGGTGTGGACGCGAACCGGCAGCATGGCGCCACGCTCCTGTCTGTACTGAACAGTAACCTGTTTTCAAAGAGTCATGTTGCACTGTCAGGAAACGCAGTCAACACAAGTACATCTTTGTATTTCGAAATGCAGTTCGGCAGACCTGAGTCTTGGAGTCTGGCCGGAGCCAGGGCAGGGTGCCATTACGCCGCAGTTCAGCCATCTTGGCATTAAGTTTGTGTGCCAGCACGATCGTGAGTGGCATGCATTCCTCTGTCTCATCAGTGGCATAGCCAAACATTAGACCCTGAATAAAGCACAGAGCAGAAAAAATTAACACTGAAATGAAATTAAAAGAGTTGCTGTTACAGTTGTAGGGCTGCACCGCCTTACCTGGTCGCCAGCCCCAACATCCTCTTCATTGCGATCCAAATGAACACCCTGGGCGATGTCTGGAGACTGCTGCTCCAGAGCCACCAGGACATTACAGGTCTTATAATCAAAGCCTATAGGTTCAACGGAGAGAATTTGGATAAGTTTATGGGCAATGCAGCTGCACCAATTTCAATTTATTTCAGTTGTTTTTTAGTAGTAAAATAGTAATAACATATAGTAGTAGTAGTTGCATTACTAGTTAACAATTTTCTTTACACTTTTACTCAACATAGGTGCAATGTGTTAAAATGATCAAGACATTTATAATGTTACAAAGGATTTATATTTTAAATAAATGATGCTGAAAATTCAGCTTTATCATCACACAAATATTATAAATATATATTCAAATAGAATTTTTTTTTTACAATTTTAATAATAATGCATAATATTACCGTTTTTAACTCTATTTGTGAATAAATGCTGCATTGGTGAGCACTCTTTCAAAAACCGACTTGAATGGTAAATGCTGCAGTATGTATAATAAAATGTTTTCTCAAACTAACCCTTGGATGAGTCGTCATAGCCAATGTGTTTAATGGTATCACGGACCACCTTTTGATAATCAACAACAGCACGAGACGTCACCTCTCCGGCCAGCAAAATCATTCCTGTCTTGGCAACAGTTTCTAGAAGAAAAAAAAAAAGACCATGAAACATTCCTACTTACGATTCTGGAAAAAGCACACATGCAAAAGTGATTAATGCATCGCTGATTCTTAAGAAATCAAAGACAACATACCGCAAGCCACTTTTGCATCTGGGTCTTGCTTCAGGTGAGCGTCCAACACGGCATCACTTATCTGGTCACATATCTTATCTGTACAAAGAAAATATAGAAACATTCATTATTATTGCATATAGATTTTCACACTGCATGTGCCTGTTATCCATCAGTTGTGCTTGGGAATTACCTAATGCCGATAACACTAAGCTCATACAAATAATAAACAGGAAAAGATACACATATTTAAGGAAGAAAAAAAAAAAAACCATCTGCAAACATTCAATAAATACCAGCCCGTTTATTGTGTTGTTTGTGAAATAAAAAAACAACAACAAAAGCACTGCACAATAAAAACAAAAAAAGTTTGTCATAAAAAACAGCTTTAAACTACATTATAAAAGTAGTATTTTATCTGTGGTTCACATTTAAAGGAACAGTATTTGAAGAACAAACTACAACTTTTCATAAGTATAACAAGCCATGTATTCATTTATTTATTCATGCCAATGTATTTATACATTTTGCTCTAACAATAGGTTTACATTCTGTATTCTAAGGTACAATTGAAAAAAAGTGCAGAAAAACTGAAATTTAAAGTGGCGGAACATTATAAAATGTAAAACTACAATACATTTTTAGCGTTTTTGTAGGAGGAGCGGGGGTTGGGCTTCTAGTCTTGTGGCGGCAAATGCAACGTGATTTTGACGGTGGGCGGGGTCTGCGTTTAGACCGCATGCTTAACACCACGTGTAGCGCGAGGCCGCGTCTCAAAACGTTATGATCTGCCTACCTAGACTACCTTTAAGGGCATGAGAGATGTTTGCAGTGTCAACTGGGATGAGTGTGCATGCCTGTGTTTGAGATAGACTGAAGGCCGACTGCAGTGCTCAAAACGCTGTCTAGGATGGCCGCTCACTAGTTTTTGACACACAGCCATAGCAACCAAGTACAATAGTTTTCAGATGTAACGTACAGCGCATTAGTTACATAGCGACGCAACGTTCGTTTAATCCGAGTACTGAGTTATATTCATTTAAATATTTACAAACAAAAGCAAATACGAAGTTACCATATATAAAATATGGTTAGTATTAAAAGCTAAAAAGGATATTAATGCGAATGTACAGAACAGGTGCCGTTATATAATAGCAAACTTGAATAACCCAATTTACTGTAAAGTCGCACAAAGTTTGGTTTGTTTGGACATTTTACCTGGATGTCCCTCTCCAACGGACTCCGATGTGAACAAGAAGCAGTCCTCCTCAATAAGAGAGTTGTGGTAGCCGTTAATCTCTCCGTTCATCATTGTTTTAGTTTCTCTTTTGCGGTAATACAGTACACCCGTTTGGTAAACGCATGAGAAGTGTCACCCCTCCGAGAAACGTGAGAGTATTTATGGAGCAGCTCGCCTCGCGTCATGAGGGGCCCGCACTCATTCGTCCTTTCAGTTGACAGGACTAAACCATGTCGCGAGGAGGGGGGGGTTGACAGGAATCTGTGCGGCAGTATGCCATGATGACGTAAACTTTCATGGGATTGCATCTTCTGCGAAGTCCATGAACTTGCGCAACGTGCTGTTTTAATAAACTTTTAATACATCGTTAATATTAGGTACGAAATACGCATTTACAACCCCCCCCCCCACACACAAAATATATGTAATTACGTAACGTTAGCTTTTTTATGGTAACGTTAGCCTATGTAAATATCGTACCGTAACGATACACAAACTCTTGCCCGTTTTGTTGATAACCAAAGCGAAAACCACTACTTCTTATGGTTTCACAAACACTTATAATATACAGATTAGTACTTCATTAATAATAAATTTTGTCCAATTACCATGTTTTCGGACATATACTATGGTATGTTATTTGAATCTAGTTTATCAGGCTACAGACTACAAGTATTAACAAATTGTGTAGTTAAATTACTATGTTTTGGACATTTGGTACCATGCTAATCTTATTCTTTGAAGAACATTGGAGTATCATGTAAACAACATATGGATATGGAAATGCATGTGACACACTCTTGTGCAACCTGTGGTGATAACAAACACCATGAACAATAACTAGTTACAATTTTACACATAAATGATAATGGACTAATAGGTTAGGTCTACAAAAACAGAAAATACCAGAAGGCACCATGAGAAAATCACACTATATTTTATTACTTCATGTGTCATGTAAATGTCATTGTACACGGATATAAAATCCATGTGAACACACAGCTTATGCAACTAACAGTGATAACAATGAACATTTAAAAAGACGATTAACCAGAATGTTGGCTTCAGAAGGAAACCAGAATGCAATTACTAGAGTTAAAGTGGATGCCCTACAGCTTTAGCTCTTTATCAGCCCGCCCTGATGTGATTTGAAGAAAGGTAAATTGCGCGTCTGCTTCTTACTTATGCGTTGTATCTTTTATCGAAATGGCCAAGAGGAGAAAGACTGTTGTCAATTTCGGCCTGTTATGTCTCAGCGCTAAAAACTGGCACGGAGCTGAAGCAAAGTTGCAGTTCGCTAAAGCACCGATATTGATCTAAACTGAAGCTATCTCTGAAAATTAGCTTGTGTCATCCACTTAAATGAGCAATCTGTGTCATGTCATCAGTTTCTGTACCTTTTGTACCTTCATTCCAAATTTCAGAAATGACATAAAAAGATATTTGAAATGTATTTTAGTTTAATCCTTGGTATATATAATCAAATGGGATATTTTGAAGAATGTTTATGCACCTTCATCAAAGTTACCATTAACATTTTTAAATGAATTATTATAAACCAAGAAACAAGTTTGGCTACAACACTTAAAGGCAGGTCATGACACATTATACGTGTTCCTCATCTGACACTGATGGATTCCAAAGTGCAATGGTTATGTCATTAATTGTTGCATGGTCCATTCGCTCTATTACTGTTTAGAAGATAATAATACAGGTCATTAGACTGAAACTGTCACCTAGAGATAAAATATGGAAGCAATTAAAGCCTAGAGAATTTGATTCAAAACTACCATGATAAACTGTATAGTTGCAATTTTAAATAATATGTTATCACTGCAGCAAAGTGTGATATTTGTCACATCCACTAGGCTTTATTTTCTTATATGCTTTTGTTTTTAGGATGAATTATGGTCCATCAATATTTTTGACATTTCTGAGATTCGAGAATTAGACTCCAATCATTTTTCTGTATCATAACAGATCTAACCTCAGCAGTCCAGCCTTCTTTTCGTGTTATTCCTGTCAGTATTAACACCTCTGATGAATCAGTCTGCAAATAAAGACTGACGGAGCACAGGCACGACACAACATTTTAGTTCGAAAATCTGTTGTGTCATAATTGAGCAGCAATTCAGAGTCCAATGCAATCCTAAATTGATGATGACACAGATTTTTTTTTTGCATTCAAAATGACGCACAAACAGACAGGTTTTCATATCAGACTGTGTGTGTGTCCTTACTCGGTCAGGATGAGACAGCAGTTTATAGACACAAATCTCCAGCACAATAGCACTGCTTAATACCACACCTCTCAATCCAGCCAAGTATTGCATCAGAAACGAGCAACAAACACTGATATAATCGCACACTTGAACTGTATATACAGACATTTCCGTGATAAGCGTTGTTATGTCCAGGTTGTTTTTATTATCAATCACCCTGTGAATATGCATTACATAACACAGAGGGAAGTTTTCTTCAGTGATGTTATATGAGGCTAACCCTGTTATTCAACACTACAAGTGACAAGTCTAATCTTGTGGATTTGATAATGTAGTTTCATTCACAAAGTTTGTTTCATCTTTACTATGTTAATGCATCAGAACTTAATTCAGAGCACTTCAACACTACATTTTACTGTGTCACCAACTAAAACATACAAAACTATGCATCTTGTGATGTCTACCTCTTCAGGATAATGCACCATGTCACAAAACTCCAAGCATTTAAAACTGGTTTCTTGAACATGACCATGCATTCACTATATCCGGATAGCTTCCAGTCACCAGACCTGAATCCAGTGGAGCTTTTGGGATGTGGTGGAGCTGAAGATTCACATCATTGGACGCAGACGTAAAATCTGCTGGCAAATGTTATCCTGTCAGTAAGGACCAAAACCTCTGCACCTTGCTGTGTCTATGCTATAATGAATTAATGGCATAGTTCACCCCAAAATGAACATTCTGTCATTAATTTGCTTATGTGCATGAATGTAATCAGTGAGATGACACAGTTTACCTCTAATGTTGGGCGAATAGATTCACTTTGTTATTTTTTATTTAACTTAATATTTCTATGACCTTAGATTTCGTATGATTTGTCCTCTCAACTCCAGAGAACTTCGTGTTCTGGTACAAAGAATGGTTACTGAAAGGTCACAGGTTTGTATTCCAAATGTAGCGATATTTGAGCTGTTGGCAAAGTGTCCTTAACCAGAGAACGGCTCTTAGGGACTGTAATTAGTGATCCGTAAGTTGTTTTGGATAAAAGCTTCTGCTAAATGCCTGAATTGTACTCGCTTCTACAGGAGTGGCTCAATGTTGGCCTTTCTCAGAAGCGGTATCCTTACCGTGAAAACCGGAATTTTAGAAACTGTTTGTCAGGCTTGCATTTCTATAACATATTGAATCATATTGGCAGTAAAATACAGTGGTATCTCCTTTGTGTAATCTCTTAAGTTAATTGAATATTTCTCCTATTTCAAGTAAACAAAAAATGTCTAAGAACATTTTTTCTAAGTTATGAAAATATTATTTCTGAATGTCCAGCATGTTGAATTTAAAATTGTGAACATTGATGGACAGAATGGACAATCCTTATTTTAATGTAATACTGCAGTGTTTTAAATGATTAATCTACAAACTGTAAATAGCAAATTTGCTCTTTCATAATTTGATCTATTTATATTTTTCTTACCATATTGTTATTTTAATTTATTGTCTATTCTTAGAGTATGTTAGTGTTATATTATTATTTTTTAATTATACAGATGCCTGTATTTTCCTCACTGGAAATTTTTCTGATTCTGTAGTTTTGTAAAACATTATGGGAACATTACTTTTGAATGTTCAACGAACAATATGAAAGTATTTAGAACTGTTTAGTACCTAACTCAAACATTTCAGGGTAACACTTTTAATTTAATTAATAAATCATTACATAAATACTATATTTAATCCATCTTTTGTTAATATATACTAAAATAGCTAAAAACATGAAATAATGTGAAATAATTGTTAATGTTTACTATTTTATTGATTTGAATGTCATTATAAAGTGTTACCTATTTCAAATAAAACGGTTCAAGAACAATGTATAAATCATGTTTTTATGCTAATATTTTGAGGACGTTATTAAATACCAGATCATATCAAATGAAAGTAACATTACTGGAAGAACACTTTGACACAGTCCTGAATGTTCTAGTAAAAAGTATCTTGTGTGATAGTCAAATATCAACTGTGACACAATTCAATGTGGTAGATTCCTTTATTTATTTAGGAATTAAAATAACAGCCAATGAAGATCGTATATCTTCGGTTAACTACCAACCTCTTTTGAACACTATCTCTAAATTTATTGAACGATGGAAAAATTTACCTATATCGCTAATTGGACGTGTAAATATAATAAAAATGAGTGTACTACCTAAAATATTATATCTGTTTCAAAATATTCCTCTTTGCCCTCCAATGTATATAAATATTTAGGTCAGTGTAATACCTTATCATGTTTTACTCCAATATGGGGAAACAAATGTTTTAAACCAGCTAGATCTGACCCTGGATTTAAGATGTGGTTTGATAAAGGGCTACAGAAAATTGAGGATTTTTATAGGGCAAAGGATCTGATGTCCTTTACAGGAATTGTATCGCAATGTGATATTAAATTTCTTCAATTCAGGAGCTATGTTTCTTCCTATCAAGGTGCAAAGCTTACAAAACCTAATAAGACACCTCTCGAAGAACTGTTATCAAAATCTGCCCAATCTAAAGGTCTTATATATAAGGTTTTATAAAATGTTAGAATCACAATCTAAAGAATCATCAGAATCTAGATTGGCTTCCTGGAGAGAAGATTTAAATGTAAATATACCCTCGGATGTTTGGGAAGAAATATGTACAAAAGCTCAAGTACAAACATTTAATAGTAATCTCAAATTAATTCAGTACAACTGGATTATGAGAATTTACATTACTCCAGTTAGGTTAAATAAAATTAACGAGAACATTCCAGACACATGCATCAAATGCTCAGATAAGAAAGGTACACTTTTGCATTGCATGTGGAACTGCCCAAAGGTGCAGGAGTTTTGGAAGGAGGTGGCTATATTTATTTCTCAGATGGTGTTTGTAAATCTACCGATGAAACCTGAAATTTTTATTTTGGGAATTATTCCTGAGAATATTGTCGACCATGGAAGCACTCGTAAACTTGTTGATATTAGTATACTTCAAGCAAAGCGTCTAATATCCTTGTACTGGAAGAAAGCGGAAAAGCCATCTATCGTACAGTGGATCAATAACATGTCCTTCTGTTTAGCTATGGAAAAGATTACTTATATATTGAAAGGTAAAATTTCTTCTTTTGAGAAAATTTGGACACCCTTTATATCCTTTACATCAAATTCGAATTTTGGGAATGTACTAAGTGAGACAAGAGAAGATAAGATAACTTAACACTTGACTTACCGTATCCCCTTTTTCATAATTCATAATTCTATTTAAGGAAAACCTTGTTAAATAATGATTTGTTGTATACCTTCTATGCATGTTTCTACTTCTACTGTATTACTTTCTGGAATAACCTGTGTCGCTATTTAAATTACCTGTGCTTTTTTTTTTTTCTTTTCTTTTCTTTTCTTTTCTTTTCTCTTTCCTTCAAATGAAAAGATGTAACTATAATATTGTTGTATTACATTGTTATATTTTGGTACATCTTAATAAACAGAAACAGAAAAAAAGGGCATGGACTCTTGACAGCTGCGTTAATGTTTTCATCTCATTACAGTTTTATTATGAATCTACAGGAATTGCAGGAATAGGCTACATTTTCAATTAAAAACTGTAATCTGAATAAAAATACTGAATACTGAATACTTTTGCATTAAATATTACTGTTGTGTAACATTTCTGTCACGTCTGCATGAAAACTCAAACATGTAGAAATCCGTGAAACTGTGGTTTTAATCAAAGACTTTGAACTAGATACACAAGGTAAGGAAAATAGCAGACACAACACTTGACGACTCGACAACTAAGGTTAGAACTCAGGCACTATAAATACACAGACACTGAGAGACACAGCTGAACACTAATTAACACAATGAACTAAACTAGGACAGGAACAACCAAATATGGGCATAACAGACACATGGGAAGCATGGCAAATATAAACAAAGACAAGGCAAGACACGTGGAACATCAAACACAGATTGTGACAATTTCCAACCTGGTCTCATAAAAATATGTACCTCTGTGACTGTTTTTACGTGCCCTACTGCACGTTTTGCTGCAGAGAAATGTCCATTTAGTGGCGCTAAAACACAGATATGTGAACCCTGGCACATTGTTATTAAGTTGATATAGGTACTACGGTTCAACTAAACAGTTCAAATAGCATTTGTTGCGTCAATGAAAATAAATGCATAAACAAAAACAAATAATAAAATAATAAAAAATGATTAATCAAATATCACTTTTAAAACTTTTGTCAGACAATGGTCAGAGATTTTATCCATGCAGAGTATTTCAAGTCACTTATGAGCTTTGGTTTCTGCCTTAGAACGCAGATGCTAAGCAGCCTATATGTTGTTTAAAGGCAATTTTTATTGAATCATTGACAAACTTTTTATGCAAAGATTGCAAAATTATTCACAGCATTAATGTTTCTGCAGTCCAATGTCCTCTCTGCTGTTTATTTCCCAGCATCTGTTCTGCTCTTAGTGTCACAACACATCAGACGCTGCCTCACGCTGAGCTAGCTGTTCATGGGAGGGTATGTTTTTATCTCCCATTAACCATGAGACACGCGTCTGACCTCTGACACTCGAGCACCCTACATGTGGAGCATCACTGGTCATCAAGGGCTTCACAAGTCAGTCCTTTGACCAAATGTTGTGGCATTTACCCTGACTGAGGTATTGAGCCATATGATTCATAAATGTACTTAAAAGAATTATTTGTTTTCCACAGAATTAAAATAATTTTAGCTGTAAAGCAGCTCAACAGAAGACAATATTGTCAGTTATTCAGTTCAATACCAGTGTCAATGCAGCAAAATTCACCAATTTTAAAACGAAATCAAACTCTAATGAAGACAACCATTCAGAAGCATCTGACTATAATTCACAACACAAATGCATTTAAGAATTAAGCCTTATAAATAATCTCTTAGAATCGAACCCATGATCTTAGGATTGCAAGTGCTGTGCTCTAGCGTCTGAACTACAGGAACATATCTGACTCTGTTTTACACTTTTACCACTGACAAAAATGCAACCCAGTCTAAAGACGCAGTGCTCCAGGCGTCAGCGTGGCCTTGTCAAACAGATGTGCTAATATCTTCTCATAGTAGCCCCAATGAGCCATCTCATTTGTCCCCATCTGCCAGGACTTCTTCGAAGGACACAGATGGAGCTCTCCACCCAACTGCAGTCAGAGCAAAAGGATGCATGGACACAGGTGAGAAGAAATCATCCTCCAGAACGTGCAGAACTGCCGGGACTGGTGCGAAATGCAATTTTCCTATAAGCCACCGCCACGGTTCATCTTATAAGGCACTCTCATTTCGCTCTGCCAGGTGTAATCTCACCAGTGCTTGGGATGCACAAAAAACTCAAAGCAAAGCAAGCCAAAGGATGCGACACAGAGGTGAGAAAAACAGCAGCTGCCTTAGACGGAAAAAGACATATAAGTTTAATAGTATCCTTTAACATCTCCTTAACCTGGCACGCGGGAGTCCCCTCGGCCCCCTCCTAACCCATGGCCCCGGGCTCCGCTCCCTTGAGGGCTGTTTGATTCTCCTGTCGGGGGGCTGCTGATGAGCTGCTCAGGCCACCGTGAAATGCACCATAACCTGCCAGCGTGAGCGGCCCAGGCGAGATTGCCGTATTTACTTTTTAATCTGGCCGCCTTAATACACACGATAAAAACTTTGTCACATTAGATGGTGACAGATGGGCCCGGAGATGTTATTGCTGGTCCAGGGGCCCGAGTGCAGAGGGAGCTGCGTTTGGGGGGGATGGGTGAGAAAACCGCTCGACCCAATCACGATAATTTTTCATCACTCCAATTACATTGCTGAGCGCGCTGCCGCACATACACAAACACACACACACACACACGAGTGCAGTTCACTGACATCAATAAGATAAAATGAGGTGCCCTCACGAGTGTCTCTTCTGCACAGTCTATTCTCTCTTAAACAAGGCCTCAGCTGTGTTTGCAGTGGAATACAAATGCTCTATACTGCATACTCCAGGTTTGCTTAGAAATGTTTGCACTATGCCACCATACACATTTGAAGCACTGATCTGGATTACTAAGATTTTGCCCTATGATTTTTCCATGACGGGACATTCTAAAACATTTTTAAAAGACCAAACTCAGTAAAGGCATCATTACAAATGCATTCTGTTTACACACAAGTAGATATGAGAATGTCTGAGTATGATAAGCATATATAATTACAATTGGTTTAAATAATGCATTAAGCATTTTTTTATGGGATGAAAACTCTTAACTTGGCTAAATGCATTAAAATTATGATGTTTTTGACAATCCCTAAACAATATGTACATACATATGTATAGACAAGCGGACATGAACCCATAATGCTAAAACAGCACGTTTAACTTTGTGTTAAGTATTTAGAGCTGTTTTTAACTGTTTTGGCTTGTAAACAGATTTCTCTCCTGATTCAGACCAGGACAGTCTTTACTGGAGGAAGAGTTATTATGGATTATGGACTTTGTCTTATCTTTAGTCGTCTCCAGATGTTAACTGATGGACTGGAGTGCTGTGGATTATTGTGATATTTTTATCAGACTCTTATTATGACGGCACCCATTCACATCCAATACTGAGACACTGATGTAGAGACACATTCCTCCAGACCTGATGAAGAAACACACTCATCCTGATCTTGAATTTTGTGGTGAGCAAATTTCTAGCCATGAGAAATTGGGGAATGCAAGAACCGATCAAATGTGTACCTTAAATGCAATGCTAGTCACTTTAGTTAAAAGCATCTGCCAAATGCATAAATGTAAATTTTTTGTAAATTAATATTTGTGAAATCTGAATGCCGCTATTATTTCAACAGGAGCGTAACGTTTATACCCCATATGCATCCACAGCTGGCAATATAATCACTGAACATTTGTTTTTATTAATTCCTTCTTCATCTCAGTCCATTGCTTTTCCCTCTGTTTGTCTCTTTGAACCTCCAGTGCCCAGAGTTTACCAACTTTGATTCCCATCTCCCTGTCTTTAATTCCTGTCTAAATGTAATAAGCAGGTTTGTTTGTGAAATGAATGTGGTCTGTAATCAGGAAAGCGCTGAACAGCTGCTGGGGCTGCGGCACACTGAACCATCGCCCCGGCTCTCCGGCTCTGTGTCGCTCTCTCCCAAGTGTCATGCTTGCATAAGCCGCTAATGAAAAGAATGTAGTCACAGATCTCATTTTTCAGGCAATTCTTGTGTAAACGGGAGATTTTCCAGACTATGCGCTCTGCTGTGAAGGGGCTCCCATAAATCAAGCGGGCCTCCTCCTCCATGACTTGACACAGATGTGCGTCTTGCGCACACAATCCCAGCGACTAGCTCAGGATAACAGCCGCTGGAACAATCAGAGACGCTCAACTATTGGCCTAAACACTATATTTTGTAAAACTGTGACATCACAACAAAATAAACTAAACAGCATTGTGTATAGAAATGAACAGTTTATCCCAGTTTGCTTACATTCATGCCAAACACATATGTATTATCAAACTAAGCTCCTTGGAAAAACATGCATTAATTTCATAGCATTTTTCACACAAATTATGATTATAAAACAACATTTGCCATCAATGGAATCACACAAAGTGTGGGTTTTATGGTGTTTCTTGTCATTTTGATTTAGAATGAAAATGTAAAATACCATCCTTGGTCATTTTGTGGAAAAGTAGTGGATGTTTGACTTATTTAAATTAGCATTGTGCATTATATTTAGTATTTTTTGCCAGTAAGTGTTGGTAGCGGGACTTTTATTTTATTTTATATACACAGTATACTGTATAAGGGCACAATATTGTCGCTTTCAGAACAGTTAGTTTCCATCTGATAAATGACTTAGATGACTTTAACAGCCTATCAGAATTCATGCTGCATTAAAATTCTTGAGTATTCAAAATGCTGGCCCGGCAACACCTCTCCCACGCATTCTTTGGGGGGCTATTTGGCTGCTGTCCTCCTCTAAGCTTTTTTGGTGGGCATGCAGGGTCCGAGACAGACGCCGAGCTCTGCCCTCGCTAGGGTTCAAATCACTAGGGTTCCGGGTCCGTCATCCACCCGGCTCGCCCCCCGGACAACACGCCAAATCCGCTAACATTTTTACGATTAAATGAGGAAGCGCAAACTCTTTTTTCTTTGAAACCAAATAATTCTGATTTCATGTTGCAACACTACATTAATATGAAGAAAATTATTGTCAGGAGCAGGGAGCGAGGAGACGTTTGAGTTAATTTGCAAACTGTTTATTGACAACACAGAGCAGAATCAGATAGGCTTACAGTGTAGTTACCGGCAATCGTGGGCATCAGAGGTGGGGCAAGAGAGTAGTCAGAGTCTGTGCAATAGTTGGCAACAATAAATACAATCCGTGGGGCGAGACAAAGGCGTAATCCGGGGAAAGCAGAAGTCGGCAGCGATAAATCCAAACAGACATACAAGAACATGGGTGGGAAAGCGAACAGGGGCCTATTTCAGAAAGGAGGTTCAAACAACTCAGAGTTAAAAAAAAAAAGCTATGTTGGATTCGGATCACAGACCAGGACTGGCGGATCCAGCCACCATGAGTCAGAGTCACAGGCCTCAGATAGCTCGATTGGCTGGGAAACTGGGACTGACTGGACTTGACACAGCTCCTCGTACCATGACTTGTACCACGAGGACATTCTGCAGCTCGTCAGGCTGCGTGATCGAAACTGACTGGAACATCATACAGTACTTTACATGGCTCGCTACATTGGGGGCTGCCACCCATACAATGCAGACTAGATACCATGAGGATATGAAACGGCTCTCCTGGCCGTAATACCGGAACCAACGACAGGGGAACAGACTCAAAAGTGGCCTGTGCAGGAACCCTGATAACCTCCACAGTTCTCACAGTCAATAATGGAGGGTCCATTAAACTGAACACTAACCTTCTAGGCCTGGTAAGGACCTTGTTGTCCTCATACACAGCACACATTATGCCCGGGATTGCAGGGGCGACGTCCATGGTGGCTGAAGACTACGGTCGGACCTCCACTTTGGCTGAAGGCTGGGGCTGTGGCTCAGGATCGGTTCTGAAAAATTAGCCGGGATGCCGATGTACAATGCCGCCAGTGAGGCGATGAATAGTCTCTGAGCGAGCTCTGATAAAAACAGTTGCTGAACCGTATGTGACGGTACATTCTGTCACGAGCAGGGAGCGAGGAGACGTTTGAGTTCATTTTCAAATTGTTTATTGACAACACAGATCAGAATCAGACAGGCTTACAGTGTAGTTACCGGCAATCGTGGGCGTCAGAGGTGGGGCGAGTGAGTAGTCAGAGTCCGGGGGCCTATTTCAGAAAGGAGGTTCAAACAACTCGGAGTTTAAACTTGAACTTGAGTTAAGCGTGTCTCAAAAGCCATTATCAATGGAGCGCAGATATTACAAGTCACCATGGCAACATCTGAAAAAAAG
>JAUYWG010000038.1:22655334-22678200 GCA_034779775.1 Enteromius afrohamiltoni
TTTTTATGATGTCAAGTAGTATTGAAAGAGGTGGGTTTTCAGCAGTCGTTTGAAGGTTGTAATGGAGTTGGCATTTAAGTGTTGTAGACAAACTGGTTTCTTTGTTTATAATAATTCAAAGTAATAATGATAATTCTGATTCCCATCCTGACAAATCCATTGCACAAATTACAGGAAACAAGAAAAAGATCTGCATAAAGATACTTCATAATATGTTATTTACCCAACTATTTAAAAATAGAGAATTGGTTAGGTTTTTTCAATGTTTTTAAAAGAAGCCTCTTCTGCTCACCAAAGATGCATGTATTTGATCAACAATACAGTAACAATAATTACAATTATTAAAATTTAAAATAACATTTTGAATATATTTATTATTAAATTTATTTCTATGATGCAAAGCTTAATTTTCAGCATCATCAGTCCAACATTAGCTTATTGCATGCAGCTCAACAACACTGTAATATTTTGAAGAGACCTTTTAAAGGATTCTTTGATGAACAGAAGATTCAAAAGAACAGCATGTATTTAAAATATTAACATTTCGTAACATTATAAATGGTTTAAGTATTTATTTTACAAATGTCAGATGTCACCCCTAAAGCTTTGTGCAGTGTACAGCTGCAGTGTAGGTTATAAATCTTTGGTTAGGTTAGGTTATAAATAAAACATGAATAAAAATATTCCACTTTCAAAAGGATTTATTTTCATTTTGACAACAATATTTGACAGTGGTCTAAGGCAAGACAACATTATACAACAACAACCAAGAACAGTGATTCACAAGTCTACCAAATCGATACATTCTGCTCAATACAAGTCCAAAAAAAGTTTTTCGTTATAATCAAGGTGAATATAAAGCAAACGCCAATTAGTATGTGTCATTTGCTTTACTGAACAATAAAGATGCAGAACTGAAAATCTTAAAGAAAAAAAAATCATGAATTCATATTCTCAATATAATCACACATCCCTTTCTTTATAATGATTTGTAAATGAGCATGCTGACCAGCAGAATCTGACATGCACATAATGGCATGAATAAGAAAATAAATATAATCTTAAAATTTCTTCTCTGTTTGGCACTGATTGTCATCTGTTCTACATATCGGACTACATCTACATATACCCACATCTCAACTTACAATAATCAGTGAGCTCATTTCCAGATATAACATTCCCTTCGCATGCTTATATCTCTCTCTCTCTCTCTCTCTCTATATATATATATATATTAATTTCTCAGAATAAAATAATAATAAAAGTAATAAAAATGCATGGCAACCAAAATTATTCAAAGTATCAAACATTTGCACTTTGCAAAACATTTATTTGGTTTTGAAAGGAAAGTGTATTTTCCAATACTGCATCTTATTCATATTAGTTTTTTTGATTTTGTATGGCTAATGGAGTATAAAAATATAATGAGTATTAACATTAAACCTGATCCTGTTTTGGTTTCTTTTTGGCAACTCGCAGTGTTGCAAATGAACTACAGTAGGTTTGAAGAAATCAGACATGAGAAGTGTTGTGAGGGTCTTACGGAAAATAGAGTTATCTAAAACACATACAAACATCTAGAATTAAGTTGCCTCAACTTTTGTCAAAATGCCATTTTCACGCTGTAGACTTTTTAACTTACAGTATTTCTAGTAAAAAGTATCTTATTCCAGAATGCCAGATTGCAGTTTCCAAAGATATTCCAACAGCAAACTATAAAGATTAGTTTAAAAAACGCATAGAATGTAAAAGAACGACTGTTTCATGTCTTTCATCGTCCACATTTTCTCTATTCCATCAAGAAGTGACACATCTCGGCACCTCTACAATATTAAAAGGTGGCAGACAGCACGATACTGTGAACACGTCCATGCAAAAACATATACACTGACACGCTTATACTCTCACTCAGCTAACCATGTAAACAGTGAGACAGCACGCCACGTGTCCTAAGGCTAAGTAGTCATGGTACAAAATTTCTATGGGTTACGAACTACTAATCCAATAGATTACGATAATCGGAGCACTTAGTAGAGCCCTGTAGACGACGTCACAACAGATACCGTCGAACTGGAGACAAAAAGACAAGATGAGGAATGAGAGAGGAAAGGAAATACAGAGAAAGGAGAAGAGATGTAAAGGAGAACAGAGATCTTACCATGTAGGATTAATCCTAGAAAGCCCTAGACAACACATACAGTATGCTAGGATTCCTACCACTAGTACAGTCATGATACAATACTTGGCACAAATCAGACTAAAGATCAGATAGACACCATGCAATCATCGTTTAAAGTCAACATGAAATCAAAATCGATGCAGTTTGTACAATTTTGTGTTGTCTGGTACAGTCAGATAATACAGAAATGCCTAGTTTGCAGGCTCCAGAGATTTAAGCATGAATGCACCTTAGCGGGCCGTTCACACAGAATGCATTTTGCGTTCCACTGCACTTCTTTTCCAGCACTTTTCTACATTCTACATTTCTACAACACTAGACTGACATTTTGACCACTGCACTTCAGTCTTGCATCTTTTTCTGCATCTCACACAATACAAGTTATTGATTAGTAATTGCATTAAAGTGTAATAAAAAGTAAGTTAGTATGAACATAGCCTAAGTGGCTTTTCGCATAGAATGTGTTTCTGCATGTCTTTTTCCCATGTCTTTTGCAGTGTCTTATACATAACACAGCATTTTAAAAAAAGCAAAGCTAAAAGTGTGCTTTTTTTCATTTTACTGTCCTGTGTCATGTTCTTAAGTGCAAAAACAGGCCCTTATGGCCCTCAAATTCAAGTGTAATAAAAAGTTATAAACTGCATTTTTGTGTTTCACTGCACTTCTTTTCCACTGTTTTTCTATATAAAGACACAGCAGATGATGTTCCTGATCACTGATCCTGCTCATAGAACACATTTTTTGACTGTTCTTGCATCTTTTGCCAAACTCGATCATGACACTGAATTCTAAAAACAGAGCAAAAACAGTTGTGCATCTTTTAAAAATGCAATTCATTTCACTGTTCAGTGGCTTGTGTTTTTAAACACAAAAATGTTTTGTGTTCATATGTATGTGTGTGTGTGTGTGTGTATGTGTGTGTTTGTGTACATTTCTATGATGTCACAAAACACTAGGCAACAACACCCACTTTTCACAATCCAATCGATTCAAGGATTTTTTTCATGTTGACTTTAAACTAGCAGGTCAAGGAGCTGGACATTACTTTAAAATGATTTTTGAGAACAATAACCACAGGAACATGACGGCACAGCAGTCACAAATTTGAGAGAAATAGACTTCATCATTGTCCTATAATATCGCAAAATGCTAACAGTTGGTTAAGATGGTACTGGACATGAATAATATACAAACTTTACTTTACCGAGTGCCAAAAGACATCCCTATTATTTGTGTCCGCCTTTCAAGAACCTGAGGAGAGTAAATATATGCCTTTTCAGAGCATGTGTATTGTTATCAATCACCTTTCTCTGGCATTATAAGGTGCTGATTACAGCATATCACCTTCAGCAAAGTATTCTCAACATCCTCTATGGCAGGACACTGTAAAGTCACAAGCTCTGCTCCAAAACCTAGTGATCTGCCTGGTTTTCTGCAATCTACGTAGGCTACCTTAGTGTCCCAAGTCTTTTAATGCACCACTTCCCATGAGAAACCTGACTAATGCTAACAGTTGGTTACCTCAGATATTGTCTGAGGTTATTCTCATGTAGCAAATTTCATAGCACACATGAATATTGCCTGAAATAGTCACTGAGATGAAGCCGGTTAACTCTAAGCATTTCTCACAGTGCAGTCTGGGATTGCCCAAACCTCGAGGAGTGAGATGTTTTGCCAAAACAAGATATCTTACCAGACAGCATCAAATCTGAGAGTCTGGTCCGTGTTGATAGCCATGTTTCCATCCACCTATTTGTATGCACATTTTGGGTTTTTGTGTTTAAAAAAGTTTTGTATCTGATAAGAAAACATGCACATAAACTATGAATAAATTTCTTTATGTGCATTAAAAGTCATGTGACTTTAACTGGACTAGCCAGTGGGCTTGTTGCACAGCATCTGAAATGTTATAGTCATTTACAAAGCTCGAGCCAAAGTCTGTCGGCAAAGGGGTTTGATATGACTGTGTTTTTCCCAGTTGTATTTCCAAACAGCAGGTATCCACCTCCGAATGCAGGATGGCTTGACTCTGTTTATTTTCAAGATTTATTATAAGACCCACAGTGACTTCTCCTCCTATGACAAATTAAATTTTTTTAGAGAATATGTGGCACCAGTTTTCAGGAAGTTATGATCTTTCTCTCTTCAAACGGTGTAATATTCATAAAAGCTTAGTGTGATATTTCAATTTTGTGTAAAAGTTAAATTCACAACTTTGGCTGGAAATGTAGCTAACGATGCCTAGATAGGCAGCTCAACTAGAGTTTGAAACAGAGCACTGGAAAACTCCAATAAGGACCAGAGTCGTGTTCTTTTGTGCATTAAACCCTGGTTGATTCTGGAAACAAAATCCATGAATCACATATTATTGTGCATGTACATCTAAGGTTATTTCTTAGCGTTTCGGATTTAGTCTTGTGCAGTTAGAGAGGAATAGAAGAAGAATATGAAGAGAATGACAGAACAGGCACAAACAATTTAGTCTGCCCTCTTGTGTTTGCTGGAGGGAACCACATACTAAACGCTTCTGCCCTGCAACACATAAGACAACATCTCCAAACAACACCACAGGACAGTAAATGTACAACGACATCAAAGACCCAGCAGAAACTTGCGAACCCAGCCTCCAGCTGATATCTTTCTTCAGAGAAGGTGCTGTGCTTAGCTAAGGTTCCTCTGGCTTGGTTGCATCTCTTCCTGAGTTTGAGCTGTCATCCGTAGGGACGGGGTCAACGAAGGACCCGGCGGTCCCACCGGCCGGCCTGCTGGAGCTGGAATGTGCAGAGGTGTCTTTGGAGTGCGGTTCGTTGGGGTTTGCCGTCTTCCCTTCGGCTCGTCTGGAGCTCCAGCTGCTGCTCTGCTTCTCTTCGGTCTCAGGGCTGGAGTCGCAGGAGTCGCTCTTCTTCCCCTCATCATCAGACGTGAAGTCCGAGCTGTCAGACGGACTCAGACCAGCTGCGGCCGATGCTGGCAGTTGAATCTTAGGTGATATTAAAAGTTCAATATTTTCAAAGCTTAATTTTGAAAATTTGTGGTATACAGTATATTGTACAAGTTGTACTCTGAATGAGCATTTATTTGCAGTTTTTATATTTCAATAATGTTTTGTGCACATTTGTCATTTTGATGTTTTCTTAATATTACTATTTAGCATTTTTATTTGCAGTTGTAATACTTGGATTTAACCCTGTGAAGCCTTATGAAATAATAGAAAAATCTACTATAAATATAAAACATTAAATATATTAATTAAAAAATATTTTAAAAATCTACAATTTATTGAACATTTAGCCAAAAAGATATTTTTTTAATCTTAAAATTTTGCATCAATTTTTATTTTTTTATTTTGATGCATCAGGCTTTTTTATTGTGCATATAGTGTGGTAGTTGTGTAGCCCTGCTTGTACACACTATACACCAAAAACAGCAAAAATGTACAATGACATGATATCTGGACATAAAGTCAAACAGCTTATGATGTAAACCAGTGAGACTGTACTAATGTGAAATGCATATAAATATCAGTTGTCATTCTTTACCTCTCGATAATGTCTTGCTGAGATTTTTATTTAAATGCAAAACAAATAATGCAAATATTGAGAATTACGAATTAAGATTAATGAAGATTGAGATTACCTGGAATGGTTCAGTGACGCCCACAATAGAGCTCATATTGTTGCTATAATAACCCAGTATGAAGTCCCCAGAATCCTTTGGCAATTCTTCCTCGGTAAAAATCACCTGAAGATTCCGAATCAAAACTCTTAATTAAAAGTTTCAATACGTCACTTAATGAACATAAGTGAATGTCTTTTTCTTGCAGTTAAATGGATGTATGATTTGCTCTTACTTGATGCTCCTGTCTTAAGAAATCAGACTCTTCCTGCTTGGCCCAAACATAACTCACATAGTCTTTATGATGTTTAAACCCAACCTGTGAAAATACACAAATCAAGTGACAAACATGTTATAAATTATATAAATCTAAATCCACAGTACTGTTGAAATGAAGGCAATAACCTTGTAAAGCGCAATCCAGTCCCAAGAGCTTCGAGCAAAGTTGGGTGCCACCTTGAATTTGGCCACTGCATCGGATATCTCTCTCCATTCATCCTCTACAAGGAGTGTTACTAAAGGCATGTCCACCCTGTATGGGAACTGCAAGGGCCATCACGTTAAACACATTGTGCAAACTCATAAAGAAGGTTACTCTCATTAAGCATACACTCAGCCTAGTACTTTCATAACAGTATTCGAAGTGTAGCTTGGCATTAAGGAATTACTCCACCCAAAAATTATATTTGCTGAAAATGCAATCACACTCAGGCTAGCAAGATGTAGTTTGTATTTTTACAGGAACAGATTTAGAGAAATTCTGTATCACTCGCTCACCGATGGATCCTCTGCAGTGAATGGGTGCCAAACAGCGGATCACAATAATGCACAAGTAATCCACACAATGATAGTCCATCATTTATCTTTTGAAGTGAGAAGCTGCATGTTTGTAAGAGTCAAATCCATCATTAACATGTTTTCAACTTCAAACCAATGCATCTGGCTAAAATACAGGTCCAAGATGTATAATAACATCTCTCTCCTTTTAAAGTTCATGTTGTCCTCTCACAGCAGAATAAAGCTACAACCTTTTTGGACTGCATCTTTTTCTCCTGATTCAGACGAGATGACTTTACACTGAAGTAAGCAATATTATGTTTAGAGGACTCATATTTTAGCTGGAAACAACTGTTTAAAGTTAAAACATCTTGTTTCTTACAAACACAGCTTTAGGGTTTACAAGTTAATTGTTAATTGACGGACTGAAGTGGCGTGCATCTTTGTAATGTTTTTATCAGCTGTTGGACTCAGAGGATCCATTGGTGTGGAAATAATGTAATGCTACATTTGTAATGTAATTCTGTTCCAATTAAGATACAAACTCATTTACATCTTGGATGGTCTGATGTTGAGCAAATCTGACCGTACTCAATCTCTCGTTATTTCATATTGTTGAATTAGTGGTTATAATGTTAGCGTGCTTACCTGCAGAGTGAAAATAGAGGAGACGGGCTTGTGGTCGCTGACTGTGTACTCCATATGACTGCGGTAAAAGTGCTGCGAGACACGGGTTCCGCTGGTTAGACCTGACAAGGAGCTGCGCTTCGACATGCTGTTGCTGACCTCAGCCATCGGCCTCAGCCTCCAAAGAATACGATCAGTCCATGCAGGCTTACGCTTTTTACCACTACGAAAGATAAAGATTCACTTAAATAACAATGCAATACTAACAGTGGCACTGCTGGAACGAAATACTACAGACTGGTATTATAATGCAGATTTACTTCGGAAGCTTCTTCCTGTCAATGAATAAAAAAGAAAAAACTTTATGTTTCACAATTCTTATTTTCTAACAATTGCAATTTTACATTATGTCTCAATATAAAAAAAAAGTTTATTTCACGCAATTGACCAAAAAAGTTTATATTATCAAAAAGTTAACTTTTTTGGTCAAGTGCGTGAAAAATTTGTGAGAAAATGTCAATGTTTTTATCTCACAATTCATAGAAAAGAAGTTAAAATTGCAAAAAAAAAAAAACAACAACAACTCACAACCGCGAGAAAAAATTCAGAAGAGAGTTTTATATCTCACGTCTTTAAACATGTAATTGTGAGATCTTTTTTATTAGTCGGGGGAAACAAACTTTCACACAAAACAGTTTATTGTACTATAAAATTCAATTCTGCAATTAAATAAAAAAGTTGAGATTTGTTATGCTTTGTACATATATGAGTGTACTGCCTGTACGTGAAAAGAAAGAAAAATATCCCTTTTCAAGTGCTTATCTCTTTTCAGTCCGTCTGAATCTGTTTAGAAGCATGAAGAAATCATCTATCTAAATGACATTTCTTTACCTGGTATCATATGTGTCTGTACCCACATCAAACTTATACGTAGGAGGAAATTTAAGCGGCCCCTCGTGGAAGCCTTCAAGCACAGTCTCACTGTCTTTAACCATGTTCAGCTGCAAAGAATCAGAGAGGACAATCCTACAATGTCAATGTTAATGATAATAACACAGGGAAATATATAGATTAAACAAACATATTTACATTGCATTGTTTCGTCAGCATCGTGGCCAAAACTAAAAGGCACCCAGTTCCTTGTACAAAACAGTCTCTCTGACTCCAAAGGCATTTCATATATTCAAAATATTGACATGATGTTATCTGTGAAAACATGGTCTTAGACATTTAGAGGAATTCACCTGGTCTTTTTCCCATAATGTGGACAGCTTGTTATTGTCAATGGCTGATTTCACAACTTGCATATCCAGGTCCTCGATTCGAAAGTTCAGGTCTCCAAACCAGAAAACCACACTGCAAACATTTAACCATAAGTCACATCATACAGTTTTCAATATCAATTTCAAGAAAAAATGTACAATTTGCAGGAATCTATCCATCGACAGAGTGTGAGCAGATGGTAAAATAACATACACAAGACCACTAAATTATCCAGTTTAACATAAAATTCACTATTTCTTTGTTTTGGGCTGTAAGGTATTATTTTGTAGTGATTTGATTGGTCTCTTGGTTAGAAGCAAGTAAAACAACGCATATGCCATCATGGACAGATTGTGTGCCAGCATGAACAGCACTGAACATGAACAAGAAACAAATAAAATATTCAGCCTTGTCAATGCAATATCAAAATATCATTCATTAATATTTTATTCTAGATGCATGTATTAAATAATTTTAGTTTTGCATAAAAAACAAGTTGGGTCTTTATGACTTTATGTCCAATTTAAAAACTGGGACCAGAGGCAAAAACAGTTGCGAAACGCTTCCCTGGGGGGAATTATAATACAACGGCACCATCTGTTGGTGAGATAAATAATTATGAATTATAATAACTGTGCAAATAGTTTTGGCATAATTTCTTAGGGTCCTGATGGGAATCAAATATAGTTACAGTAATAACAATGTGTTTATACATTAATTGTATAGCATGCATGTGTTTTTGTGACAATTGAGGACATGTTTGTACGTAATTTGTATAATTAAATAGATATGACGTAGGTAGTACAAAGAGATGGCGACTTTTCAGGACATTACCCCATATCCCCACTTTTCCAAATCACTTCTAAATCGCACAGAATGGAGTGTATTATTGAAAATCTGAAATAGCAGAAAGTTTCCTGTAGGGTTGGTGTAGGGCAATAGCAGATACAGTTCGTACAATATAAAAACCATAACGTCTATGGAATGTTTTTTCCACAAAAACGAACATGCATGTGTGAGTGTGTCTTACTCGTGATCCAGGACGCCTGTAGCTGCTTGTCCTTCAAACTGCTGCTGCTGCAGGATGCTTTCGAAGTCCTCCATGCGCTGGTCTGAGTTCTCCATGTGTGCAGGCAGATGACAGTTCAAGAAACAGATTGAATGACCAAACACGTTCATTCGAGCGCTGATGCCTCCTTTATTCCCCTAAAGAACAAGAGGAACAGAGATCAGTTCCTTTTTATTTTTCTCATGTCCCGATCACCTTAGAAATTTTAAACCATTCTATACCTTTTCTTCCCTAGTTTTTTCCCCCAAACCAAATATAAAGCAAAAAAAAAAAACTTTAGAAATGTCATGCTGTTGCCTTTTCCAGCACATTTCACAGCGCAGAACACATCCCTTAACCCTAACCCATACCTAAACTTAACAACTACTTTACTAACTATTACAAGCAGCAAATTAGGAGGGTTTTTCTTCTTCTTCTTCTTCAGTGAAAACAGTAAATATGTGTTCCTTATTCTAAAGTGTCATCAAGACTGCAATTGTATATAGACTTAGACTATGGTAAAATATGTAATGTAAAGAAATGTCTTTTTAGAATAATATCCTATATGATAAATATAAACACAAGGGTTGGTGGATGTGCAGAATTTTGCAATATACATGCATTTAAATCAATGTAAATTTGATCTTTCCATTAAAACCTGCAGGCAAAACCTGACTCAGACGAGCAGAACTGAAATGGAAACTAATTAATCAAAATACAGAACAGGTGTGCAGTAACCATGGCAATCAGTCATTAGATCCGAGACCTCTGATGAAACTGTTCACTGAGTGAATGTCAAAATGTCACAGCAAATCATCTATCAATATACCTTACTAAATATTTCAGTTCCTTAAATACATCTCTATATTATTGGCCTTGTAGCTAGAGATACAATTCGATTCAACAAACAGTTCTCATAGTTTTTACATGTTTAAAGATTTTAGAGTATTCAGTTATACAGAGAACACTTATGTTTGTACGTATGTTCTAATGTATGTATGTATGTATGTATATATATATATTTTTTACTAATGCAATGTATTTAAACATTTTTATATGTCAGAGTCAATTTACAGTAAAAGTTTCAATTATTTAAATGACTTAATTGCTTTAATTTGAGCTCTCTTATTAAATGCAATAGCACTACTTGAAGCGTTTATATATAATGGATTATAATGGTATTTATTATGCATGTTGCAATGCATTATTTTCATTAATAACTATTAAAATGTATTTGTATATTCCTTATTGTGACATTTGAAATGGGTTGTTTTTCAGGTGTATTAATGCATTATACTTTTTAAAGGTGCAGTGATAAATAATTACAATGCATTATAACTTACATGTATTTATGAGATCATACAATAGATTAAAAGGTGCCCTAAAAGACATTATTAATGTGTAAAAAACACTTTCATAAAACATTTTATATATAAAGGCTTCAGCCAAGTTCAATGTGCCCCTACTGTAGGTCAACATATTTTTAATGCAAAAATATAGTCTTGACCATATTTCTACACCTAAACCTAACCTTACCATGCATGAGTAATGGCTAAAACCATATTTAATGATAGATGACTGACACTGATGTACACGCACCAAACACTGATTGTAAACCTAAACCTCACAAAAACTGTAAACTGTTTCTTCAAATCTGATTGGTTAACTACAATGTACCGAAGATGTTGACCCAGGGACATGTTGCACTTGGTAAAATCAGGTTAGCGAAAGGCTTCAAATGAAATGTTACCTAAATTCTGTATCAATGATTTTAAAGGAGGCTATTTGTAGCTTTAAGTATCCTGACATTTTCATCAAATCTTTTCGAGACTGCTTATGCTCAGTCACGCACTATGAATTCAGATGAATGTGACTTGGATTTTACTCTATAACGTATTAACACCCAGGGGTTCGGTAGTTCAATCATTAACTTTGTTCTAAAATTTGACACCGTAATTCTTCCTGCGAGAGCCGAGTTCATCATTATGACGGCATCATTTTATATTCATTAGCTGTTCAGCACATTATTAATATTTTAGTAACGAACAGCATGAGATATTTGACAGAACCTCGTTAACAGCTTCCTGTAACCTTTCATATCTGCACATGAGGATGAAATAAATTGGTAGACATGAGAGACATTCAGATGCAGAAACGTAGCATTCCACCACATTTCCACAGACATTTACATCAGAAAGGAAAGTATGAGATTGCATCCAGAGAAATGGCTGTGAAAAGGTCTAAGCGCAGATAACGTACCCAGATGCCGCCGAGGCCGGTGCGAGTGGTTTGTGTTTGAATGCCTCTCAGGAACGGCAGGTGAAAGTACTTGGCAAAGACCAGCAGGAGCATTCCCTGCATCCTCAGAGAAGTGACCTACAGAGACAAACACACACAGATAGAGTCCATGGGAGATAAGTGCTATGAAAGTAAATGACAAGAAAATGATGTATTTCCTGCATCCAGTTAATTGGCTTGAAATGGCCAAGTACTGTAAATAAAATGCTTCCTCTCGAATTTCTAAAGAAAACTAATACTAAACAATTTATAATTGAAATAACCCTTAAATAAAGTATAAATATTAGAACCCAACCTAAGAAATTTCAATACTCCCCTGTCAGTTATCTGAAATAAAATGAATTTGAATACTAAAATTACTAAAGCTAAAAGCAAAGTAGAGATAAAGCTAAATATAGATGTTTAAAACATAAAATAATATAATTTTAACACAAAAATTTTAAACATAAATGAAATTTAAACAAACAAAAATTAAAATTAAAAGTGAAGATATAAAAATAAAGGATAATTCATATTAATAAATACTACAATAGTGTAAAATAACAATAAAATCACACAAATTGTTTATAAACTGTGCAGTATGTATTCCAGTTTTTGTATAAATAGAAGTTGCTAAATAATTCATGTTCCTTTCATTTTTTTCTAAAACTAATACATTAAAACTTAAATGTAGATATTAAAAAAATAATAATAACAATAACAGCGCAATAAAACCTCACTAAAGTGACAACAGAAAAAAAAAAAAAACATCCTAATTGTAAATTTGACCAAAAACTACAATAGTATATCAATGATGCTAAAACAATGCATTGGGCTCCACTGGGCCTTCTACCTTCCAGTGTGTTGATTTCAAATAGGATTTTTAATTTTTAACACCCTTCCAGAGAGAGATGTTCCGAATTCTAGACTGCTACTTACCCTGCGATTCAATTAGTGTGGAAACCCTACATAGAGCATGCAAAAATAAAGCAGAAATGTATTTTCAAAGGAGATTATTTTTCCACACAGAAATTAAAGCCAGATAAAATAAGGAGGAGTCTAACTGATAGAAAATAGAAAGCCGCAAGACCAGCAAAGAGATTTTCATCCTCAGTCACTGTTACATAATGTGACCCCTGAAGCTCTAATGACAACTGTATGAATGTGTGTGTGTGTGTGTGTTTAAAGGGAACATAACTGACCAGTACATATCCAAAGGGGCTGAGAGCGTCCATGCAGACCTCGCTCCACTGGTCAGTAAAAAGAACATCTTTGAGTCGTTTGTTGATCATTGAGTTCACTTCCTGTAAGCTGAGAAAGGGTGGAAGAAAATACAGACATGAGATGAAGCTGAAATTAAAGGACAGAAAAATATCAGAATGGAGAGGTAGAACAGACCTCAAGGCAGGCGGTAGATTAAACTGTATCTCTAGTGTGCTTATGTAGGTCATGTCCTAGATTATGACCTTCACGTTATTGCATTATAACATACTAACTGAATCTATTTTGATGAAATCTTGATGAAACAAAAACTGACAGTGTATTATTTTCATGTTTTCTCGTCAGAGTATGGCTCTGAGTTCCTACTGATGTAATTAACAGGATACTAAATAAAGTTAATAAAAATATCATGATCTTTCTTGCTGGTATTGAAATTAAAATACCACGCTTTCCTTAAATCATGCAATTCGAAGCCCATTACGTGAAGTCGTCTTGACCACATACTCAGTAAGACTTTCTGAAGAAATAAATACTTCAAACAGGCATTTATAATGTCACAAGAGGTTTCTGTTTTTACAACTGTTATTAACATCTATAATTAATCAGAAATGTTTCTTGAGCTGCAAATGTAGAATGATTTCTGAAATATCATGTGAAAATACAGGTTTAGATCACAGTAATAAATTACGTTTTTAAACTATTCTCAGATGAAAACAGTTATTCTGAACTGTAATTATATTGCATAATATGTAGTTCAGTCATTTGTATTTGAACCTACACTGATCTTGTCAAACTAAATATTTCAGTCTGTTTTAGAGGTAGAAAATAACTGTGATTCTTGTTCTTTTAAAATAAAATGCTAAAATGTTAGGTGTACTGAAACTGTTATTATTCTATAACTGTTATCTAAACACTGAACTTCAACCCTGTGATATTCAACTAAAAGGATTGAATGGTTATTACATGATTTAAAAGAAAATACCTTTTGACTAATATTAAAATATTCTAATAATATGAAGTGTAAACATTTAAATAAAATTATATAACATACATTTTCAAAAGGTTACCAAAACAAAAGGTTACTGTTGAAAATTCAACAGTAACCTTTGTAAATGACAACAACAACAACAAAAAATTGTCAGTAGGAACATTTCCGAGTATGCATCTGTGGTCACTTTTCATGCTGAGCACCATTCATTTAAAAAAGCAGAGGCTCTCAATGGAAATCTCACCCTATAATATACATGTCCGTGTTTCCATCACCAACATTCAGCCCCAGTAATGCAGTGATGTCTTCGGGAGGCATGGCTGAGCCCACGTTCCACGTGATAATGTGCACCCTTTTGGCAGAAAGAGTCATTAAAGAACAGCCGTCATTGGTGTACACATGTTCAAGTCTCTGCTGCTGGTTGTTCTCAGGCACCGCATCCAACAGAATTATAATGCAACTGTATTTTAAGGGGAATCTTTTCTCCTGTACCCTACTGCTGAATATCTTTAGTTGGGACATTGAAATAACTGTTGCTCTATTTTTCATTTAGAAACAGCATGCAAAGACTGTGTGCAACAATCCTTATATTAATAATAATCTAATAATCCATATTAGTGAAACAAATTAAAGTGTAAATGTAAAGGGAGGAAAAACATCATCAGGACAGTTGCACTCAACACTGCACACTCACAAAAGCAACCTTGTTTTGTCACGCCACATCACATCACTCCTTCACAGTTAAATGTGTTAGTAAATCATCTCAATGCAGATCCAAACAGAATCTAGGAATATATACAGCACTGTGCAAAACCACTAGTATTTTCTCCAACAAAAAATGGTTTTAAGTCGGTTATGTAACGTTCGGGGTCTCAGCAGCCATGATAGAAGTCACGATCCCGCTTATTCAGCGGACAAAGGCAAAGCGAAATTGACTGCAGTGCAAAGAATTTAATAAAGAAGGTCAAAACAGCTGATAAAAACATCACCATAATCCACATGACTCCAGTCCATCAGATGGATATTCAGATATTTGAAGTGAAAAGCTGAGTATTTTGTGCTTGTGGATTATTGTGATGGCGGCACCCATTCTGGCGGCACCCATTCACTGCAAAGGATCCATTAGTGAGCAAGTGATGGAATGCTACATTCCTCTAAATATGTTCTGGTGAAACTCATCTACAACCTGGATGGTCCGAGGACGAATACGTTTTTAGCCTATTTCTTTAATCTATAAATATTCTTGAATATCTCAAAAGTTGAAAAAGTATGTGACTTGTGCTTCAAATGTAATCTTGCCTGCATTTCTGTTCTCACAGCTGATTATTATGTTAAGAAATTGGCAACTTGCAGTGAGCCTCATGACCATTTCCATGTCCATTTTCCAAAGGATTTTTTCTGAGAGCTTGTGAGAAGATTTAAAGAATTTATTCAGTGACAGGAGAAATGATTCTGAACACTGCTAGTGAAACATGAAGTTTTAATCCAACCCAAGCTGGTCAGAGAAGGCAGTGGCTGGTAAACCTACCAAGATTATTTATATCATATACAACATTATTTCAGCACAGGCTGGTGAAGGGTGTCAGCACTCTAAACTTGTACCACTGTGTGTGAGACCTGATCAACTCACTCATCCAACAGTAATAAGATCAGAACAAACCCTTTATTTAAAAATACTCCATTTAACTGAAGAATTAACTGTTTACTATTGTCCTCCCATACTATAGCTCAACTTACACTTCTTCTGTTTAAAATCTGTATTGCATAAAGTGCTATATCAATATAATTGCAAATTGAAACCGAAACAATAATACAAAATTTTTTAAATGAGTTACATTGTTAAAATCATACCTGAAATCCTCCACCACCTGTGGCTGAGTGTCGGCAGTCCCAGCGACAGACAGGGCCCTCTGTGGGTGAAAGACGGAATCTGTAGGTGGTGGTCTGTATGACGGGGCCTGAGGAAGCGAAGCAGCCCTCATTGCAATGTGGCTGCGAGATATTGCAGTATGTCCTGAAAGCTTCTGTCCAGCCAAACTTGGAGGTCCATGATCAACAACGAGTTGAGACTGAGGTTCTGAGGGGTGATTGGAGCTGTTGGGGCCGGTCGGTTCCGCCTGGTTGCTCAGCTGCTGTGGTTTAGGAGATTCTGGAGGTTTGGGCTCGGATACATCAATAGAGCCTTCCACTCGCGGGCTCCTTTGAGGCCGACGTGGCCTGGCTGGAGCCGTCAGTGATGTAGAAGGGGCAGGAGTTGATGTGGAGGATGCAGATGTATCTGCCGGTCCTTTTGGTTGTCCAAATGAAGCCAGATCATTAGCCTTGCTCTGGCTTTGAATTTGCTGCTCTGGTTCCATCCTTATCTAGCAAAATGTAGCACATCGGTGGATCAGTAAGCATGTGCATTTCAACTATGTTCAGTTGTTACAGTTTTTCTCAGTCGCTTTGGTGCATTTCTCACAACAGTATTTATATTTGCACAACAGTTAATGCATTTCTCAAAACTAGTAGTGCGAACTGATAAACCTAGTTGATAACCTTCAAAAGCGTGTCACTTGCTCAGAATGGATAGTTAATTGCTCAAAAGCAAGTATTCATGTCAATGAAAGTGTCAGTGTCGTCAAAATGAAAAGTCCTGACATCATTGTTTATGAACAAGACAGTCAAATGGCTTTGTCATGTTTTCATTATGACAGTTTACTCTGTAAATGTTTTACAACGCAAAAAAAGTCAGATTTTGGTGACACTTCCTGAAAATGCTCAAGACAGCACTATATACTATTTGCACAGCCATTTGAAAACTACAGTAAAGTTAGACATTACTGTATGTGGTCACTGTGATCAACATTACTGTCCAAAAATATTAACTTATCCCAATTCTTACCCTTAAACCTTCCCCTACCCCAAAACTTATACAAGGATGTTGATCCAGGAACAACTGGTGAAATCACGCTCACCATGTAGTGAGGGATCTGAGTACAAGACACTGAATATGTATGTTTCACATGTTTACTGCATATGCTCTTTGCAATTCTAATTTACTATATTCAAAGCATTGTGCAAACGATTCAATTCAGAAGACATTTTCAGGAAAAATAAAAAGATTTAAACTGTTTTTATAAATTGACCTGACAGATTTTGACAACTAGTATGTAATGACTCAAGCAATGAAATGAGGACTATTAGTTTTATATGGAATGACTATTCAGCATTCACAAGTTTAGTTCATTTTGACTGACATGACATAAGCAAGTGATAATGTTATAAAACAGCAGAGTTGTATGAAAGCAATTGATGCATGTCCAAATGTATTTGCAATTTATTGGAAAGAATGAGAAACTGCTACTATGATGTGCACACATGACTAATTGTTTTGAGAAATGCATTAACTGTTGTGCAAATGTAAGTACTGTTACTGTTACTGTTACATTCTGAAAAATGCACCAAAACGACTGAGAAAAACTGTAATTACATTTTCAAGTTCTCCCTGGTAAAACTCCAGATTAAATCACAATGAGGCATTTAAAAACAAACACGGCATGTCAAAATCAAGACTGTACATATTCAGATTATATTCTGTTCCAATTTATTTCCAAATGCAAAATGGTTTGAATGAAACGATGTAAACAACAACACCTTGTAAAAAAGAAGCCACTTTAGCATACTTTTCAAAAGAGTACTACAGAACTTACTTAAGTGGGAACTGAACGTAATAAAGCAGCATGTTAATCACAATAAAATTCAAATGTACTGAATTTTAATTTATGTAATGTAAATTTATAATTTTATATATAGTTCAATTGTACTTTAATGTAATTTCTATTGCAATGTCATGTGTTTAATTATATTTGTAATTGCACACTTGTGATGAAAGATATTTTAGAAATAAATTAAGAATTTAAAATAAAAATAAAAATATTTTAAGTTGTAAAAATGTACTATTATAATAAAAATAAACTATGCAAAGTTAATTACTATTACTCAGTACATAAATCTATAACTGTAACAAGGACACCTTAAAATAAAGTGTAACCTAAATTAACTTTAAATGTAATATCAAATAACATACCACAGGTCAAATTAAAATCAAGTACTTTAAATGCCCTGTAGTATGTTATTCAAATGTCAAAATGTTAATGGCATGTTAAAGTCGAAAGATAGTCCACTGACTGATCACTTTTGTTTTAATAACAGTTATATTGTACACATAGCTTAGTGACGTGCATTGCCTAGCTGTATTTTAACAGGTTAAATCTCTGTAATCCTTTTGGTTTGTTTTAGGTTAAAACAGGAACTCACCAAAACCACATGAAACTGACACTGGGTTGCAAAATCTTCAAGTTTTTTTGTTTGTTTTACTCCTTTCTATCTTACTATTTGTTATTTTCAGCATTACTGTGCAAAAATGCATACATTAGTAATTATTATAGTCCAATATCCTGTACATGATTACACTATATAATAACAGACAAAACACTTAATATTAATATTTGATATGGTTGGCATGATAGCTGAAGAGTTAAACACAGAGAAGCTCTTCCAAGGTGATGGGTTTCATCTCTAGCTTGAGGGGAGTCTATTCTAGTTTGAAATGACTCTCTCCGAAATGACAGATGACAAGCTGGACAAAGAACTAGACTAGACAACAGACACAGCTGTGAAAGTTCCCTACCCACAGGAAACACTGCTTACAGTTGAGTCAATCATTTCAAAGCTCTTCTCGATGTTGTTGTGATGCAACTACCAGAAACAGTATATCTATCGACAGTTATGTTAAAAGGGTAAGTGACTGCAGTGAAATAAAAAAAAACACCAATGCATGATTATCAGCTTGAGCAAAACTTGAAAAACCTGTTGAACTGCAAAGTCATGTTCAAATACGAGTATCAAATATGATAATCGGGCTTTTGACGAATGTTTACTTTGGATTAAACATTTTGATCATAAGCAGTTAAATATCATCTTTTTAACACATGGAGTTATGGAGTGTTATAAAGATCTTACTTAGATACACCACAAGCTATTAGAATTTCATCTTACTTTTTGGTCATGAAAATTCACATTTTGGGCCTCTGCATAAAACTGGTGCGTTTTATATTAGCCACGGTGTGTATATATATATTTATATTTTTTAAAGGTCCATTTTTACAAAATAAATAAATCTGACTTTTATTTTATATGACAGGGCTAAAATCCCTAAAACCCTCCTGGAACGCTTTCAACAATGCAAACACCATGAGCCTATAAATACTGAGACAAATAGCCAACAACCCAATTTCAAATATTTATACAGAGTCATGTATCTACTGTGTTTCTGCACAGTCGACATGCTCTTCGCCTCGCTGGGCTCTGCTCTGCCTGCCTGACCGCTTTTCACTGTATTGACAAGATTGTTACAGTCAAGCACACGACTAGAGGTATTTGCTTATCAGTGTGGAATAACGTAAGGCATGTGACCAGCAGGAAAAAGAAAAGAGACAAAAATATAGACTCCACCTAGCAATGACCCCGAATGCAATGAGTCATTGTGTATGTATTTGCATACGCATACACACACACCCCCACATCGATGGATGCGTGCAAAATTCTAGCAGTGAATCACTGTGTTTGCATGTGAATATGTTTGTTTGTAAATAGATGGGCAAACTGACAGACGGACGGACAGATAGATAGATCTGTGATAAATTTGATGTTTGTGGTGGAGGGTGGTATTCAATCGCTTCATAGCAACCGAGTGAACTGTACTTGTTGTGTTCTTAGTGGTAAAGCATAATCAAAATAATTGCAAATGAGTTAGCTACACGTGGTGCATTGCTGCTTTAAATATGGAATGTATATGTTCTAATACCACTGAATATTGGTCGTACACTTGAGGTTGGAGACTGAGAAATTGCTGAAGGTCAGTAACGTGCATTATGACCTACTTGTGTTTCGTGTGTTTCATTGGAGGACGGATGAAGAAGCTTTTATGCCATTCAATATCTGATGGCGATAATTACATTGCAAGGCTGTTTGCCACGAATAAAGCCAGCTAATGCACATGCATTTCTCTCTTTTACACACACACACACACACACACACACAACACATTGATTAACGTCACACATTTATACATTTACAAAACTTAGGCTACTACAGAATTTATAAACAATAAATAAAACCCAGATAGAAAACATGTAAACAATTCAGTATTAGTTAAACACCACTGAAGTAAAGACACAGCACTTGGGTCCAGTCTAAATGTATAAAACCACAGCTGTAATTATAACACCATAACATATAGGCTATTACGTTATGTACGATTTATCAGTCATATCCGCGTGTTTGCACTTGTGCTCTATGACATAATACAGCTTAACAATTACAGTGTTTGCATCAGTCTATTTCTTACCCAATTTCCTTCTTCAAGACGGACTGAAGAGAGCTGGTAGTGTGTTGACAGGAAATATGATTGGCACCACTGGAAAACAGACTCACTGATAAACGTATTCGTGTTCAGATGGCTCTGCAGGCATCAAAAAAACTCATCATTATGCGACAATATTGTCCGAGCTGATAAATGTGAAAGCGCGCGCACTCGATATAGATAGATGTGTCACATCAGTGCCCGCTCTTCTTCCTGTTACATTACCGGCGAAGGACCTTGAGGTTTAGAGAAAGGAGAAAATGGGTCGCTGAAGGCAGGTGCATTTCATCTGCGGATGTCGCGGTGTTCTTCGACGGGAATCGGTTTCGTCAAGCACACCGCAGCGCCTGCTGTCAATGACAGACGCGAACGGTCACTGCTGTCCTTCAGAGCTGCTGCTCGCGCTTCATTATTGCAGAAGCGCTGCTGGCGTTGCTTTCGTCAGCGATTTTAATCACCGCGGACGTAACGCTCTTGTCACGTGGTATTATTCCGCTGAAGCGCAGCTATAGATAAAACAGATCATATTTGCATTAAGACCAGAGCATGCGAGGTAGCCAAAAAGTGAAAGGTTTAGCGTTTAGCAATGGTTACACGCTCTGTTTCAGTGTTAATGAAATGCCGCATGAGAACGCTTTCCGTTGTCATGGCAACCAGCGGGCGTCGGTTTTGAACATCCGTTTAAGTATGCAAATAATTCACAGTATCATATTACGGTTTGAATGCCAGTGAAAGCCAGATGTGGATTGTTCAAATGTTGTTGCGTTATTAGGTATGAGTAGACTACAGTTATGTAAAATGCAAAATAAGAGAGTCAAAGTCACCATGACATCAAAATGGACTTGTTTTAATGAATGCATCAGTGCAATTTTTAATGATTTATCCATTCATGTATTTTGTGTTCCCATGAATTTAGAGGCCTGCTATATAATTTGTATAAAACGTTGAACGCCTTTAAATCGTCTTCCGTGTATAATAGGTGTACCACATTTACCAAAAAAAAAACAATCATAATAACTACCCAAGAATAAAAATAATGGTTAAAATAGAGCTCTTAAAGTAGTTAATATCCCTTAAACTCCAGTCCACCCCAGTACACAGTGCTTGTGCTTAAGTAGCATAATTTTCTTGTAGGCTAAGCAACATAAATTTTCTCCATTTTCCTAATATTAATAAAACTTGATATTGCGTAAAGCATGATATGTCTTAGCCTTCCTTGCCCCTGGTTACTGCATGACTATTGTGTTGCGTTGATCCTCTATTCCTTCAGCTCTACCTGGGTCTCTACCCAGCCAAGCCTTTCCTTTTTTTCATTCGCTCGGATATATGTCACAATAGAAAAGAAAAGATGATCATGCTGTTTCACGCTGACATTATTAATTGATTATATGCTTTATGTATTACATGCTAAAATGTTTGTAGGGAGTCGTTAACCATATGTATGAGCAATAATAAACTATTAAATAATATTTTTTTAATATATATTTTAGTAATTACAATTAGCTGTTAATGGGCAGGTTGATGTTTTTTAAATGTCTATTTCTGCTGCTTTTGAACTGCATAATGGTTATTTTATGAATCCGCCTGTCATAACATTAATTTGATAACAGCATCTTATAATAAAGTGACAACTTTGATATCTCGCCCCAGCACTTCAGGCCAACATATGTAATGTGCATACCCAGAATCAAGTGTTAAATGTAAGCTACTGTATGTTTATTTGGCAAAAATACTCTTAAATCCAAGTTACTCAAATAGTGTAAAAAAAAAAACCTCACACTACTCAAGTGTTTGGATTTAAGAGTATTTTTGTTGATAAAGAATCATGTATCCAAAGAGCACAGATTTATAGACTTTCTACACCACAGCAGCTAGTCTTTTTCTTTTTTTTTTTTTAAATGTATGTTCATTTGCATTGGGTTTATCTACGAATTTAGCAACCTTTTATTATAAAACATGATAATTCTTTGTATAGCTACAGAAAGTGAACCATTTTAATAAGATAAGATGTTTTTGTGTTTGTGAGAGTGATTATGTAAGCTGAAACTGCCACTGGTTAGAGAGTCTTCTGCAGTATTTCACACTCTGGTGCACCGTAGACTTGAGTCTACTGCGTTTGCTTTTGCACAGAGGCAACGCTGCTCACAACACAATATTCATGCATTTAGCCTGTGTACATTGTTCATACTAGATATATTTTCCACAACATCCCAAATATGTCTTTTTAACATCTAGCTAAGTAAAGGGGATCAGAAGAAAGATAAAGCTAAAGACTAACTACAAGGGACAAAATACAATTAATTACATCCAATAAAGTGTATAGTCTAAACTTGTTGTCTGTATTCATCTGCTTATGATTGGTTTGTCACATTCAAGTTAATATGAAATCAAATTGACAATATTTCATGAAAATGCAGTTTTTCTTTTTTCACAATAGGGAAAAAAAAATCTTAATTAACAAATAT
>JAUYWG010000038.1:22678300-22748413 GCA_034779775.1 Enteromius afrohamiltoni
TCATGCCTTTTCTTGTTTCACTCAGAATTACATCACAATACAGTAAAATCTGTCATACAGTCTATTTCATGCTGACTTTAAGGTGATTAACTGGACGATGTGTAATCTTTAACAATTCATTGTAATGCATTAAGAATAAACATGCCACAAATGACATCTGTGACTACATCATTTTGAACGTGTTCTGAGTCTGTAGGACACAAGGTTGCATAGGATACAATGAAAAAGAAGGCTGCTTCAAAGCCTTATTTGTTAGCATCCTTATATTCGAGAGATGTTCAGGCAGAGTGAACCCAGAATACTCCTTAATGACACAGCAATTCAGAGTCTATTTAAAACACCACTATGTGGATGTTTGTCCAAAGAGCTATTGAAAACAAGGTTCGCCTGTAGCATCACATTATGTTACTGTAGTAGACATACGATGTTATGTTTCACATTATTTGGCTTTTTCAGAATTAAGATCAGACTTGTTCACCAATGGATGCTCTGCAGTGAATGGTTGCCATAATAATGAAAGATAAAAACATCACAATAACCAAAGTAATCCAGAAGATGTTAATGGATGTTAATAGTCGTGGGTTGTTGGGATGTTTTTATCAGCTGTTCAGACTATCATTTTGAAGGGACCCATTCACTGCAGAAGATCCACTGGTGAGTAAGTGATATACTGCTGAACTTCTTCAAATCATGATGTCCTGTGGCCGAATAAGCTATTTTCCATTTTTGGGTTAATTTCTTTAAAGTATGTTGTTTAAGCTGACTTTAACATGCAACAGGTGTAGTCCAAAACATTTACATGTTCTATAACATTTGTAGCCTTTATTATGTATATTTTATTTACTGTTGTAAAATGTATTGTAGATATTTTCTAAATCTTATTGTAATAAGATTGGTGAAATAGCCTACTGTCACTCCTAAATCCGTAGTCCCGTTTATACCCATTTCACTCTTATGGGGAATTTCTCTCTCTGCCTCTAGATAGCGATAGCTGTTCCCTTCAAAAACAGCAAGAAAAAAAAAAAAAGAGAAAGCGAAATATGAGCGCCGTGACGTGGCAGAGTCAGTGTGGAGAGCAGACAGCTCGAGCTCGAGCATCGTCTCCGGTGGCAGCATGTGGACGCTGATCTTCACCGCCCTGCTTCCCTCCATCGTCTTATCATATGAAGTGGACCCGAAAAAACTCAACGGGCTAGCGAAAGCCAGAGTGGAGGTGAGCGAAACCGTTCATTCAGCTTCAATCTCCAGCAGGTGATGCGTTCAGAACCAGACTCGGAGATCCTCGGCTCGCAAACGTGAGCTTTACCTGAAAACACTTACTGTAACCTGTTCGTGTAACTAGTCGCTTGTTTGAATTGGCAAAAGCTCCGACGTTTGAAAGCAATGTTTTTGATGAACGTGTAACGTTGCTTAGTCTAATCCCTAGAGTAAGGGACACATTCAGGAAATAGCGGTTGGAAATCTGTGCCTCCAAACAATAAGAGATCGGAAACGGCTCAAATAGCTTTTTACTTAAGGCTTTTAATTACTCTTTATGAACTTAAGTGTTTGTGTATGGATTAATGCTCAAGTTTAGTGAATGACAGGCTACTGTGCACTGAATTGAAACTGTAGTTAAAATGAAATGCCAAAATATAAGTCTTTCTAAAATCCACATGTCAAAATAAAAGTCACTTAGGTCTATCTTGAGGGAAATCTTTAAGAAAACAATTGAATGCATTAAAATAGTGCGTATTCTTAAAAACAATTAAACATAACACAACAGTCGTGGTCTTTGAATTTAATTTGTTGAGTGCTCCAACAACACTCATTTTGCGTTTAAGACGATATTCAGCGTTTGTGGTAAAGATTTAGACCTTGCGCTACACGTGGCAACAAGTGAGTCATTGAATAATTCCCTCACCTGTTTGTTTAAAATCTCTTCCTTGTTGGACAACAGCAGTATCGCACGTCATTCTCCTGTTGGACTGAAAAGTTGCTTTGTATTTCGGTGTAAGCGAGAGCATTAAATTTTGCGTGTCACCAACAGTCGCAGTGTATGTTACAGTGCAAGAACCCCCAAAATCATCAACGAGCGCTGCTGTACTAAATACCAGTGCTCTTGGAACTTTATTTGTGTATATCTATTTCAATCATGTACTTTTATTTGTTTCTACGTATCTAATTTCTCCAGACATGTGGTGGATGACAGCTGAATAGGCTGAGGGAGGTAAGCTTACATTCACTTCATATATCATCACTGTGATATTCATGTTCTCTAGACAAACAAGGGTAATGAACTGTATTACTAAAAGCTTCACATCATGTTGTGTTATTATGTTGCATGTTTGTATGCATTATTCTTTCTCCTCTCAACTCATAACAGGTCAAGGCCTTTGTGACCCAGGACATTCCTCTTTAGTATCCTTTAAATCACAGGTGACCAGTCAATGAGTTATGGAAAACAAAAATAAAATACTTTACAAACTCACCATCAAATTGACATTTGAAAAATAAATAAATAATTTAAATAACATATTTTTTTATTGTAACTTAAAAGTTGTGTTTAAAATGTTATTATGAAACATTTATCTACATTAAATCGTTTTAAATATCTCTTATATGTCGATTTGTAAATATACAGTATATATATATTTTTTAATTAATAATTTATACTATTATATTTTGAATTGTCATTATAGAGGGCTAGACATGTCTGCATGCAACAAAATGCTGCATTAATGAATAAACATGAACAGTTATTCATAATTTTTTCTCCATTCAATGGAAAGTTTTTCATGTTTATGCATGCATGCATATATTTTCAAAACGTTCATCTAAAACATGTATAGAAATCTAATGTATCTTTTTTCAATCTTTTGTCTCTCTCTGTTTCCACTCCCTTCTCACTTTTCACTTCCCTTCAGACTTATATTCTGTGTCTTTGCGGCAGCTCTTACTCTAGTTCTCAAGCTACAACATTCAGCTTCATCTCAGGTTACCATGCTTTCTGTGATAGAAGTCTGTTCTGTAACGAAACCTTCATAGAGTTACAGCTTTAAAACAGATTAACTTTCAGCTGTTCAGGTCATTGCCATGCAGCGGTGTATCCACAACCTTCACCTTTCAGTCATTTCTTTGTTCACCTGGAATGCAAATCTATACATTGATACCTTAACTGAATCTAAGGCTGGAACAGAAACAGGTGTAGTTCTCAGCACACTAGTTTCTGATATCTGTCAGGCAGTAGGCAGCTTTACGCGTTTAGTACATCCTTAATGTTCATCCGTTCAGCCACAACCTGGTGATGAAGCACATTCCTGGGGCCGACCCTGAACTCGTCCTTCTCAACCACTACTATGAAGAACTAGATGTAAGTAAAATATCACAATTCTTAACAATTTGTAATAATAATTTCAACATTTTTAAACCAGGATTAGCCATCTCAGACTACAATTTTTACTCTAGTGTACAAAAAGCACTTTGTTAACTCTCTCAAATGCAACCTTCAGAAAAAATTCAGAAGTCTTGCCACTTACATGATACACTTTTAACCATACGGAGCCTGACTTACTATTAGTTTGCATCATCACAAACCCTCTTTTGATGTTAATAAACTACCGTCAGACTTTATTAAAGACATGCAGTGAAAGTACATTTTTAATCGCTGCATTTGTAGAAGTTTCCCTTTTTATAAGCTTAATTAATATTGGTTTATTAAATTCATAAAACAATTGTCATTATAAATAACCAGATTCACTGCATACAAATACTACAGTAATTTATTAGGCTACATGTTTGTACCATATACTACAATACACTAATTAAAAATATTCTACAATATTTATTACAGTTTATCAGTTTACTATAGTTAATACTACAGTATGCTGTAGCATTCATTAACAATGTTATAGATACACTTGTATAATATTGGTAACTATTATATTCACTATAAATTACTATAGTATTTTTCATATGGGTGTGCATCTAATATGATTAAGGTTTATAATAAGATATTTTAAGGCTGTTGAGACAGATTTTGGGGGAAATGTGCGTACATGACAAATGGCAGTTTGTAATGTTTTGTTGTCAAAAGAACAAGATGGATCGTCGAAAATTACAAACCTTCAGAACTAAAACGGAACAAAACTATAAACGTTATTTATTTATTTATGTATGAATGTCATCCAACCACATTCATCCAAGCAAAGCCGAAGCAGTACAATCAAAACAGCAAGACCCGTGCAGTTTTATTTTTAACCACTAGATGGCAGTTCTTAATAGGTTTCTAGTGTTACACAATTAAAAAAAAAACAAAAAAACATCACTGATGTGATGCACGTCTTTATAACCTATATGCTTTTTTTCTTATCTCATACTTATAAACAGAGCTGTGCTTGTCTTTCAGAGAATCCCGTTGTCAGAAATGACTCGCACTGAGATTAACCAACTATTGGCATCACTGGGCTTTTATAAAAAAGAGAATCCCGAAGACCAAGTTCCAGAAGAGTTCCGCTTCGCTCCAGCGAAAGACAGTCCCTTTGAGGGCCAGTCCACCAGCCCGCCCACTAAGACTGATACTGACCAATCCGAGGCCGACTCCCAGCGCACAGATTTGTAACCCCTTATGTAAGAGAGATGGCGTGGGATGCCAGCGGTGCGAGACCTTCTTGCTTTACAATTACCATGAGAACTAAAACTGAGCCAGAAGAGCTCTTTCCAGAGTTCAATGTGGCCACATTATTGTTTAAAAATAGTTCCTACTACTGCCAACACACATTCAGTACCTTGATTTGATTTTGAGTGGTGTAACTCAAACACTGTATTTAGGAGTTCAGCGTAAGCGTGTGAGTAGTTTGTGGCAGTGAACTGTAACGGTTGTTTGCTCTCACTGTTCTGTACAGAACCTCATTTCTGCCCAAAGGGGACATTAATGATGTCCACAGCTGTAAAAGGCTGAGACTGGCTGTGGACTGATGACCTCTGTTCTCATGGGCACAAATCAGACCTCCAAACAGACTGTGGGAGCATAAAGATACCACTGAGAAAATAAATGACTTAAACATCACAGCAAATGAGTTTTTATTAATTATTATACAAACACAATAACGAGCAAGCATGAGGCCCTAGAAGTATGGGGAAAAACCTGGTATTGGAAGTTGGGAAATTATTATAATGCAAAAGAAATCAGCAGCAAGACCAGTCTGATAAATGACATTATTAATATTAACAGTCACATAATTCAGCAGCTTTATTGCATGCCACTTATATGGCTTTTACATTTTAACAACTCCACACCAAATATACAATTCAATTGATGTGTATTGATTATATATAGGCTTCAAATATGGCTCATCCAATCATAATTTGGACAGTTTTGATAAAAATAAAATTTTTTAGTTTTGTAAAATGTAACCTGCAATTTTTGGTCAACATATTTAGAAATTTATTTTAAATTATTTTCTTGTGTCATTTAGCTATGGAAGCTGTTTTTGCCACTGAATAAAAAAAAAATCTAAAATAATTGAAAAGCTAATTGCAATTTTATTTCCTCACATTTGCAAGTTTACATCCCACAATTCTGATATTTTTTCTCATAATTGCAAGATAAGTTGGAGTCAAGTCAAGTTGCAATTGAGAACATGTCAGGTTTTTTTCCTGCAAAACTGCAACAAGTTCATATCTCACAATAGATTCAATTCTGACTTAATTTGCAATTGCGAGTTTATGTCTCACAATTCTATAAACTATTCTATTCTGAATTTTGACTGTGTCATGCAATTCTGGGGAAAATTTTTTTTAAAGTCGCAATAACCTTTTTAAGTGTTTTATTCAGTGGTGGAAACATTGTAAAGTCATGTTTTGATTTCCGGTTTAGAAAATGCAATAAATGACAAACACATTTTTTGGTGTCATTTATGGTTTTAATGACTATGATACAAAACCATGGTGTAGCGAAATACTGAGTGAACAATAGGTTTTGAATGAGTGTATACAAACAATGTTAATGTTCACCTTTTAGTGTGAATGAATGTTAATGAGCTCTTCCCTACAGCACCGAGCAAAGTCACTGGCGTGGCTGCTCCAGTAGCTGTATTTTGTCTTCAAAATTAAATTATGTGCAGTCATTAAAACAATTAAAACTACATCCATCTTTAGAACCAAATATATAAACATCATTGACCTTTTCAGCTGAATTTAATGCTAAAATATTCTTCTCAAATTAACTCACGACTAGGGTTACTCATATATACACGGTTTAAATTATACTTTGTTTCTGGCTAAAAGCCATGTTGTAAAGATGTACAAAACCAGACCCTTTAAGCTTATTTTTTGGGATGAACTTCCAAATGAAGTTCTGGAATATTAACAAATCCAAAATATACTCATCCATAAATAGGGACAGGTCATACGTGCATCTATACATGCGTGTTTGTGTATTATTTCAAAATGTGTATGTTCAATTCTCGGCAGACGTCTGATATCAAGTGAAACTAACCGAATGCTGTGTGTTCAGTGTAAAACCAAACTTTCAATTGAGTGAAAAACATTGAAAAACAGTTCATGAGCTGCATCTTACACTCAATGGCTGAAGCCATAACAAGCAGTGAGATTAATATTCTTGCAACGTTTTTAAATAAACAATATCGCATACAAATGAACAATATAACCTTCATTTCTTTTTGAACAGAACTAAAGCTTCAAGTAAGCTTGTTAAAGCAGGTCTGAGCTCCATTGACAGCAACAGTACTGTAAAAGCTTCTAAAACAATAGATATGGGCAACCAACATAAAAGCATGTTTCGTTTTTAGCACATGAAATCAAGTAAAAGAGGCATCTTGGGAGTTACATTATATATAACTTGCCTTTTTGGCTAACTTTTTCTTTTTGGAGAAAACTACTGTTCGTTTAAACAAACTAGAAAAAAAAAAAAATAAAAAAAAAAATAAAAGGAAGAGTTGTTTGGATCTGTCTGGAAAGTAAACAATTTTAACGGTTGAAATGTAACAGGATCAGAATAAAAAAACAAAACAATTATAGCGTGTAGAGCATCAGAAGCCAGTGGTCTGCTGCGCCCGCGCCATCATCATCTCATGTCTGCGCAGATGGTTCACCAGCGACTGAACGTACGTGAACACACACTTGGAGTCTGGTTTCTTACCCATGATCATCATGTCCTCCACCTCCAGCAGGGGCATGCAGTTAGCGTAGGCCCTAATAAAATGACAAAACCACAGACAAATTACAAAACAGGGCAAATTAAATGCTGCTGTATACGCTGTCTACACTAACTCTGTGCAGCGGATATGCCTGACCAATAGGGTGCAGCACTGCTATTCGATACAGAGAATTGACTGGAGAAAATATATATATATATATATATATATATATATATATAAACACACACACACACAGATATATCTGTGTGTCTGAATATATATATATATATATATATATATATATATATATATATATTTATTATGTGCATATAAATACACATGAGAAACATGTTGTTTATATATGAAAAAAATCTATAAATATATACAAGTTTTAACGTGTATATTCATATAATTTATATATATATATATAATAACAACCTGTTTTTCATGTGTATTTATATGCACATAATAAATATATATAGTACACACACACTGTGTAAACAAATCATTTGACAGCACCAAGTAAAATATAACTTACTGTATCTCAAGTATTACACAAAGCTGTATAGACTTCCACTGTAAGTGCGTTACTTTAGGCTTGTTTTAACAAAACAACCGAGGTTTGTTGTACTGAATTCTGAATAATTTACCCATTGCTTCTCTTTTAAGACGGACAAAAAGTGAAATCTCTACAAGCTGTGATAGCAAACATTCAGCATGTGCCAAGAACAAGCTTCTGTTTAGTGTCCGATGTGCTCTTTACACTGGTAGCTAAAGCAGTGTATCTGAGCAGGCCAGGCTTTGATGGGTTCATTTCACATCTCTATGAGCAGAACCATGTTTGGGCATCAGCGTCTTCCCTGCTTCAGTCTGTCGTTACATACGCTTTCTCTCTGACAAAAACGGGTGAGCTGGCAGATGCACAATATTTTGTTAAGCTAATTGTCAGAAACGTACTAACAGCACGCTGATGAATACCAATTCCTGTCATGGTGCACGTGTGTGACCAAAAGGCCTTACCTTTTAAGCTCAGCGTCCAGGTGTGCTATGACTTGATCTAATATGATGACTTTTATTTGTCACACTTGAAATACCTGAAAATATCAAACCAAGTGGCATCTGCTAATATATGACGTTTTCTTAACGCGAGTTATTGCAGTGATTTCTAACCAGCTGGTGTTTTTCAGTGACTTTATGAAGTCAGTTCACACAGGTGTCGTTGAGTAGGCTCATCATCTAATATTAATATTTCTTCCCCGTGATGCAGCCTCTCTGTGTGATATAAAACAGTTTTTATTACATCTTCCTGTCAACTTGAGTATCAAAAAAACAGTGTGCAAATAAAATAGATGTTAACGTGACACAATTTTCAACTAAAAGCTTTATGCATTTTGACCATTCATTTACATGACAGCAGTGTTTTGGGGGCCTGAAAATGCTACGTTTTTAAAATGACCATTTTTACAAGCAATGCCATTACCATGACCATGTAAACGTACATAAGTCTAGTGTTTCTTTACAAAAATACATAGGCAACAACTGACATTTTTCATCTTATTTATGAATTTGTGCGAACGGATAATTTTAAAAACAAGGCAAAAAAAAAAAAAAAAAAAAAAAAACACTTTAGCCTTTTTAGTAAAATCTTTGTCATGTGATTATGCAGTATATATTTAATTAAATATGCACTGCATGTGTCCGAGTTAAGCACAGCTCTGTGTTCATTTATATGATACAGGTTTTGAGCCTTAGGAGCTTTGTTAAATAACTGAACATCATTTTTAGAAACTTAAAACACCCACGAGCTGCACAAATAAATAAACAGTGCTGCGTTTGAGTCTGAATCACGCTACAAATATATTTGCCCACAAATCACCAAAATAATAGGTTAAATAGACCCTGGACCACAAAACCAGTCATAAAGTAGCACGGATATATATTTGTAGCAATAGCCAAAAATACATTGTATGGGTCAAAATTATACATTTTTCTTTTATGGGTATCATATTATGCAAATCGTTGGGATATTCTCTAAAGATCATGTTCCATGAAGATATTTTATACATTTCCTTGATGAAGCTCAGTGTCAAAAAATTGACCCTTACGTGGTCCAGAGTCACGCATCAGTACTGCAATTTTACAGTGTACTATAAATACATTTTACTGTACTGTATCATTGCAATTTATTCATTATGTTCAATATACATTCATAGTCACACATGATCAAAAAGGAAAATTTAGTTATTAAATTTAGTTTCAGTAAAAAGTTACTGAAAGAGCCCTAAAATATGGTTTTATAAAAAAGAATAAATAAAAAAATGCATTAAAATAAAGTATGGAGTAAAAAAAAACAAAAAAATAAAAAACATTTTAAGCAGATACACTTACCAAACGAAAAAAATAATTTCTTTCCAAATATAGATATTTTATCTGGTGAAAATTACTGTTTTTTTTTCAGCTTTACTTGAGACCTATAGTGCACTTTTAACATAATGCCACTTTGTTTTAAAATTAAAATATAATTTATCACTAAAAATCTATTTCTCCAAACAACCAAATCAATTTCAAAACTTACATTTTTCCCAATTTTCTAATTGTCAGTCTCTTCTTGATCATTGCTACTACTTTGATTTCTTTTTATTTTACTATCTATTTTTTTCATTGATTGTTAGAAGGAAATTAAAGTTTTAATGGTTAGTGGCGCTTGCCAGTCCCAAGATTGACTGTGCTGAGTTTCTCCTCAAAGATCTGATCTGGCTCTCACCGTTTGCTTTGAGTTTTGACCTTAGGAGGAGTTTTTGGTTTTGACCAAGCCCTTCTGCACCAATCCCCTGTAGAACTCCTGGAGGTACGTGTACACGCACTTCCAGTCCGGCTCCCGCATCCGCACCATATCCTCCACATCCAAAAGCTGTGGACAGTCTGCCAGCTTCCTACTCTCACGCCGAGGTGGGGGACAGAGAAAGGAAAGAATACAGAAAGAGGACAGAAACAAGTGGGACATACAAGGCCAGTGAGGAGAAAGAAATGAGACACACAAGACAAAATCAAAAAGCCAGCATTAAACTCTGTGATGACAGCATATGTAACCGTGTTTTCATGCCTTACATTCATAACAAATACATGTGCAAAGACAAACAACATCAAAAAAGCAACAATGCATCTATTCTGTGATCTAATTATGCATATGTGACTGTGAACGACAACAATACACAGTGTAGAGACGCAAAAAGTGATGACTAAACATGTAACCCTTCGTCTCCAGACTGTTTGTCTGACTGTAAAACAGCCCGTAGAAGCTCAGTGATGGGATCATGCTGGAGCAGTGGAGACTGATCTCTTTAAAGGCACACATCTGTTAATGCTTGTAAAAAACTAGGGATTCACCAAGAGAACTGAGGCACTTTTAGAAAACACTGATAAGTGTTATATACTTTTGTTGTAACATTGTTATAAACATGGATTTGAACATACCCGTTCTGTAAAGAGCAATGAGAAAGGAGAGCTTTTTGTTTCTCAACTTTATAACTATATAAATGATGTGTTCAAATTATGGTATTTGGTTCGTCAGTCCTTTAGGCAATTGTCTTTTTGTCTAAACAAACCAAACTAATAGAGAAAATATACAAGGTTCTGAAACAAACGCTCTAAATGTCAATCGTTTAGCACTTTCATCATGTGTCTGAGTGAAACTGATAACAATATTAAAAATAATATGTATAGATAATGTGTCTTCTTTATCTTAATCCACCAGGAACAGCAGAGTGAACAGCAGATTACTTTCTTTTTTTTTATCTTTAAACGAATATATATTTTTTTTAAATTCCACTATTCATCATAAATGACATCTGAATTTCTAAATCCTAACGAAGTCCATTGGTTTATCACTAAAGCTCCTTTAGTCAGCAATTACAGATGATGGTGCCTTTAATGATGACAACAGTTAAGGTAGTGAGATAAACCAGTGCTCAGAATCAGGTGGAGGAAAATGAAATGAGAAAGTGTCTACTGGAATTACCTGGACACTGACTAACCAAAGGGGAAGCAGGTTAAGACCTATTCTCAGGTCACCGAACAATACTGTCTTTGAGTAATGCTCTTCGGTTAACAGACACTATTTTGGGGAAACGTTCAGCTGGATGTTTCTCTATTAGAAATGCATGAATGTTAGGTTAACTGGGAAAAGAAGATAAGCAGAGCAGAAACTTAAATCATAATTATAAAAGCTAGTAATTAAGGTTTAGTTGTTTAAGTAGACCTAACTCAAGGAAATGACAGCTATTCAAAAATGATTAATCTGAGAGGACTGGAGATGCAGATCAGAAGAGCTTGTTATAAATTTGACTGCATTAAAATGGAAACAAAGCAAAACATTTACAAAAAAGACATTTACTTTTGAATTACTCATCAAGGATGCATTCAATCAATCAAAAAAGACATCACTCTAAACGGTAAAAATATTTCACGGCATTACTCTTACTGTATTTTTCATCAAATAAATGCAGCCTTGGTGAGCTCTTTCAACAAACCTATGCGTTTCATCTGGAGTTTGACAATATTAGAAACATGGGGGAATTCACAAAAAAATCAGCTGCACCTGCTGATAGCATCATTTATTTGTACATGCTCTCTGCATGGTTTCATGCACGGTTCTGAGCAGAAGGCTGTAGCGCATGCACCAGACCACCTCAATCTGGCATCGTTTATTGAGACTATACAGCCTCGCTCCACCGCTGTGATATCCAGGCACTTGATCAGCTCAAGATGCAGAAAGTGCGTGTGACACGTCTGGATATTTGCCTGGTTATAACGGAATGAAAACACTTGTACACAAACAGCTGTTTGCTTCCAGCTTTCCATCTGTGGTAACAGCAACACATTAATTACATGAAGCTGATGTTTCTAAAATGCCTTATTTCCATAGAAGAGACTGTGTGTGTTTTGTCATTAAATGCAATATGTTCATGTACGAATGCTATACTGCTTGAGATCGACGTCAGAAGCAACTGCTTTTAGAGAATTCGCCCCATAGTGCAGAAAGGTTTCTGTCGGTCATTTTTTTGGTTTTTAATTGTTTTGTATGTGTTTGATCATGTGATATATGCGACTCTGGACTCACTCTGCTGTGCTGAAGGCCACCTCAAAGTTCTGCCTGCGGTTTGTGGGACTGAGGCTGGAGTAATCAAAGGCCTCTGGAAAGAAGTTATGCACCAGAGCACAGAACGCCATGCCGTCACTCCAGCTGGAGGAGAAGTTCTGGATATCCACATTCTTCATGCCATGGAGGAGAGAGGAACAATATGAAGACAGAGAGTAACAATTGTTACACTTAAGAGTGTACGTTACTGTTCAACTGTTTGGGGTCAGTAAGATTTTGCATTTATTTAATCAAAAATACAGTAAAACCAGTAACATTGTGAAATATTTTTTGAATTCAAAATAGCCGTTTTCTATTATCCTGTGATGCAAAGCTGAATTTTCAGCATCTTTACATGATCCTTTAGAAATCATTCTAATAATTCGATTTGCTGCTCAAACAACCTTTCTGATTATTATCCAAGTTGTAATCAGTTTTATAGCTTCATATCTTTCTTGAAACCATGATACATTTAATTGTTCATGATTCTTTGATGAAAAAAGTTAAACAAAAAAGCATTTATTTCAATTATAAATGTTCAATAACGTTATAAATGTGTTTACTGAGACTTTTGATTAATCTAATGCATCCTTTCCCTTAAAAACTACCTACCTTATTAATAAGCAGCAAATTAGGAAATTATTGAGGAAAAAAGTATAGATAACAGTGAATTAGTGTTCTCTATTCTAAAGTGTTACCAATAGTAAATCTTAAAGAAATTATTGTGAAATAAAAACTGAGTGAATAACGACTTCAGTCTGTTCAGCATATGAAGCTACTTTAAGTTCACGGTGTGTGTGTGTGTGCACTTGAATGGGTTAAATGCAGAGCACGAACTCCAACTATGGGTCACCATACCTGGCCACAAGTCACTTCACTTCTTTCTACAGCACACTAATGAACAGTATTGAGTTGAGGACTGTTTTAGGGTGGTTTTGTGGAACTTTGATCTTTTCAGAGCCCTGTATCTCATTCATCGTTAATTGTAAGCACATGCTAAAAAGCTTTTAAGAAAGAAAGAAAGTCCAAAAAGGATGAGCAAATGATGAATGATGAGGTTTCATTTTTCCATTTAGGATCTGACTTTCTCCAGTTACCTCATAGGAACGGGTCTTGGATCTGCACCAGTCCAGCAGCATCTGTTTGATGGAGTTGGCATTGGGGACACCAAAGCTTGTGGGTTGACACAAGCGCTGCACCTTGTTTACTTGAGTAATGGCCGAGTTTCTACAGTTAGAAAGAGAAATGCTGTTGAACAGGTGTGAACTAAATGAGCCTGAAAGTGTGAGAAAACCACAGCTCACCCTCCAGAGCCTCCAGTTATCTCAAGCTTCTCGATCATGGCCTTTCGTGCCTGTGCTGCAGATGTTTTGGGTAACGTCTGAGCCCTCATCAGCTCCGATCTCTCCGCCTGTCTGCGCTCAAGAGCTGATGTTCTGCTGGAGCTACGAGATGTGTTGTCCTCACGGTCAAAAACACTGAAAGAAACAAAGGAAAAGAATACATCACAGAATAAATCACTCAACTATGAAAATAGACCTTAAAAGGTGCAGTATTTAATATTGACATTACATACTGTGGGACCAAAAAGAGTTCATGTTGACTTTAAAGCACTTACCTGCCAACCTTCCTAGTGGACGTGGAGCTGGAGAAACTGTAGGATTTTGTTTGCACTGTACCTTCTGATGAGATAAGATTAAAAAAAAATAGTTTGATATGGGTGCTGGCAGAAAGTAAGGCTTAATACTGAATAATGGTAAACTCACTGTCTGTCTTTTGAACATAGCTGGACTCCATAATAGTGCTGCGGGACGTTCTGCCGCTATCATCTGCACACATAAGCAATGACACTTTGACGATCAAATTACACACAGGACAAGAGGCTCTTGTTGAAGGATCAGGCGGCATTAAAAATACTGGACCCCCCAGAAGCGTTGTTAAAGTGGCCAGCTAGTCATTGGAGGGAAGTCTTTTACAATGACACCACAATACTTTCCCATTTTTTCTAAATGAAAACATTCTTCAAAATTACATACAGAAAACCCACTGCAATGCATGAAACAAAACTACTGTATTAGTCCTTTCAAAGCACATACTAATGCCCCATTCTACATGATCATATAATCCTATGGCATACCTACAATTAACAGCGACCTTGCTAACTATTAACAGACAGCAAATTCAAATTTTGAGGAAAAGTCAATAGTTAATATTTAGGTAACGGTGAGAATTGGACCTAAAAATAAAGTGTGACCATATAAAACATATCCTCTAAAAATGACCAGCATTTAGCTTAAATAAAATCCATGGATTTAATTATATACTTCCGAAGTATTTGTGTGTATTTACCAACACAGATCAGTCCCAAAAGTGTTTTAAAATAATGAAAAAGAGACTACATTCATTATACAAAAGTGTTTTTGAGACAAATCTTACCAATAGATTAAAAGTTGCCATAACGTTGTGTGCAGAGAGGTCAAAATTGACACAATGCAACGTAACCATCTTAGAAACGCCTGAACCTTTTTCGAAATTGTATTCCCATAATACTTTTTACAGGAGAGTTTTACTAGTGAGCATATACTTGGACGGCTCGTAAAATGTAAAAAAGGAGTCTGCTGATATTAAATAAACACTAATTATTTCCCAAGGTCTTGTAAAACAAAACTATGATTGTTTTTGGTGCAAAATCTTGAACATAAACCTTACATTTTAATTGTACTACAGAGAGGAAAAAATCCAACCAAGTAGAGTTCACTACATTACTGCTGTGCTACCTGAATGGGAAACGCGATTGGTGACGTGACTGATAGTGGAGCCGTCTGCGGAGCGCTCGATCTTCTTCATCACAACTTCACTGGTGTCTGCACCCACCCGGCCTTTCTGAGATCTCTCCTCTCGCTGCTGTCTGAGCTCCTGCAGACGCAGATCTCGTTCCTTCTCTCTCTGGTCTGGAATATGGGCAAAATGAATAGCGTCAGGAACAAGTTAGGGTGAAGATAAAGAATGGATCAGGGATGCACGAAACATAAGTGACCGTATTAGTACTTTTGCAACGATCAACATGGATGAGACTTTCTGACTAGGGAGCATTTTGCAACTCTAGTGACACAGAAATCACAAACTTCAGATTTTATCATGTTTAAAGCACATGTGTGAAAACGTTAACATCTTCGATTAACCTAGTAGGCTTGTGCAATATTTACCATCTATCACAATATCACAGAGTCATTGTTTTTACAGAGTGTCAGCTACATGTTTTTCCTGAATATCAGCACGATTGCAAATCTTGATGATATTTATGTGATACCAAATGTGATATTTTTTTTTTTATATACAATAGTTCATATGGCTACTGTTGTTAAATTTTACAAACAATAGTATCATCATCAATGCATCAAAAAAAAAAGGGCCAAGCAAATTTAAAAAAGAACTTTATGTGTCTCTGAGCTACAGGCAGCAGTGTATAGTTTTTTTTAAAGAATTAGAATTTTGGCACAAATCAGTTGAAAAACCGGCTCTGAGACTCACTCGTTAAAACTAACCATCTACTGGCAGTTATAGAGTTTAATATTTAAAATATAATTTCATATTTATACAGTTGTAACTGCAATGTAAATAGCATACACTGCACTTGTGTAAACACATCATTCCATTTCTAAGCTGCATTAAACAGTCTGTGTAAATGCATCTAAATGTCACTTTTGCTCAGATGTCACTTTTGTAATGCAGAAATTAATTTTGTTGATACTGATTTCATTTGATTGGTAACAGCCATTGCATTTATTGATTAAATCTGCCAAAAAATATCATGTTTATATATATATATATATATATATATATATATATATGTATGTATATATATAAAAAAAGCCTTTATAAGGTAAAAATTGGAATCACTGCACAGAATATGAAAAACCTCTTAAGTCAAGGTTCCAGCACTAAATTTAGCAAAATACTGACAAAACCTAGGAAAATACAGAGATATGATTTTTAGTCAATATTGCACACCACCACCACACCATCATAGCACTGTGTGCACTTTCGATCAAGCAAAAACACAAAGCAAGCAGTATCATATGATAACCAAATACATATACTTTCATGCATGATCAAAAAAAACTAATCACACGCATCACAAAAACCACACATGGCACATAAAAACTACATACCGTATCAAATACAAACCTAGTCTATAGCCAAATGAAGCCTAACTGACCCTTCACTAAGGCCCTAGGCATTAGCAAAGGGTCAATTGGGCAAAAACAAACACAATCTAGAAACCCTACCCATTTCCTCCTGTGTGCATCCCAGCCTAGCCTCTGAGAGCAAAAAGAGAGAAACAGCCCTCAACAAAAGGAAAGTAAAGAAGACAGACTGTCTTGCACCATGAACTGATACACTTTCTATGTTGACGCCCCTCAGTATATAGAAAGAATAAAGAAAGTAGAGAAGGAAAGAAGAGTGCTGTGTAAGAAAACAAAAGGAGAGATTATCACCTCGCTTTTTCTTTCGTAGTTCTCTCATTGCGGTCCTGATCATTTTCCTTTCTTCAAAATCTTTGCAATCATCAAGCTGTAAAAACAAACCCCGTCCGATAATAATAATCAAAATAATAATAAAGCAACTCATTGTACTTCCATACTGCCAACCATTTAAAAAATTAATCATGCACAATAATACCAGGAACTTGCATTTTAAAAGTAAAACAGGGTCAAATTGAATATCTTTTGATGGTGAAGAAGGTGGAACATGATAAACAAATGTTATGAGCCCAATTTAATGATAGTTCACCAAAAAATGAACTTTCTGTCAAAAAAGATCTTTTGAAGCTTGTATGTAGCCAAACAGTTAATGCTAGCTACTGGCTTCCATAGTATTTTTTTCCATACTGTGGAAGTTAAGGGCTACCAGCAACTGTTTGGTTATCAACAATCTCAACATTTCTTCTTTTGTGTTGTTCAGCAGAACCAAGAAAGAAACTCACAAGTTTGAAAGAATTTTTGAGGATGAGCTTTTTATTTGGGTTCTGTGTTGTCTGCATCATGCCTCAGTTTGTCACATCATATCTTTGATTAATTTTGTTGTTGATGATGATATTTGCATACAACAGTAGGAGAAATAAAATACCATTTTGTCCAGGATCTCCTCATCCTCAATCTCCTGCAGCTTCTCTGAAGTCAGCTTATCACCTTGCACCTGATTTTTGATGGAGGTCATGGATGAGCCGTTAGGAAGCACGGGAACATCACGGGACGCCTCGTTCACAGATTCACCCACAAGAGATATGGGCTCCGTCTCCATCTATGTGTGTAGGGCGATAAAAGACAATGTATGATACACTATGAAGGCACGCTTTAAAAATGTTACTGCAGATGCACAACCATCACAAAATTTCATGTTAGATTATGTTATATTGGTGTATGGAAAGAATATCTTTATACAGTAATGCTGACAGACAGACAGACAGATGCATATTAGGATCTAATACTACGACACTAAAACCAAGTGATGACATTTATACTTCTGAACAGCTAATCCCTAAAGCAGGCTATAATCGACAGCCACACTTGACATCAGGATTTAGGAGCAGAGATGATAAAAATAGCCTTCCAAAAATAAAACCGATGGAGTGATGGAGAGAAGGGCAAAAAAGAGCAATGAGAGAGTGAAACCCTTGGAGCAGACAGAGGAGATGGAAAAAGGGGGCTGGTGGAAGGGAGAGAATGTTTCTGAATCTGATCTATGACTACAGTTGTGTTTACATAAAAGCCGTGGAAGCTCGCTGACATTTAGACAGGAATGAGAGCTCAGTGATTTCTGTGAATGTCCCTGAGAGCCTGAGCCTGCTGCTCTCATCCACGTCACACTCAACGCTTCACTGATCTCTGCTTCAATGAAGCGCCGTGGACGTGCAGGTCAAGAAGGACAGTTACTAATGGAGTGTGTTGAGAGAATTAGCACCTTAAGACAATGAAAAATTAGGTATCCAAACTATATAAAATGCTTTTGACAGATGAAGAACGCAAAACTTTAAATTAATCTGCAATCTATAAAATGCAGAGATTGCTTGTGTTTCCTGCTTGTTCGCCTAACATGATTTTTTTTTATATTTCAGCTTCAAACTGTATCTAATAAGCACATGTGTGTGTTATAAACTGATTACTGTGCCGATAGTAAAATAGTACAAATGTATATACTGAACAATGTGCTAAATATTAGTGTTTCCTTCTATCCCAGACAGAAGCTAAATAGTGTTTCCATTTAATTAAATATTTTCTTATTGAACTAAACAATTAAAAATAATAATTTAAAGACATTCATTGCGAATGCATAGCAAAATAAAATATACCAATTAAAAATTAATTTTATTAAAATGTCAACTCTTAGCTATTGTTAAATGCTCACTCAAAAAAGATGATACAATATATACTCGATGCAAAGTCAAAAACAATTTAATTGTCTTTTAATATGCATTTATTTTTACTTTATTTGCTTAAAGACTCCCAGACAATTCGCTCAATGCTTAATTTTTCCAATCCCTCCTTTGCATGACTCTAATCTGCAGCGATTGGTCCATTTCACAATAAAAGCAGTGCTGTTCTGAGGAAACAACTAAAAACAACACTTTAAATGAAATCATGGTTATTTGAAGTTAAATATTTACAACAGGCTGTAACCTGATTCCTCAGATATTTAAAACCTCTTAAATTTATGATTTAAATACCTGCAGGAAATTGTGTACGTGCTCCTAAATGCATTTTAAAGTTCACACACACATCTATTTTTAATCACAAATTCAAGTGAAGCGTTTACACGGACCTAACCCTAAGTCTGCAATGAAGCAATTGTTACGTCAAATCAGGTAAATGCATTAGGAGTGTTAAAAGAATTTAACAGCATTAGACATATTTAATTAATCCCATAAGGCAATGTGCTAACTTTGGCAGCCGTATTAAAAATCATTGGTATGTAATGCAAAAGTGCAGAGTACAGTATTCATTCATAATTATTTACGTCACCAAACACATACAAAGACCTGTAACAGACTTGTGCAGAAATAGTTCAGAATTCCTGCAAATCTTGTGCCACAACAAGTTACCATCTTTTTACATTTTACTAATCCCAGCTTAACAAGGCTTTGCTTCACACTAGCAAATTCAGACAGGTTTTAGCCCGCTTTAAACTAAAGCTACTGAAACGTATTTTAAGTCCTACGCAAGCATTTGTTTTCAATCTAAAACTACAATACTAATAACCACTAACTTCCCTGCTCACCGAATTACTTGTACTGCAGCGTAACTAAATCAAGAGATCCCTGGAAAATCTGATCTGACTGAATCAAATCTCTTCCTGGAAGCAAACTCAGACACTAAGACTTTCAATTAATCAGACATAAATGGGCCATATTATTCATTTCACTTTCAAATGTACTGTGCTAAGCCATAAAATCTATTTGAAAACTAATTATTCATACCAGATGGGATTTTTGATGGTAAGTTTACAGTATGTTTTATTTGTGAAGACAAAAGTATGGCACAAGCTTTAATGAAAGAAAATCTTCAACTTGAACCCCGAATATTTAGATGGTTTTCTTGGCAGATTTTCCAGTCCACTTTATTCACCACAACTGCAGATGACTAATAATTCATAGTGAAAAATGATGCTTTTAAAACCAAAGCCATCCAAATGATGACTGCAGATTCATGAAGGGAAAAACTATTTTCCATCATTGGTAAGCATAAATATGCAAAATACTACTTGTTTCAACTGGCAAAAGCTTACAGTATCCATCTTTCTGAGTCACAGTTCACCTTCGTGAAGAATTTATCTATTCTTCATTTTTTGCAAACCACAATGATAGATGTTATTGATGGCCAAGAGATTGGTATTAGTTTGCTTATGTGTTCTAAATAATAAATAAACAGACTCAAACTGATAGACCCACACCAAGTGATCTCTACATATTACTCGCATCCCATTTAGCTCACTTTATCACAAAAAAAGATTCTTCACCTAAACAATTTGGGCCGGTTTCCCGGTTAGGAATTAGATTATGCCAGGACTAGACCTTTGCTAATTTAGGACATTTAAGAATTTTTAGAAACATGTCTTACAAAAATGCATTATCTGTGAGCATTTTAAGACCAAACAATGGCAATGATCTATTTTAAGATATCTCAGTGCAAGCCTTTTCCAGTTTAGACAGCTCTTGACATTTATTTTAATCTAGGACTAGTCTTAAACCCTGTTCAGGAAACTACTCCTTTATGTTTACAGACAAATGTCTGAATGGCTTACCATACTTAAGTCAACAATTCCAATACGATTTGAGTAGAAGTCATAGAGTATCTGATCATCTGATTAAAGGTAGCCTCAAAAAAAACCCGCTAGTCCTCACAGAAAACAAGGCACAGTTCATTTGTGTGGAGAGCAATCACATGATTATTTGTTCGTAAAAATCTAAATAAAACTGAATTGCAATAAATTAACAGCCCTCTTAAACATCTCCAAACACCATCTCAGTCACAAAGTCTCAGTTAAGCTCAAGCATTTAAAAAGGACACAGGTTAACCAATATCTTAAAAAAAAAAAAAAAAATGCTGCAAAACGGTGTCATGCTATATGTAACTAGTAAGTTGCATTGTTTGCATTACTCATGACAAATGCAATGGAATAAAGAGTACATATACTTGCTCAAAAATTGAGTGAAAAAGTTGCTAATGCAATTGTCTATCATTCAAAAGCATATGCGCAAAACACTAGTTTCAATTTAGCACAGATTAACTCCTGGATGAGATTATTTTACAAACCACAATGCTAGGTATTCTAAGTGATTCTAGGTAGTAAACCGGTCCAAAAAAAACAAAAAAAACAATTGGTCTCTGGATATAGCTCAGATCTCAGTCCGATTTTAGCGCACTTTAAATTGCAAAACGACTTATGTTTGCATTCTGCTAAAAGTCTGGAAGAAAGCCACAGTTATACTACCATGCTATTTTTCCTTGACACACTGCAGGGTGGAGACGACACAGATGCGTGGCAAACGGCAGCAAAGGTTGGTGGGTGTAGCACTGGGTTTACTTCCCCATCTGAGGGATTGTTGTTTGCTGCCTCCATTTCTTGCTCTTGTGTCAGTTTTGGTTCAGGCAATCCAAGGGCATCGCAAAGCGCCATTACTTGCCTTACAAGCTTTTCCTGCTGGATCCTTAAACTCAAGTTCTCCTGCTGTAAAGCAGCAATGACCTCTAAAACAGGCGCAACCTGGGCTGTCGCTTCCTCCAAACGGGCCTCAATGCCTTTGCCGAAAACCTTCAAATCGCAATGTACTTCTTGCACGGCTCGCTGAAGATCGAGTTCCAGCTCATAAAAACGGTCATCTGTTGTTTTTTCATCTTCATCGTCTGCAACGTTCTGTAACAGAAGGTCTCCGATCACAGCCTCTAGGCCCGACTCAGCACAATCTTGATTTAGATTGTCCCGGGGACTGACTTGGTCGCCTAGGTCTGGCGTGGAGTCCAAACTGACACCAGGCATGGTCTGTTTGGCTTCTTCTCTAGTAACTAATCAACAGGTGGCAAAAAAATGTCAAAAGCTCCAACAAATAAAGTTTATAAGACCAATCAGAGCAAATTGCCATCCAATAGGTATAGACGACACGAATATGCCTAACTTCATCTCTCAGTTGAGACAAATCCCAGCCTTTTATACCTCACTCCAGACCCCCATCAGCTGTCCAACACATCAGCCAATGGCAAACCTTGGAATTCTGTCGCCATGGCAGCTGGAGGCCCCAGAGCCCCTGCTAACTCAGGTGCCACAGTCATCTATTTATCAACAGTGGCCATTATTCCAGTGGGCAATCACCCATAAGCCCCCAGCTCTCTTTTTTTAGAGCTCTTGTCTTTCACACCTTTCACAAGCAGGGAACAAAGTCTGCAGAGCAATGGGGAACAATGTGACCACATGTGCATAGTGCAAATCCAAGGCACAAATGATTTATTAGCTTCTTTCAAGGGTGACAGATCGATCTTAAGCTCTAGATGTACTACATCAGCAGGGTAGGGTTGCACCAGTTGTTTGTAAGTTCTTAATTAAACATTTAGTAACTACTAGATAGTTTGTTAAATGTACTTTATTTGGTTGCACCATATGTTCTTAAGGTTGGTACTGTAGCTCTAAAACACTCCTAAATGTAGCTGTGTAATATGACATTCTACCTCAATGATTCAGGATGAATGAATAAACTGGATCACACTTTATTTTAAGAAGAAATTCTTGCTATTAATTATGACTTTTGCCTCAAACATCTAATTTGCTACTTTTCAGTAATTAGTAATGTAGTTGTTAAATTAAGGTATGGGGTAAGGTTAAGGTATCTAACTATACGGTCATGCAGAATAAGGCATTAATATGTGTTTTATAAGTGCCAATATGGAGCCATATGCTAGTCATATGCGTAAACTAAACTAGTGTTACCAAATACTGACAAAAAAAAATTTAAACATATAAGAAATCATTACAACGGATCAGGAGTGCCGTTTCGAGTCTGGATTGTGTTGTAGAGCTGGTAACAAAGTAATATATTCCCAAAGTTCTTTCAATTAAATAGTAAATAATTGTAAACATGAGCATTATCATAAATGATTGACAGTCTGTCAGCTGTTTTATTTGATTATCAAGAAAATATTCCATTTTGTTGTTGATTGGGGTAAAGCACATCGGAATATGATTTGTAGTGGACTCTATGAAAGTGATGGAATTTAAGCAGACTAGATTAAATCTGGTGCATGTCACCTGTGAGAAGACAAGCGTCACATTTTCATAGAAAAACAATGGAAAAGTAGTGCACTGGAATGGTGAAAGATGTTCTGTGTGATTAGCCCTAAACTAAATAACCACTAACAAAAACGCATCTATATGCAAATATATACAAAAGTATGCAATTAAAATCCACTATAAAGCTCTTCACAAGCAATTCATGGAAAGCACTACTCTCCAGTGCCACATTTCAGATTTTTGGCAGTGCAACAGGTGTATCACTAAAAAGCACTTTAGCTGTCATCTGGAAATTTCGAGTAGCCACCTCTGTACTTTTTGACCCAGATGACAGATCATTCAATAGCATGACTGCGTCAGCGTATATTTGAGGCTCAGACAGCTATCCCAATCAGTCCAGTCTCATTCGAGCAACAATGCCTGACCCTCGGACTTACTGACAGTCATGCAACTAAAAATATCCGGCATCGTTCAAAACAGAGCATCTAAATATACCACCGCAAGCTGTCAAGAGTGGTCACAAAACAAACCCTGTTCGAGAATGTAAGGTACGTACAGTCAGAAGAAACTGGAAATGCCGGGAAAAGTTTCAAAATGTCTGTTTGCCTTGGAACATCATCCATTTATTAGATTAAAAAGCTACTATGTCTTTCTAGGAAAGAGCAGTGAAAAGTACAGGTTGGCATTGTGTGGTAGCCAGTGACTGTAGTTAGAAGCTTTATGAATAGCACAGATTACACGGGACAAAACAATATTATTATATAAATTTAAATATATAGGTTCACTAGCACTGGACAGTTAAAAGTAAAAATAGTATATAATCCATCCATGACAAACTTATTTCTCAATGTATGTATAGCATTGTTCTAAATAGAAAAAAAAGTTTATGTCAAATTTATTGACATGCAAACACAATTACACAGAAAATACAGATAATTTAAATATACTAATTAAAATGTTTAAGAATAATAAATACAATCTCTTTTACTGGATCCTAAACAAGGACAGCTATTGAAATAAGAAAATATATGGTCATGACCTCTACTTGTGGTGTTGCGTAAAATAAATACAATAAAATATCAATGATCCATAATCCCCTTCACATAATGATCGGCTTTGATTTTTTCACCTACTGTAAAGCAGAATTATTGCTTTCACAATGGAAACTTGAATCATTTGTGTTTGGAAGAGCTGAAGATTATTTCCCACACCACTCCTTGTGGTTTTCTCATCAAGTCTCTCCAAACCCTGCTTCTAATTACTGTCCCATCAGTGCTAAACAGCCTGACCTACATCTAGTACAATCTGTACCTCAAATCAACATGCAGGAAATTGCTTACAAAAGGAAGAGAGAAGCAAAGGGCAAACAACATCCATTTCTTTTATGACCACACAAATGCATACGTTATGATCAGATTTTAGACATATGTCTGCCATCGCAATTATCAGTGTACTTATAACAAAGCTCAACCAAACCTCTACAGAGTATGCATTAACTCCAGCTGCCTATGTTTTCTAGTACACAACACCGCAATCACTATCTACTCCTCAAATGCTACTAATATTTACCTTCGACTCAGAACACCGTATACAAGTATGCCTTTAAATCATGATTCCTGCTGTGTGTTCTCTCTCGAGGCTTTCTCTTTCTTCTGTTGCTCTCACACCGAGATATTAATCCCTAATTTGTGCGAAATAGACTTGTCAACCTGCTAATGAAGCGTCAGTACTTATCCTTTAACAAGATTACCACACTGCCCCACATGAGTTACAGACGCAACAGGAATTACCAGCAAAAGACACATTTACTTATGCACCTGTTGGGTGCATTTTATATTTCAATAAGGAAATAATAAGGAAATCTTATGCATTTATTTATGCCAACATTTCCAACATTGTGCAAGGAAATATGCATTTGCATAATAACTGCCTCCTGGTCTTAAACGTAAATACTGTATAGCTAGACAGATAAAAGTGCGTGAACATTAAAAAACACGATTGTCGGCTGACTTGATTTGCCCTCATTAATCACCTGAAAGTAGTTCACCATGATAGCGAACGAGGTGCCCTTGCAGATTCGTAGTGTTGCTGTTATATTTTATCTTTGCAAAGCAGTTCTTGCAGTTTGTATAGTTTTTATCCAGTGCCTTTCAGTCTTGTAAAACCCGAAGTGTCGCCACATATTAGAGTGGAAACTAGCGGGTGGGTCTGTTTTTTATTATTTTCTGCCATTCTCTGCGCTGCTTCTCTGTTGTTGTTAGTTAACTTGTGTTCTTCACCTGCCGCTGTTTGTTTGAACAGCGCTCCCCGCAAACAGAATGGTAGATATTGGGTATTAACTTATAGCGTGCTTTAAAACAAATCTTATTTTGATCCGTTTACAACTTCAGTATAAGACTTAAATCACCAAAATTGCACTTAATAGAAAATAACAAAATTAAACTACTTTCGGTTCACACAAAAATATATTTTTTTAAATTGCCCCTATTAAGACATTTTTAAGCCTCCTAATATTGTTTTTGAAGTCTACTACAATAGGTTTCCATGCATGCAAGGTGAAAAAACATTTTTTTTTTTTGTTTCCTCAAAATATGCGTTTAATATCATCCCATTTTCCAGTGACTCTCAAACGATTTGTTTGAAGCAGTTCGAAGATTCGGTCTCTCTAAACCCCTCCTTTCAGTGAGCCTACTCTGCTCTGATTGGTCAGATGGCCCAGTATTTTCTGATTGGTCTACCATGTACAGCAGTCATCAGTAAAATGACATGTTTGTGCGCGGGGTCAACTTGTTCTTGGCCAGCAAACATATAACATAGGAGGTTACATGTGTTACATGTAGCTATCATGGAAAAGGGATTCTAACTACTAATGACTCGTTTAGGTTGTACAGAGTAAATTCTTTATTTTGGGAGACAATAACTTTATTTGTAATGCAGACTGTTTACATTCATCTAAAGCTACATTACACACTGCATGAAAGGCAATTTTGGAAATGACATAATAGGGCCACCTTAAAGTACAGTGGACTCAGAAAGTATTCAGACTTGAATTTTTGTTATGTTGCAACCATTTGCTAAAGTGCTTGTGAGAGTGTCTCCAAATCTACAGTGCAAAGCTTAAAAACACTTAAAGCTGTAATTGTGCTTCAATAAGTACTGCGTTGTCATACTTCAGTTGTATTTTAAATATCTGCCAAATCTGTTTCTTTGTTTTGCTATTACTGGGTATAAAGTTTCTAAATTCAATCTGTATTGTTTTCATAAATACACTTTTACTAAAAAGCTTAAGTGTACCTCATTTTCACAAGCACTGTTGTCCTCAATTGTTTACAGGTTTGCAGATGATGTCCTTTTAAATGTTTATTATGCTCTGTGCAGTTTTAGCTATTGGGGAGACTAGATGACTGCAACAAACAATTTTCTAGAGTTCTAACTGCATTTAATGTGGGACTGAGTTACTACCAAATTTGCAATGATGTTGATCAAAAGTTTCTCAGCTGAACATTAATTTAACTTTTTTGGTGTCTGTCATTTTTGACGGAAGTTACTGGAGACGTAATGAAATGAGACAATTTTAATTAAACCACTGACAACTAGACACACTGTGTTTGAAATGACATGAGGTGTGGCCAAATACGCCATACTCAGGAATTTAAATATGTTGCTGTTTTTAAATAGTGTGCATTTCATTCTGTGTTTCTGTGTCTGCTTAGTTTTTTATAAAGATGCTTATTTATGGGCAGCCATGTTGTTTTATTCTTATTTAAAGAACTCAGTCCCATATTAGAGCTTATTTTGGTTAAGCAAGCCGTTTGTTTTGGCTTTGTTTTCCTATGGAGATCTGGCAACAGAGAGATGTGTGAATGAGAGAAAGCACACACACGCACAACTCAAAAGTTTGAGGTCAGTACGATTTTTCTTTTAAACAAACTGAATTAATTCAGCAGGGATGCACTGAAATAAAAAAGTAATAGTTCAGCTTTTTATAATATTCCAATTTTTTTTTTTTCGAAAACGCTGCAGAAAATATGAAACAGCAGTGTTTCCAACATTGCTAAAAATCAAGAATGTTTCTTGATTAGTAAATAAGCATATTAGAATGTGACACTGAAGACTGGAGTAAAGATGTTGAAAATTTGCATTGATCACAGGAATGCATTACACTTTAACAAATATTTACATAGAAAAAAGTTAATGGAAATTGTAATGCCACATCCATTGCAAGCATTTTAAGAAGGAAAGGAAAAAAAAACCCTGCATACAAATATTTCAGACAAGGAAAGTACTGTCACTCATTTAATGTGCTAAGACGTATATGTGATGGCTTTAAAGGCTCAGCAGCAAAAAATTATCTGTCTAATTATAAGGGTTAGAGAGAGGATGGACCATTAAAAGGAGAAATTTAATTATTACTGTTTATGGTAGAAAAAAGCCATCAATGACTAATATTACAAGAGGACCTCCGGGTGAAAGAGAAATGTTGAGTAGAAATTCCAACTGCATGCAAATATAGTTTGTCTGTGTACGTTAAATACCTTAACAGAGGATCCTGATGAGAGACTTGAGCTGTTCACTTTGAATGGCATTGCTCTTAAACCGAGCGTCAGCTCTGAGAGAACACAGAAAAAAAAACAGCAAAAAAAAAACATTTAGACTAACAAGATTTAGATGAGCTTCTTAAGAACATCTAATGACAGTGTAGATTTGAAAACATCATACCACCCTAAGAAATATTTACACAGCACTGTTCAGAGGTTAAATGGAGCTTCAGTTGGAGTGGATGAGAGTGAAGTGGAGCCTTTAGTCTGTTATGTAAGCTGCCACAATGGCACCACATAGGGCTCATAAATTAGCATGGTCACATTACTGCTAATGTAAACACTGCTCAGCGCCCTCCGTGCTCTCTGGCTATTCAGCATGGAGTACACTACAAACGCACTCCTTGCCACATTAGTGTGTACTGGCCAGTTATTCTAGCTGAATAAACTAAAAATAAAATGTTTTAACATACTACCACTCAAAACTGTTTTTCTTTTTTTTAAGAAATTAAGACTTATTCACCAAAGCTGCAGTAAGACATTTACAATGTTATTTCAAATAATGTTATTCTTTTGAATTTTTAATTCATCAAAGAATCTGGAAATAAAATGTTTTCTACCAAAATATGAAGCAGCACAACTGTTTTCAACGTTAATAATAATCAGAAATGTTACCTGATCAACATATTAGAATGATTTCTGAAGGATCATGTGACATGAGAGACTACAGTAATGATGCTGAAGATTAAGCATTGATCACAGCAATAGCATTAATTTTCATTTTTGTAACATATTAAATAACAAAACACACATGTATTAAATTGCAATCATACTTCACAATATTACTGTTCTTACACTATTTTTGATTGAATAAATACAGGTTTGTGATCATACGGAGACTACTTTAAAAATACACAAATCTTAACCACCCCAATTTTAAAATGTACAAGTGTACAAAAGTCTCTCAATGTCTTGACTTGTTTTCTCTAATCTAATTAATTAAATTAAGTTGTTTCTGCAAAAGAACTTGCTAGTATTCATTAAAACCTTCATGTTTTATCCCAAGAGATCTGGTTTGTTTAAAGACATAAAAACGTCAATAAATTCCCAAATAAAAACCTCTTTGTTCAAGAACGCTGCTGACGAAATCCGAGAGTCTACATGACTCTTAAATAAAGCAACCAACTCTGTTTATGGTATCTTCATCAGTTAGCGAGCGATTACACAATACGTCAATGTCCTTATGTGGTTCAGTGAGACGGTAAACACTCTTTTACTGCAGGTCTATATCATTAAATATCCTGAGGCTTTCAAGTACGTTTCCACTGCCTGCGAGACCTTTCTGAAGCAAGGATGAGCAAAGCGCTTCCAAAAAAGGAAGATCTGACAGAGCTGTGGCACTATGACAAATACGGTCTGTTGATGGTACTGAGAAGAGACAGACAGAGAGAGATATGACAAAATGAGGAGAACAGAGATTGTGTTTATGCATCAGGAGCGTGAAAGATGGTGAAATGGCATGTGAATTATGATTATGTGACAGGGGTCCTCAGGCACACATGCCAGTTAACCAAAATACAACAGTTATTTAAAGGATATTACTGTGAAGATATGGCATAGCTATGTATGGTCTATATACGCTGGAACAGTATAAAGACAAGCTATTTGTGATGGAAATGCAAGCAAAATGATTAATGTATAAAATAACTTGACTTGTTACTTGAAGCCTTTATTTATAAAGTATTTTAAATACATGAATTATGCATTGTGACATCTTATATTGCAATGTAAGATATCGACACTTAAGCATTGTTGCACCTTTACAAAGTACAATGCAATAAAACACAACGATTTCAAATCCAACAATAAATTTGCATTTATAATGCATATGTAATGCCTGCATATATACTGTATTGTAATTCTGAAAACATACTATATAATGCATTACATTATGAATATCTAATGCATTATACATAACTCTTCAAATATAGTGTTAGCAAATACAGTAATCATGTGGTCATGTATATTTTTGAAGTAATAATGAAGTGCATTTCATTTTAAAAGTATTTCATTCACTAATCAAATGCTTTATAAATGAATAAGTCAACTTCAAGTAACTTATACAGCATAAGTTAGCTAATATTGCTTGCATGAACCACTGTCAGTGCATGAAGACATTTGCTTCAATCTATGTGAAAATGAAGACAAAAGTCTGGATACAAAAAAATTGGATACAAAACATCCAAATGTTTGGAAGTTGAAATCGTGCACTGCTGGTTCAATTGACAGGAAGTGGAAGTTAGAATAAACCATTGTAGATGGTACTTAGAAAAGGTCAAACCTTAACATTCACAGTGTCATCGAGAACACTTCAGAGAAAAAGACACAAAAATGACTCAGAGTTCAGAACACTACCGCGACTTGGGAAAATATTTTGCTGAGATGAGGCAAAACATTTTTTAATGTGGTCTTTTTGGTAACACTTAAGATTAGCGAACATAGTCAATATTAACTAGTTTAGTTTGAGTTTTCCCTCAAAATACACTTAATTACGGCTTATGGACAGTAAGGCAGTTGATGCAGCAGCAGCAGCAGCTGTGTTTAGGTTTTGGGTAGGGTTAAGAGACCTTAAACATGGACATGCCATAATATGTGCTTTATAAGTAGTCTTTAAATAAAGTTACCATATGGCTTCAGAAGACTAAAGCACACACTATGATTTGAATTTTATTTTTGCTAGCCATTGTTATTTTAAACAATATGGTTTCTAGGGACAAAAGGGTGCAAACCATCTAAGATGAGATTATTTTCATTTTTGGGTGAACTACTGTGATTTCACATTCAAAAGTACCATTCAAGAGCAGTGGGTGAAATCCACTCCCGCTTAAAGGAACCACTACAGTTTCCAGAAAGAGATTCTTTTAAAGTTTATGTGCAAAACCGCTAAATAGGCTTACTCATTCTTTACTTGAATCATGGAGAAGGAATGAATGGAAATATTTCATTTTAGGGTTAAATTTCCAACATGGCTGCCAAACGGAGAATATGCACAGCTTGCACTCCAATTTGTTCCATCAACTCACTCAGCCTTCCCCATAAAAACATCTGTGAAACGTATAGTAACTACCTTTCCAGCTTTCTAGGTCTGTGACCTCACCACTTTAGGCAGAAATACATCATTACTAAGGAATAGTTTTAGAATCATCATTTAAAACCAATCTAATTTGAATCCCACTACCAGTTTTCATACAAAATTCCAACTTACAGTAGTAGTAGTTTTCAACTACTATGATAATCAAGAAAATGCCAAAATGTAGCATTTTGATTTCTTTCTAATTAGTCAGAAATGCATTGTTGGTTTTTGTGTCAGTTTTTTATTTTGCCTGTTTTACTGCTTTTTAGAGGAGGGTGCAATATAGAAAGTCAGGAAATAATGGAGAGTTGTTTACGTGACTGGCAAAGGACCACGAGTCTGGACTTGACCTCGAGTGCCAGAGGTGCAACTGCACGGTACGTCAGTGTGATAATCAACACACCATCAGCGCTGACAGAAATATGGAAATACAAGATATTAAACAATAGCCAATAGGTCTCAAAAACAGAAACAGGACATGGCACACTAATTTCTTAGGATATAATCCTTTAAATTAAATATGATATATTATCATATTATGAATACTATTAGTCGTGGCCTAATGGATAGGGAGTTGGACTTGTAACCCAAAGGTTGTGGGTTTGACTCACAGCTTGACCATATTTTAGATCAACCCCATACCTAAACTGCTATACTATTAATAAACAGCAAATTACGACAATAGTGAGCAAATGACATTTTAACATAAAAAATATTTAACATAGTACTGTGTGTAGGTTCCGGAGATATTAATGTCTTGCGTCTCAATAAATGAGGATATAAATACAGTAGGCTACATAATTTAAACATTTCCAGAATTGCTCCGAGAGTTACTTCAAGAGAGTTTTATGTCTTGATAGAATTTAAAGGCACAATATTTTCACAGAGGAAAAATTTCAAGGCTGTTGTAATAATAAATAATAATGCTCTAGTGTAAAGCTAGCATAAGAGAGGTGTAAACTAAAAACTATTTGAACTTTATTCAAACTATTTTGCACTGATGTATTGTGTTGGATATATTTTTGTCCATCCAGTGGCTCATGAGATGAGGTTTTGAGTCCTTATAAAACGTCAACAAGCTGGAAAAAAATGTTTTTTGAGATGTAATATTGTTAAAACTAATTTCATAAAATTAGTATCGAACTCAAGGTGTCGAATGATTTTTGAACGATACCCATCCCTAATTGTGTGTTTTGGATATTGGATAAATTTTGGATTCCTTGACAATCAACAGAATTGTTTTAGAAGTTTGAAAACAATTATCTGAGGACATCAACACGTACACAGAAATAATGGTGCAGCAGATTTACAGATAAATGTGTGCATAAAGATAACAGGTGTCTAAACTTAACACTTTGCGAACATTGTCTAATTGCTAAAATGTTTGAAACACAGAAACAGCAGTCCGAACCTTACTCGATTCAAATAAAAATATATTGGCGATACTATTTCTGGAGTTAAGTCATTTAAACATGGATTTCAGGGTTGAGGAAAAAAAAAAAAAAAAATGAAGAGACTAACTATTTTGTGAGAGAATGACTTGCATATTATGTTATGAGTGAAACAATAACCTGCACTGTTAGCCACAGATGTATAGTGTAATATCACTTTAATTTAAAATAATGGTTTTCTATGCGATTATACTTTCAAGTTTTTAAAAGAAGTCTCATTTATTTTGATCAAAAATACAGTAAAATAAAGTAAAAATATTAATATTGTGAAATATAAATACAAAGTAGAATAGTGGTTTCTTTTGTAATAAATGTTAAGCTGAATTTTTAGCATCATTGCTCCAGTCCTGAACGTCACATGATCCTTTAGAAATCACTTAATATGCCGAGAAAGAAACAATTTTGATTATTATAAATTTTGCTGCTTCCTTTAAGGATTCTTAGAAATTTCAAAAGATCATCACTAATTGAATGACGAAATCTCTTGAGACATTACAAATGTCACTTTTTATCAGTTTAATACATCCTTGATGAATAAAAGTATCAATTAAAATAATTTTAAAAAAAAAAAAAAAAAAAAAAAAAAAAAAAACACCACCAAAATTTTAAACAGTACAATGTATAGTTAAATTTTATGTAGATTTACATATTTATACATTTTGCATAGGCTTTTTTTTTTTTTTAAAGCAAGACACATTTATGCAAATCCACAGATTCACCCACTATTCTGGGTGTATTTGCATCCGTTTTATGAATCAGCTGAATTTTTTTGCTTACCAGTTCTCTGTGGAGCAGCAGATGTGATGATTCGAGGGCTCATGTTTACGGCTGAAGAGGACGATGACAGCGAAGAGTGTGAAGTTGGGTTTCGTCCGTCTTTGATCTCAATGCTGAGGAAGGTCTTCATGTTGGACTCGGGTTCACCCCGGGTGTCGTGGGTCCCTAAAGATGCTTCTCCCTCAGGAGTCTGCACTTCTTCTGAACCACTACACACACGCCTGACATTTTCAGTGCGGCTGTGTGAGCCGCCCACTGCAGCGTGTGATTGGCTGGAGAAAAGCCTGGGCTGGGCCAACATGTTCTCCGTGACATTCCTCTCTTTCTTTGGGATGGAGGAAGAACAGGACGAGGTGTCCCAGGACCTCTCAGCAGACACTATGTTTGTAGAATGAGAAGAACTGTGGCTGATTTTAGGTGCACTCGTAACAGGTTCGGTGAACTTGCGCATCCTGTCGCGAACAGAGTTTGTACGAATGACGGGCCCAGAGAATGAGGCTTTGTTTTTAAAATCTGAAAAGAAAAATGCATTATATTAAAAAAGTTAAACCGTCTAAATATACATTAATATGTATTTCATAAGTACTAATAATACAGCCAATATACTAGTAATTTGCATGCAATTAAGCAACTAGTTGCTTATTTGAGTAATAATATTTATTAAATCTCTGACGTATCATTTGAAATCTTAGTAATCTCCAACACCTCTTCTTAACCTCTAGAAAAGACCTGTGTGAGAAGCTGTTGTTTTTTTTGTAAAAGCATAAGATTTAAAGGGACAGTTCACCCGAAAATGAATATTCGGTCATCATTTACTCATCCTCATGCAGTTCTAAACCCATTCATATTCTAAACATAACTGAAGACATTTTGTAATGAAACCTTCGATTTCTGTCCCTCCACTGAAAGTCCATTCAAACAAAACTTAACACAAGTTAATAAAGAAATCCATAAAAATCAAATGGATTAGCCCATAAGTTTTATTGAAAACAAGATATTTCTTATTAAATTATCAGATTTAATTTAGACTTTTATTCACATATAAACATAATATCAAATATGGACCACTTGTTTGACATTGATGACGGATTTTCCATTTTTTGGCTGAACTAACCCTTTAATCAAAAGTCTTCACTTGCTCTCCATCTAATTTCATTGTGTCTAGAATAAACAATTGTGAATGTAAGGTTATTAATTCCATCTCATTTGGGATTTTTCATCCCTACGGGTCATGCAGGATGTTTTGGTTTTAGCAGTAAGGGGGAGGAGACAGGAAAGACTGATTAAAGCATTACACTGGACTGGGCCTCTAAGCTTGTGAATGTGGTAATGGCCCTATTAGGTCATAAGGAAGAGTGAAGATCTTGGGATACGGCCTGCTGACTGCAAGAGGGTGACATCTCCACAATTTAAACAAAAGCAGAAGGACGCTGACTTGCTGCTGGCCAACTATACTGTCAGGTTTACATTATTTGAAAGTCATACTCGAATGAAGAAAGTGCAATTATAGATAATGAACCAATTATGAACTAAATCTAGGGCACAGTTAAATCCACCATTAATTAGCTAACAGTCTTTTGTGATGTATTTAAATGAGGACATGCAGAACTGCTCACCTGTATCCTTTCCATTTGTAAGAGAAGTCAAAAGAGCAACTCTACCTGATGAGATCTGGAGAAAAACATAAAAAATAAAAAAATTCTCATTAGGCATGAAAGCAGCAAAAATGTCTGTTTATAGCAGTAAACATATTAATTAATAATTAGTGCAGTAAAATGATTAACGGTAATTAAAATTAGCATCCAAAGTAAATGGATAATATTAACGTGTTAAAATAATATATTACATACATAATATGTATGTGTAAAATGTTTATATATAAATATGGACATATAAATACACACACATACAGCATAAAAATAACATGTATTTACATTTATATTATATTTTATATTAAAATAAATCAATTTAATATTTGAACAACTTTTGTCTTTAGTATATCCATGCATGTATTTGTATACAGCATATACATTAAATGTAAGAGTGAAGACATTTGTAATGTTTTTATTTCAAATAAATGCTGTTCTTTTAACTTTCCATTTACCAAAAAATCCTAAAAAATAGCACTGTTTTCACAAAAAAATAAGCAGCACAAATTATATATATATATATATTTCAACATTAATAATTCTTTTTTTATAAGCAGCAAATCAACACATTAGAATGATTTCTGAAGACTGCAGTAGTGAAGCTGAAAATTCACTAACCAAACCCACTAACTCTAAATATGATCAATAAGTAATAGTAATTTCTAGCCAAACACCCCCAATGATTTCATAACCACATCTGAACACTGTTATGGAACTGATGAACGTCTGAGCAAGTGGTGGATGGATTCAGAGATAAAACAGGACAATCTCAAACAGAGACAAATAGTACCTCCTGGTGGAACAAACAGAGCAAGGGTTCCCACGAGACACCTTTCATTTCTATTTACCTTCTGTCCCGAGATGTCTTCAGCTCTTTTACTGGTCTCATTCAGTGTGCATGCTTGTGAACCAGCTGTGCTTTGAAATAGAGTCGTCTCCATGCCGTTGTCTAGTTTCTTGAGGTCTCCATGCATCTGCAGAGCCTCTGAATTCAGAGCTGCCCTGACTTCCTCTCCAGCTGGTCCTGACCGTGAACTGTGGTCCCTCAGAGGAGGTTCAGCAGCGGACAGGGAGTCATGACTTCGGTCTGAGGCGCTGGAGTTCAGCCTCTTTCGCTGATGGGAGCTACTATCATTCGATTCTCCGGAGTCTGAACGCTCTCGGTATGAAGGAATGACTTCTGAGGAGGGCGAGCCATGATCGCATTGGATCCGCTGGGTCAGAGGGCAGGAGACTTTCTCTCTGACCAAAGGATCTAGTACTAAAACCATGTCAGGGTTTGAGGCTACAAGAGAAGACAATATAAAAAAAATATTGTACACTATAAAAACCATTACATCTATGGATACTCCAAGTAAACCAATATTTATAAGTATGTGTGTGTATATACAGATCTTGTTAGCATTTTAAAAATATGGGAGAATTAGGAATTGCATTGAATTGTAGGGCAAGGCCTAGCTAAAAATATGCATACTGAATGAATGAATGATTCATACTAAATTTCTTTCAGGGGACTTGCAAGATTTACACCAGCATGTATGGTGAAATGCTAGGTTAACCACATATAAAAGCAAATTTATGCTGCCAGGGACAGACAAAACGAACTGAACTAAGCCAAAGGAATGTCAGATGGTTATTGTAATGAGCTGTGAATGCTGGGTGGAGATAGGACATTTCCTTTCACATTTCCTGAATGTTTGCACACTCATAGCAAAAGCGGTTTGGGAGGACAGAGATATCCAGACACAGAATACATGGTGGGCACAGGAAGTGACATTAGCGTCTCACGTATATATTTAAAATTTTATACGTTTGCATGTCCAAGCTCAGATTTGAAGATTCTTGTACCTGAGCCTTTTTTGTTGTTCTTCTTAAAAAATAATTAAAATTGTGCAGCAGTTACTTTACTTGAGTTACCAATTTCAAACCTGAGACCTGGGATTTTGCATAGGGTGGTAAAAGCAAAAATTGCGACAAAAGATTGACATTCACGCGTCAGTCTCCGAGTCTAGCTGTAATGAGAGAGAGCTAATGCTCTGAAGGTAACAGCGTTTCTGAGGAGATCCCTGTAATTTGTAGGAAAGCAGTCTTGCCGACATCCTGATACTTTTCACATCTGGTCAGGAAGTATCGTTCTGTTTCCACCATTCTCAGATCTCTGAAGGAGCAGAGTACAGTCTGTGCTTTTGGGTTGCATGGTCTAAAAGTACACCGCATTCTTTTCATCACTTACAGAGTCAGGATTAGGGATGGGTATCGTAAAGGTATTACTTATCGATCCGGTACTTTAACGGTACTCTTATCTTTACTTTTAGTTGTGTTTTTAATATACTTTTTTTTTTCTTTATTTAAAATAAAATCTGTAGCCTAACAAACACCAATGTTTGAGCAAATATTACACAAACAAAACAAATGATTGTAAAAGAAATAAATAAATTCCAGTAAAAGAATGAACAGTGGTTACAGTTACAGTTTTTAACTGTAGCTTTAACCAAAACAGTTGCAAAATGCAGCTAAACAGTCAGCTGTGGCTAATGTTTATGTTTTATTAGACACATTATTTTTAATACAGACAGACTTTTTGCGCGCAAGACTGCCAACAATCAAGTGCAGGCAAAGGACTTTAACGTTATCACAAATTAGAAAAGGAAAAAATATGCTAGGTAGCGATTATTTAGCAATAAATAGGAATTTTTTTTCTCCAGTACCGACAGCAGAACCGTTAACGACAGAGCTTATCGATTCTTCGGTCTTTTATAATTTAGCAGCGGTACCATTAAGTACCGAGTTTTGGTGCCCATTCCTAGTCAGGATATATATGTTTGCTTAAATTAATAAATGTTATGATAATTATACAATCGTTTTTATAGCAAAATGCTGCTGAGAATGTTGGATTTTACATTTAATATTACAAAAGTAAAAATACAAAAAGAAAAAGTGACAGATTGCAAACAATTTAAGATATATATAGCATAAAATAATTGCTATAATCAATCAAAAACTCCCTTTAAATGACTCTCAATTAAGTGAATTTAAATGATGCGTTTAAGACGTGTTATTGCGAGATCTTGAGGCTTTGGCCCAGTTATGTGCTTAATTTGATTACCATCTTGTCTGCTTTGTTTACCACAAGTGATGTGGCATGCAAAGAAGTTCAGAAATCCAAACCTCAGACACATTCTTCTCCTTTAGCACAAAGACAGGCTCTCCACACTCTCAGGCAAATGCTAGGCTATAAAATAATGCATGTCAAACCAAAACACAGTCTCTCAATCATATCCGTTTAGATAAACAGATCTGTTTTAGCTGGAATGGAAAATGGGTTCGTTGTATCTTTTGTTGAAAGAATAGTTTACTCTGCAAAAATTACAGAAAAAGCACTAGTCATTGAGTCACATTGAGTAGAGTATTAACTCTATTTTAAGTGTTGCATCTTTCCCACAATTCATGTTCTTCAACCCAAATGGTGTTTGTATAGAAAAAGCCCTTTTGTAAATCATATTTATCTTGCAGAATAGAAATCTAAATTGAGATATCATTTCGTATATTCAAAGTCAATTGTATTATATTGACCTAGTATTTTTGTCATTTATGACTGAGTATATTTTTTTGTCAATTTTGACTGTGGTTGGCGGTTCAAAATCATAATTATTAAAAAAAAAAAAAAAAAATTATATATATATATATATATATATATATATATATACATACATATATATACATATATACACACACACACACACACACACATACATACATACGTACGTATGTATGTATATTTGCTTTTAATTCTTAACTTTGTCATTGTATGTCATTTATTTTATGTATTTAGGGGTTCAAGCGCGTAGCTAATAACTCCTAAACCGGATGTCGTAGACTCAAAAACTCTACATCATTGTAATCCTTGGGTCCGGGGAATTCAAAAATTGTCACTGCGAAAATTGGTCTACGGCGCACCGTTTTTCCGCAAATTCTGTCTCTGTGTGTGTCTGTGAGCCTATTGTCCATTTTCGATGTGCTTAAATGTCAGACATACATCCAGGTTGTCCTATACAACCCCAAAACCCTTCCAATGCTCGAACCCCGGTAATTGCTGCTTGCAGCTATATTTTATTTTATAATCTCTTGGATGTTCAGTCCTTTGGCCTACATTCTAGCGTAAAAAGCTATATAAATAAATGAGACTTGAGTGATAGAGATAATGAACTATAATAATGAGATAAAATGTCCAAATTGAATAGTCAAATTGTCCAAAATGTCCAAATTACATAACATGTAATTATGTAGAAATAATAATATCTGTCAAAATGCTTAAAAAGAGCAATCTGTGCCAAACTTTAAAATTTGTGCATGACAAAAAGCATGTCCTTCCCTTATTCTCCACAACAACTGTGCATAAATGCTTTCCCTGTCCTGTCCCAGCCCCAAACTTCCTTTGTGTCTGTCAGAATAACAAACAGTGGCTTCCCAAAATGTCTAATTTCTGCACTCATTAAGGCCGTCTTCGCTTGGCCCTGCTCTCACCCTGGCCAAAATTACTGGGTTGAGCAGCTGAGTAAGGACCACTAACACCACAAATGTCAGGGTCACAGGAAAGAAGTTTTACTCTAACAGACTTTGTGTCTAAATATAAGGGTTGACCTGGTGGGGGATGAAAGTCTGTGGGACAGGCATAAATAAGCTTCACATCTCTACGGGTGCTCAATGCCACCCCCCGGCCTTGTCTACCTTCATGTGGAATATTTATTTTCTCAGATGGACATTCAGATAATTGTTTTGTGCGATTTTACTTGCCTTCTCTGTGGTTCTCAATTCTCTCTGATCGGTTGATGAATGCTTCGGCCTTGATGTTCTCTTGATCGCTCTGCAAAAACAAATAAACTTACAAGAAATGCATTTCCTCTGACTGCAAAAAGGTTTTCTTGTCTTGCTTTCCATTACAAATATCTAAACATACTTAAAACAAGAGATACATTTACCTGAAAATCAAAAAAGTCTTATTCAATGTCAAAATCATAATGACTAGAGAACAATATGTGATCGGAATCACTTAAAGATTGTATGCAAAACCAGAACAATTGATTGGTTGGTCAACAGACAACATGTATAATAACTTTCATAATCAATCGCTATGAAACTTGCCAGATGAGAATGTCTTCTGCTGCGTTTACAGCATCCTTTTCCATAAATGCTTAATATATAATATAAATGCCCATTACAATATATACAAAATTCTGCACTGAAAGATGTCCTTAAAACTAATTATAACAGGCTTTCAATTGCCTATAGCTTCAATTTTAAGCATTTGCTACTCGTTCGAGCACAAAATTACAGAATATAAATAAATATTCTTTCAGTTTAACCAGTCTGAACCTTTGAGTCTGCAATTTCGTAAAGAAGGCTGAAGGAACTAAGATGTTTAGTGTTTGCTTAATGCCGTGGACTTTAAGTCTTTTTGGCTTAATGGAGTTTGTCTACCTGCTGTAAAAGGATTAAGAGTTATATGGTACAATAAACACCGAAGCGCTGTTAATCAGCAGCCCAATACAAACGGATATAATCTGCATTATGCGAGGTCACGTGTTTGTGTTTCAGACCAGCTGAAGTCTTAGAAGCCAGTCTGAGAGAGCGATTTAAACCTAAAATGTAAATGGGTGACTAACATGACTATACTCTCCCACATCAAACCTGCAAGATTTTACTTGCAAACAGCAAAGCATTGCTTTTCTCTCAGTGAAAAACAGATATAAAAGCAAACAGACGCAGAAACTGCTCAGCAGCAGTCACGTTCATATTTCTACACTATAATTATAAGTCGGCTGCCAGAGAAACACTTGAGAAATGGCTTTTTCTGAAGTTCAGACCAAGGTTGCTGTTAAAGGGACATTTCACCCAAAAATAAAGATTCTGTGAACTGGAGCGGCTGCATTCATGCTTAAACGTTGCATATTCCTTGAACAAAACTATGGCATGACTTTAAACCACTCTGATTATAGTGCACGGGCTGCATGGACAACTTTATTTACTTTTTTGTTCTTTAGGTGCTTAAAAGCTCCAGTCCCCATTCATCTTTCCTCTACAGAAAAAAGTCAGTTACATTGCATGTGGTTCTAGGAGGAAAATTTATGACTGGTTCTTATTTTTGAGTGAACACCTCTATGCAGCAGATTTAGTCCTTTCTGACAGGTTTAATCCATTGATTGTGCTGCAAGAGTTTCAGATGGTGACCACAGTAAACTGTGAGCCAAATGGACTCTCCTGAACTCTCTGAACATCTCTGTTTTTCTCCCACTTGTATGAAAAATATGTTTACCCACATAAAGCTGTATGTCTTATAAATTGCTCAATTTTGAGGTGGCTGAGTGCACAAAGCTCATAAGATCTAGCGTGTGTGAAGCAGTCAGTGTCATTTTCCATGAGCGTCTGGATAAGTTTGGTGAACCACACACACTTAACTCGCCATGAGTGAAATACAGTAGCAGGGCCTGTCATTTTGGCTCCAACACACACATACACGCACACACATATTCGTTAAAAGGAAAGATGAAGAGACCATACCCCATATTCACTGAATAGCTGCCGTCAGCTTTACCAGCAATCAGACTCTCAAACTAATTTTTTTATACATTGTGAACACCTAATACTATGAGATTATGTTTTTTTTATTAAATACAGACACATATCTAAAAAAAAATAAATTAAAAAAAAAAAAATATATATATATATATATATATATATATATATAAAATACACACACAAATATATATATTTCCAATACATGATAGTTCTTATGATATTCTTTCAGAGAAAAAACTAATCATGGTTTCCACAAAAATATTCCACAAAATCATAAATAAAAAAAATCATTAAAAAAAAAAAAATCAACTTTGCTTAAAAAAAAAAAAAAAAAACCAACAACAAACTAAACTAAAATTAATTCAGCTACAATTAACTATTTAAATTATTATTAGAAATTGCATCAGCCTTTATGAACAGAAAAATAGTTAAAAATACCAAAAAGCATTTAAAATAATTAAAACATGATAGATAGATATAGATATAGATTGATAGAGAGAGAGAGATAGACATACATGTATACACACACGATAACATTATGTGGATGTGAAAATTTAATTAACTGACTCATGACACAAAGTTAAATTACTTCAGAATTGAGCAGTGAAAAATTTGTATGCTATTTAATCCCTGTTATTCTTCAAACAAAGTAGTAATTCTGACACAACTTTAATTCATACCAGCAAAACTTCTAACAAAACTTTTTAATGTATTAACAGCAGCATTTTATAACAACACGTTAAGTCATTTACCTTCTTGTGGAGTTCCTGTCTGTTCCTGCTCTCAATCCACACGTGTGTACGCAGCACTGAGCTCTGCCTACCATACACACAATCACACTGGCCACTCCCCTTCTTCCTGACCACACCCACTCTCTTCCTCCATCCCACCTCCCACCTTTCCTGCTCAACTCAAGTCCCTTGCCTCTTTTTATAAACCAACATATAAACCGGTGAAGGATCCTCAGTCTTAAACTTGAAAATCTGTGTGTCTTCATGCATCTTAAAAACAAGTTGCATTTTAGGAAATACAACCCTTTTTTAATTACAAAAATATAGTCTACAATTAATAATAGGCTAATAATATTTGCAAACTTCATAAATTAACAAATTAAAATTTTTAGAGTTCCAATCTTTGTGCACAGGAAAAGATGTCAAACTGAGATACAACACAAAAGCAAACATGAAAGCACAAACGGAAAGACCTCACGTCACCAAAGGAAAACATTCAAAGGCGAGAGTTCTGCTGGTGCACACGAGGGAAAACACACAGGAAAAACAGTCTTACTCTGGACAAAAGTAAGCTACTGTACACAAAGCAGATGTAAATGTCAAGGCCATTCTTCCATTTAGCCCTGTTTCTTTCAACACATTCTATCTGTCATTTATTACACAATATAGATTGTATTGTCCCTGTTGAAAGAAAAGAGGGAAGATATGGCCAATAATAATCATGAAATATGCATTTCCTCCTATCATACTTGCTTTACATTTCAAGAATTATTCTGTTACCAAAGCTGTAGGTTAAACTGAAGCTGTAGCACTTTAAAGCCATTGTCTATTTTAAGCTAGAATACTACATCTATGGTGTTTATGATACACTTTTACTTATTTACTCCACTTTCATTGTATTAAAAAAGTGCAACTTTTGAGTCAAACGCATTTTAGGGATTTAAAATTCATTAAATATTCTAGACTACGACTGCTGTGATTCACTATATAGTGCTAATTGCAGCATCCCATTTAAAAGACATGGAAATCAGTTTAAAAATAAAGTTTAAAAAATATGTTTTTTTATGTGAACATATTTTAAAATTACATTATTGCTGTTATCTGAATTTTCAGTCTTTATCATTATCACATGGTGCTTCAGAAATTGTTCTAATATGCTGATTTGTTGCTCAAAAAATAATTTCTGATCATTATCAATGTTCATTATGTTTTTAGGATTATCTGAAGGTTCAAAAGAACATTATCTTCCTTAAAAACTGAGAAGCTGAACACAACAGGGCCTTAATTGCACAACAAGAACATTAGATTAGAGACTAAATTTGTTCTGAGAAAAGATTTTGGCAAAATAGTATATTCCGCCCCCTATAATAAACACCTTGTGTGCTGCCACTGAACTAAGTGTCTGCCATTCACAACTGAAAGAAGATGGCTGGGAAGTTTTGCATTTTTATTCAGATGTTGTTTTAAATAGTTATGAAAACTGACGGACGACTAGTTCATTGTAATCATTTCTTCTTTGACTCCTGAATAAACTTTACCATATTACTATAGGGAGGTTTTCCCTTTATTGACTTATAGCTGCTTATATCCAGATAGGACTGTTGTCAAAACAGAGCCAGACAGAAGCAGGACAGAGGAGGTCGATACGGTCACACTGAATCTCTTTATAAAAATTGATATTGTTTCTTTTCCAGTGCAGAAAACACATAATTTGTTGTTAGCTATTACTTTTTTTAGTTAATGTGGTAGATGTTCTGCAAGTTTGGAGGTGGGGAAGTTTGCAAACAATTGTAACAGATAGGTAACTATGCTGATTTTCAAATGCCTCCAGAATGAGAAAGAAAGCCTAGCTGAAATAATGTCTGAAAAAGAGCAATGGAAAGAAAGGAGTAACTTGAGGACAGTGAAGTGAAAAACATATGACAGTGAGGAGTGGAAAGGGATGTGGGTTGATTAAGGTAAAAGAAGTAGAATTTTTAACATTCTCCACATTTCAGTGAAATGATGAGGCACCATAAAGTCATTAAAGGACAAATGCACGTGTGTGTGTGTGAGTGTGTGTGTGTGGAATAAAGATGGGGAAAACAATGAAAGCAAAAAGAAGAAAGAATAGAAGCTTGCTTACTTTCCCAGTATACCTATTTACATATTAAAAAAACAAATACATAACACAAAGTTTTCAAAAAATTGTGAATTTATAATTCATTGAGAAGTAATACAGTCAGATATTTAGATAAAAAAAATAAATAAATAAATAAAAAAAAGATTTAGCCAAAACACATTTGTGCATGAAACAAACTTAAAGTTAAAGCTCTTTAAAATAAAGTTAAATAGCTAAACTAAAGAGCTAGAAATAAAGCACTCAACCAAAACTGCGCTCACATAATTTTAAACATGTATTCCTATTTTTGTGATTAGACGGGCAAAAACAATATGAAAGCCCTGATTCCCATTCTCACTGTATCCTTGAACTTTTCGACAGGCCAAAACAATCTCCAGTCCCACGTCTTCAGATTTATCTCTCCTCATTCCACATTAAGCCCCAAATTTCAGCCTAGTTATCCCTGAGATTTACCGCTCCTGATATTCACCAAGGCACATTTGCTCACCTGTAGGTCAAAGCTGCTTTGAGGATTTTGTCGTCGCTCTGTTCTTTGGCCAGCGGTCTGAACCTTCTCTAATGCTCCTGTGAATGAGAACGGGGAAATATAAACACACACAGACATATAGAGATATTTGTCCAGCCCTTTAGATAGAATCTCACCTCGTATCTCCTCATCTCTGAGCCGGCGAATGGCTGCCCGAATGAGTTTTCTCTCTTCATATTCACTGGCGCTTTGTAACTTGAAAGAAAGAAAAACAGAGGGCAAGACACAAAAACAGTATTTAGCTTGACATGAATGATATTTAGGCCCACACAGAATGTGAACCCACAGAATTCCACTGAAACAAAATGTTGGGATATTTCCACGGAATTCAAACAATTCCACAAAACTGGTAATTAAAAATATTCAAAATAATCAGATGAAGTTTAGTACTCTCAGCTCTGATTCACATATTTGAAGGAATAGGTGACCGAAAAATGAAAACTTGCTTAAAATGTACTACCCTCAGGCCATCCAAGAAGTAGATGAGTTTGTTTCTTCATCAGATTTGAAAAAAATGTAGCATTACATCACTTGCTCACCACCAGATCCTCTGCAGTGAATGGGTGCCATCAGAATAAGCCATGATACATTTGTTTCTTACAAACATGCATCTTTTGGCTTCACAGGATGTTAATTGATGGACAGGAGTGGTGTGGATTATTGTGATGTTTTTATTAGCGGTTTGGATTTTCATACTGACGGCACCCATTCACTATCTGTGATGGCGGATTAATGGTAGATTTCTCCAAATCTGTTAACACGAAGAAATAAACTCATCTTGGATGGCCTGGTGGTAAGTAAATTATCAGCACATTTTTATTTTTGGGTCCTTAAAATACTTTTTGCATATTCATACTGCAAAAACAAGACAGAAAAACAACTTCATGTGGGACTTGGTAATTACAGAAAGTAAAAAGTAATGTTTATTTACATTTCACAGAAAAAAAAAAAACCCACCCCATTATAACAGAAAATTGTATGCAATTTGAATGTGCTCTTGACATAATTCACAAATTAACATATTATACATCAGTCAATCTCCACCATTTACGTTTATCAAGAACAATAAACCTTACAAACCTCATAAACCTTAGGAACCTGGGTTCTTTGCAGCCTTCTGTTTTACACTAACAAAGAGCTTACAGTACGTTGTGTGTTGTTGGCTTTTTCTTTCATGATTTTGGTGATATGACAACTTTCCATACGGGGCAGAAACATTTATCAACCATCTCCAAAATACTACGAGCGCCATCTCACTCAAGGAATGTTGACAGGAACAACACAACAGCATCATAGACAAACAGTTTAGATCTTTATACATTGTCTTACCAGCGCAGTAAGTTCTTCGATGTTACTTATAGCTTGAATCTTCTCTGACAGCACGTCTAATGAAGCAGGACTGCAAATACAAGCAAACAGATTCAGATTCAAAATGTAAAGGTTTATGTTATACAAGGCTTTCCACTGTGTTTTGTACAACATATTCTTTCATTTGGCATAAACAATAACTCTTAAATAATTAAGTAAATTCTTCATACCGGCACTGGTTTTCTTTATCTTCATGTCTGCTCTGGTGCGCACGTCTGAATCGCTTGCTAGTTAGCGCAGCCTCCATCTCTTCAATCTCACAGCGCCGCAGCTCCCGGATCGCTGTACGGATCAGACGCCGCTCATCTATGTCAATAGTTTTATCAAGCTGGAGAAGCAAAGAACAAGTCAACTTTGAGTTATTCTTTTGGGAAGGAGCTGTTGCGGATGTGCTACATTTTCCTTATCTCACAAAAGGATGTGAGATAAACTTCTTAAATATCTACGACACTGGTTAAATAATGGAAATTGTTTTTATTTGCACATTCTTGGCATCATCTTATGCTCACATTTTTAAATCGCATTTAATAATTAATGACTAAACAGTTGTGGGATAATTAATCAACATGCCTGATGTTTACTTTTAGACCTGGATACATTTCTGTTAAATTTACTTATAAATTAAAAATGGTTTTTAATTTGTCCTTCTAACTATGTCCACAAGAGAAACGCAGTGGCCTAGATAAAGAGGGTGACACATTTACCCACTGACACTTATCTACTCTCTCTAATCGAGGTCATGACCTGGAATGTCCAGCTGAAGACATGAAAGCAGGTCATCTGCACAGCAGGTGAATAATAAACGTTCATTATATTCACTCTATAGTAATGGTTTTACATTTTGGCCTATTTCTCTGAGATTTTCCTGAGCCGATGCCCTAAACCTCTATACAGTTTCTGCATTTGGTGGTTTGGGATCTTACAGCATATCCATTACAGCCTACATCATCAGAATGGAGTGTGGCTATGGTTTATCATCAATAGGAAACAAGTGTGTCAGGTGGAATTGACTTCCGTATGTCTTATCAATACATCCATAATATTGTCCTGTTTGACTGAAAAATGACTGGACTATTCTAGACAGAGCGCCAGAGAATTATATCTCTGAAAGCCTACAGATGATTCACAAATATTTTGTGATCATAATCATACATGATCATAATAAACAGAACCATATTAATCAACACTAAATGATTAATTTAATATTAAACATAAAAGTGATATATAGTGATTTACTCTGAAGAAATTTAGCATTACATCACTTGTTCACAAATGGATCCTCAGCAATAAATGGGTGCCGTCAGAATGAGAGCCCAAACATTTGATAAAAAAATTCCCAATAATCCACAAGTAATCAACACAACTTGTATTACGTCTTTTCAAGCAAAAAACTATGTTGTTAGAAACAATCCAGCATTAAGGCGTTTTTTAACTTTAACCCACCCATATCCATAATAATGCATCCCCTTTTGTGCTCTCACATCGAAACGAACCTCTGCATATTTCTCTCATGATTCAGACAGACAAGTTTTTCAATGGAGGAAGTAGTATTGTGAATTATTGACCAAAAAATAAATAAATAAATAAATAAAAAAAAAATTATATATATATATATATATATACACACTTATTGGATTGCACTGTTTTTCTCCACTGCTTTCCTTCCAAATTAGCAGCTTATGAATACAGATGGAAACAGTCCAGACTCCAGCATCATGCAAGGATAAGTGCATTCACATCTGGTATCCTCTCGGGTGGTCTGTTGATCACAACTGAACAGCAGACACTACAGGTGTAATAGGGTCTTGGAAATGCATAATGAGTAAACCACCAAAAAGCATGTGGAACTCCTATGGGGTAAAAATCCACCCTGTGAGTAATTTTTCACACTTGTGTAGTCTTAACTCCAAAACGGCAGGAGTCATATATACTTTTCAGGAGTGCTAAATTTGACTCAAACTGAGTTCATTGTACACTGGCTTTTTTGCTGTTAGGGTGATGAAGGTAAGACTGACGGAAACTTTCAATACTCCATCAATCTTGATAATGGAAATAGATGCAAAAGCAGAGAGAGAGAGAGGGAGAGAGAGATGTGAATCAGCAGTCCATTCCAGCTTCAGCATGACCATATAAGGCCACGGGCCTCAAAACCCCGCCCTCGGGACTGTGATGTGGGGCTGAATAAGAGAGAGGTGAAGGTCAAAGTAAGAGAGCAAGATAATAAGAGTAGTGACACACATTCAGTAAGATGAGCAATGACCTGGAACACCTCAATGTCTGTGAGACGCAACATAAACATTTCCATTTCCTAGACGTTACTTCCTTAAAATTTCCAAAGGAAATTCAAGTTCATTTAGTTTATCCAAACAGACTTAATAGCGCACTTGTGGTATGCAGGTAGTCGCTGTCAAATGTGGGATTACTATTTCCATTGCTAAAATCTAAGAATATTTTTAATGCCACCTTTTACAAAAATGGGTCAGCACTATATGAACGACCACACATGGAAGTTTTGTCATAATACATGGTACATTTGAGTGAAAAAAAAAAATGTTTGATGTATAATTTTGGAACAGAAAGGCTGTTTCCACACATAAAACCCTCAAACAAAACCTTGAAGTCCTCTTACTGCTTTATCCAAACTATAAGTAAAGTGTTGTCCATAATTCACTTCATAATAATAATAATAATACGTAATAAATATTAGGGATGTACATATTTTCATATATAATCTGATCTGACTGGACGATTTAAGGTCATGTAAGGTCAGTGTCAGGGTTCACATGACACGTGAACACATTTATAAAAGTTCTGGAATGTGGCACTAAGAAACTAAAGAAAAATAATTTGATGCATTTCTTAAAATTTGTGCTGTCAAATCAATAAACAAAGACAACAAATGCATCGGAGGAAAATGGCAATTACAAGAGGGGTTAGAAGGCAACAGCATAGAAATAAAAACATGGTTAATGATTCCTGAAAATATTGTTTATAAAATATACAACGATCACAAGAAAAAAAAAAAAAACATCGCTACCAGATGTTTCTGCAAAGTTAGATTTCTCTTGAAGCAAAAAAAAAAAAACAGTAGTGCAAAGCACAGCTCACTAGCAGTGATGTTAAAGGTGACCCGTTTAATTTTTCTAAACCCAATCCCTGCTCCCCAGAGAAAGCTCAAAAATATTTTTTAATGCACACACACACACACACACCTTGACTTTCCTGAAATGAAAGAGGGTGTCACGGTCCACTACCTCCAATTCTGTTCTTTCAATCCCATTCAAACTTCCTGCATGATCTCATCCAGCACCTGAGTTACTGGGCAGCAGATGTCAAGTCACGTGACAAAATGAGTCACATGAGCTTTTACCACAACCAGAAACTGAAAATGAAGCACTGATCATCACTGATTAGAGTGTCCTTTTCAAAGATCTTTTCACCGGAAGCCATTCAATTTCAGTCAGCCGGGCAATCTGAGATAAGCAACAGTGCCTGCTGGTGATGTGACAGGGGTGTGTTCATGACACATTTTAAAAGGAAAGTTCACACAAAAATGAAATTCTGTCATCATGTGCATGGTTTCAATCACTTTTGATCATATTTGAAACACAAAGACCTTTTGAAATATCCACACAACCAAAACTTTAATGCTTCAAAAAGTTTAGAAAGAGATCATAACTATTTAATCCAAGTCTCCCTTATATGATTAAAATATTTCATTTAGGCTTATATTCACATATAAACATTGATCAATGCACTAGAGATTAAACTGTTTGTCAATAAAGCATGACAAAAAATCTGGATACATTAAGCAATATTAGTAAGAGCCTCTCCCATGAACCAATGGATGAATGATTAAGATGAATGCATAAAGCAGAACAGACTGCTTACAGAAAAGTTTTGACAGAGTTTTCCTTTCACCTTCCCTCTGTATATATATATATATATATATAAGACGAAAATATGGACTATAATTAGACATTACTAATTGGTTTAAACTCCTACATTTTTGCTTTATGGAGACTGAAATTCATCCTTATAGAATACTGTTTTGGGTCACCATCGACTTCCACAGTAGGAAAAAAAAAATACTATGGGAGTCACTGGTGGCCCAAAACAGCCTGGTTATGTTCGGCAGAACAAAGAAATTCTTACAGGTTTGGAACTACTTGAGGGTAAGTAGATGATGAAAGAATTTTAATTTTTGGAAGAATTATTCCTATGGGGCAGTTTCCCGAACAGGGTTTAAGACTAGTCCTATATTAAAATAAATGTCAAGAGCTGTCTAAACTGGAAAAGGCTTGCACTTATCTTAAAATACATCATTGCCATTATTTGGTCTTAAAATGCTCACAGATAATGCATTTTTGTAAGACATGTTTCTAAAAATTCTTAAATGTCCTAAATTAGCAAAGGTCTAGTCCTGGCTTAATCTAATTCCTAACCGGGAAACTGGCCCTTAAGGTTTTGTTTAAAAGCATGAAAAGGCAACCTGAAAAAAAAAAAAAAAAAAAAGATTCAAACCCTATTGAGGACAGCAAATGATGTAAGAGACATGAATGGCAATTGTGGTCTGCATAAACAGACACCGATTATACAGCCTTTTGGGAAGCTATATCAGGAAATGGCTTCAAAGTTGAGGAGAACAACTATTAAGACAAATAAACATCCCTAATGAAAAACTAATTGAAACTTCAATTCCTCAATCTTGAACAAGAAAATCTATATTCACAGGCAACTAAAAATAAACCCTATAGTCAACAAGAAAGTTGTTGCTCCAAAATCCATGAGGGACTGTGACACTCCTGACCTCTGTGGAATCGTGTCTCACAGACATCCAAACATTGTGAAGAGGGGAGAGTGGAAAATATTTGCAGGGGGAGAAAACAGAGGTGGGAATCTGCAGTACTTTCAGACTTCCTTCAGGACCACACAGCTCTGAAATCATGGTAACTGAAAATTATTTCAATCCCTAATGGTAACGTATCAATCCTGAATGGGTTTAGCATGTTTTTACGCAGCTGTTAAAATTTCAGAATACAATAACATTTTGAAGAGTGCTTTTTGCTTAATCTTCAACACACCTGCTCCCACTACACTAACAGCAAAGCATCTTTGAAGTGTAAATGCGGCCAAAACCATTATACTATTATTCAAATACAACTTCAGAACTGAATGATTCTTAAATGAGAGCAGTGAGTGGTTTTACATCCCATATTTACATTTCCCTGAATTTTTTTTTTTTACATAAATAATTCAACATAATAATAGGAAATTTGTCAGTGCATTTGGCTGTTCATGTGCAGCCCCATTACAGCAAAGCACAAGACATTTTTTATAAGTATGCGCCTAAACACTATTTATTTATAATTTCTTTTAGTATTGACGTGATACGAAACTATTTAGTTCTTCTGAAAGTTCTGTTTTATGGACTTTCTAGCAGGTCATAGGTGGTCATTTTTAGCCGTTATTCAGTCTAAATGCTCAACCAACTGGTGGGGTCTAGATTAACCAGGTAAACCAGGATAGGTTAGTCAAGCGAGCTGGCTAAGCTGGTTGAGAGCCAGCAACAACAAAACCCTCTACCATGTTACAAAAATCAGCCTAACCACTTTCTGTCATGACCAGATTGTTCCAATAGAGCGGCCTTTCTGTAAACATGCCTATGAAAGAGGAATAAGGGTGGGAGAAAACAGGCGATATTTATTTTTCCCAGTTGCTCTGAATGCAGGTTTTGTGCTCTGACGGTTTAAACCTGCCTTACAATTTAGCTTTATGAAGCTCATGACTTAAGTCACAGAAGAGCTTATTCAATTGTGTAGGAATTCGTTATGCTGTATTTCTCTGCGTTATGCGGAATTTTTCTGTTAGGACATTTTGTTGGCATATGCTATATCTATTTTAGAGACGATTCCCCCATGAACGTAAATAATTCAGTGTTATTTGTGAATGACACACCACCAATCCAAGATAACGTGGTGTGTGAAACACCACAACCCAGTTATTAATGTGCTAATTAATAAACCTCAGAAGTCAATCTGGCATGTTATTTATTTAAAAGTTGATCTCCTCTTGATTTCTACCACTAATTTGCAGAGACTGCAGGACAGTGTGACTTAAAATTAATCACACTAAACTGAATAACTTGTTCTCAGTTTAAATGCTGTGATTTTGTACTCACAACTTTGTTCAACCGCATGTTTTTTATACTCATGGAAGTGTGCTACACATAAAAGTGTCTGCGACACTCTTGAGGAAAAAAAAAAGAATACACAGTAAATCTAATTCTAACCAATAAAGCACTTTGCAGTGCTGTCACTCAAAGGATCCTGGAGTAGGCGACGCTTGCAGCTGTATAGGGTGGTATTGTTGCGCTCAGAGAGGCTCTCAGAAGCCCACTTCATGCTCATTCCTGGCAGTTTCACACAGTTGCTCTTCATTCCAACCACCACTCACTGAAAATGAATTGTTACCCTTCAAGCACCTCATATTTGGCCTATGGCAACATGATTGTCACGACAGCCACTGACTCAACAGAAACCAGACGACTGAAGGTGTTGCTCATGACAGATGGAACATTTAAGGGTTAAAATGTAAACACTAATTTGTCCCAGTCATTTAGGACTATCTGTCGATCAACCTTATCTAGGAACTCCTGCTGCTTTACACCTAATCTGTTTGTTTGGTTCCTTTTTATCGGTTTCTCTCAGTCTCATATTGCGCACACTGACTCAGGCTCAGTTACATCCTGCTGCTTGTTTGGACATTTCATTTTTCCACTCATACAAATTCTGTTTGATCTGTCTGGTGAATTTGTACCATCACTCTTGACTGAACAGCTGACTCATGCTCTGTCGGTCTGCAGTATGCATACATATCATCCTTGTTGTATTGTTTGGTTTGTAAAATACCTTGTCTGAAAATGCTTCATAAAGTAATCATAAGACACTTTAACAGCAAGGAATGAATGATCATTTAACATTCAACAGCTTTTTCTCAAGATTAATATGTCAGGAGTCTTCATCAGTGATCAATTTTAAACAAATTTCTCATATCTACGTTAATATTTTCATCTTAATTTTAATGACTTCATGTCCTTTTTATTTATGATGTTTTGGAAAAGCACTTATAAAAACCTCACTGAAACCAATAACGTGATGATATTATAAATCTTTTACCTCTTTTAGTATTTGTCTATTGTTTTATTGGTTTGTTTGTTTTTCCAATATAAACCTGTGAACTCAGGTGTCACAATCATGAATAGTTAGAAATAATCTACAATAATAGAATAGTCCTGTCGACAACATCAGCACGGTGGTTAATGTGAAGGTTTAACTATAATAAGCCTTCTTAACAGACATTGTTAATTTTTAACCATTTTACAACATGACACGTGCGCTTCAGCTCGCATATTGTTTACTGGGGCGATTTTATCATACAGATGTGAACACTAGATAAAGCACGTACCACAATGTAAAAAAACTAAATCGATGCTAAAACTAAAATCAATGACTGATAAAATTAGAAAGTGCCATTTCTGAGTTGAACTCACCAGATTGCGGAGCGAGGTCTCATCCATGCTGGAGTATCGCTTCTCGGACATCTTCTCAGACATTTTATTACCGGCTTGAATGGCTAGCTCATTCGATACGAGTGTGAAGTACTGTTAAATTAACCGTCGTATACACATAATAAAGAGGCTCGCGTTGAATACATTAAAGAGCAGCTCTCCGCGCGTCTGTTAACTCGAGGAAGATGCTCTCTGATAGAAGCGGCAGACACGTCTGTGGTACAGCCTGACGAAAAAAGCGGTCAAATTAAAAGTTCCCCTTGTTAACGACCTGCAGCAGTTTGTTTTCGCACACTCCAACCGTTTCACGGTTCACGGCGGCGTCAAGACAGACTACATGCCTGCGGAGTCACGAGCGGTGAGTGATTTGAGTTGACGCCCCGCCCCCTACACTCCGCCAGCCAATAGCAAGCCGGCAAATTCAAAACCTCACACGCTCAAATAAGAATGATATGGTCTGATTGGTTTAACAAACTAATACATTTTTATTTGTTTTGTTTTTTTGTTTTTACAGTAAATAATCTAGCTCGGCGATCAATCAATTCAATGTCACATTTACTAATTTCCTCCACGCCCTGTCTCTCCTGTCTGCTGACTAACCGACTTGTGCAAGACATGACGTGAAACCACTCAGCATGGCCTGCAGCGTAATAGACACAGGTAAGTATATTTTAAACCAAACAATCAAAAACGTAGAATATAAGTAAACAGTTGATTTCAAAACAGGTTTTTCAAATTGTTACATGGACTTTGGCACTCAAGAGATATGAATGATAATATTAGTTTTTTTTTTTTTTTTTTGCATATCCAGTTTTATACAGCATACTAAGCAAGAGCACTGCTGTTCAAACATCACTTTTTTGGTGTACACAGTAGTGTAGATCAGTGTACGTATCAGTGAAAAACACCTTATAACAAACATTCAAATATGAGTTCAGTTAACCAATGATTTGGCAATTACCAAAATATAGATATGTAAGTCTCTCAGGTGCCTATCCTTTCACAAGCTTTAGAACTATAGGGATAACTATGAAAACGTACTGTAAATTTAGTTATGTAAAATATCCTTTATCAGTATTTCACTTTTGAGGTCAGAAAGTCAAAACATTAACATGTGGCTACCCAAATTTTGTGTGACTGATGCACATTCTGTGATTAAAATACTAATGGCTAAAGGTTATTTTGGAAGACATATCTTTGCAATGCGCATTTCAGTGCCAATTATTTTGGAGAATCTGTCACAATGTAATGCAGGCTTCGCAAAGGGTTTGTAGGAGGCACTATAAACTGTATTACAGGCATTGTAAACAGTATTACTATATTACATTCTAAACCATATTACATTATTAGAAAACCAAACAGCCTGTGAGTGAGCACTGAATATCATTTCAAATGCAGAGAGGACAGAGAAGCTAAAAAATGGCCAAATAATAATATTATAACTAATAACTAATATTATTAGTGGACCTCAGGTGGAAATAATACCCCAAATATTTATAATTAGCTAAAATGTACTTATCCAGGCCATTCATTATGCAGATTTCTTGATCACTTGCTCAACAATAGATTTCCTGCAGTCAACAGGTGTTTCAGAATGAAAGTTCAAAGGCGTGAGAAAGAAATGTTAGGGACTCGTAATTTAGCTGCAAGGGACAGTCTGAAGTTTAAATAGTCTTGATGGATTTGTTTCTTACAAGCATGCGGCTTTCTTTATCACAAAACATTAATTGATGAACTGGATTGCTGTGGATTACTTTTATATTATTATGATGTTTTTATCAGCTGTTTGGACAGTTTGGAATATTCTGACGGCACCCATTCACTGCAAAGGATCCATTGGTGAGCAAGTGATGTAATGCGTTCTCCAAATCCGTTCCTTTCTGTGAAGAAACAATTTTTTTTCCCCCTTTAAAAATGTATATGTCAGTCTTTTAATTAAGAAATCTTTAAGATTTCATTAAACATGCAGCTTTTACTCCCGTAATCCTGTATTCAAACAAATATAAAAAGATGATTTCCTCAGCCCAGTGTTATGCGCTTTCAGAACCTGATTCATTTTAACACCATTAACCCTGCAAGACACTTTATTGAAGACTCTAAGCATGCTTTTCTCTCAGTTTTTGATGAATTGCAATTCCATTTTACAAATAAACATTCAACATACACATACATTTAAAATAAAACCTTACTTTTGCATAAATAAGTTTTGGGTCAGTACTGCTTGACTGCATTACAAATGTGTATTATAAAAGTATAAAATTATAAAAAGTTTTAAAAAAGTAGTATAAAGTTACTGGAGTATATTAGCATTTTATTGCAAACTTTCTTCAGGTGAATTACTGAAGTTTTAGCAAAATGTCAATGTGATCATTTTGTGGAATGAACTAATAATGGTTCATAATGATATAAAGTCCTGGACAGAGTCTTGGTTTAGAGCAACCAACAGTTTTAGATCGTCTGTGCATTGCTGAAACAAAAGCTCAACCTCAAATATCGGATACTCTTGAAAACTGAAAGACTCCAGTGTCTGTGATGAGCCAGCATTGTTGTCTGTGGGCTTAACTGAATGCGTCTTCAGCAGATCTTTTGCCACTTTCATAGCACACAGCACAATCACAGACGGCATATACTTGTTAAACGTATAGTCAGCCAAACTCAGTTCACAGACTTTGCACGCCAACCATTTCCACTTCTTCTCAGGCTCCTTCCATACATCTCTATCCTGTGTAGTGACCATCTTATCCATGGCTCCTTCAGTCTGATATCCAGTAGTGCGACTGGTGAAATAATCCAGAAAGAAAGCAAGGGTAGGTGCTGCCAGTCTGAAATTGAGTCTGAGAAGGATCAGGCATTCGAGATTGCACAGCTGCTCTCTGGAAAAAGAATTGCAGCAAAGCGACAGAAGCTGTGTGATTCGAGGCGAATAGACTTCAACCTGGAAAACACAAAAATCATTTAAAAATCTATTTTCAAAATCAGTATATAGTGAAAAAGTGTACTGTAGCATATTATCTTCTACTTAAAAAATATACTTCAGTGCAAACTGAATGTAATGTTTATATATATATATATATATATATATATATGCAATTATATATATATGCAATTACATATATATACAATTTCATTATTACTTCATGCCTTTGAAATATGGTTAAAATGTAACATGATACACACACCCATTTTCAATATCAAGCAGCAAAACAAACTGTTCTGTACAGCTAAAAATAGCTGGACGCAGATAAAACCGGAAGCTAGACCCCCTAGCCTCCTGACACCCAGGAAAAAAAAGCTTTGTGAATATTAAGTATTAAGTATACATTGTTTAGAACATGAGAAAAAAATGGGAAAATAAATGTTATTTTATTCATATTTCATTCTATGTTCTCTGTAGAGGACACTACACTGTCAAAAATGGCCGTGAATTTAATGGTAAAAAACAGTGAAAATTCTACAGTAAAAAACTGTTAAATGGTCAATCGTAAATTCCTGTTAAATTTACAGGGAAACACCGCAAACTGACATTCCCAGAATTCCCTGCATTGCATTTTAAATTTTGTTTGAATTTGATGGTTTTGTTTTTTAAATAACTCAATATAAGTATATTGTAAGTATATTATAAGTATAAGTAATATATTCAATAGTTTTTTTTTTGTATCAGTTATGTTTATTAGGGTTGTATGTTACATGTAATGTTGTTAAATGAATGTTTAGTGCCCATATTAGTTTAATAATTCTTACCAAGGTGATGTTTAGTGCTTGTGTGAATGACACTGAGCACCTTCTATATTTGTTCATATTTAAAAGCTGCTTGTGATGGGCTTTGGTTCATCATGTGACTTTCTCATCATCACCTGCATGTGGTGCTTATCAGTGTATTTCAAAGCTACAAAATAGATTTCACTACTTTAAGAGGTAAATATTGAAGGTAAAAATAAATATTGATACCGTATTTTTCACGGTTTTGCCGTTTTTTTACCGTAAATGTTACGGATTTCTTTGTACAGTGTAGGACTGTAGGACAAAATTATTTCATATACTGTTTTGTTTTATACAATATGTGTATAAAAATTTCCCTTAACTGGTTTTCCCATAAAACACAGTGTTTCTATACACTGTAACCAATTCACATATTAATGTGTTGCTGTAAGGACAGCATGCTGAAAAAAGATTTGTCATAATGAAAACAATTGGCCAGATTTCCATAAAAACACTGATATAATTTATTTCTGTTATGTCTCCAAAAATGCACAATAAATATGCTCCTCTACAGTGGACATGTATGAAATGATTTAAATCCCTTTATCATTTTACTTAGATGTTGCTTTATAGCAAACAATTAGAACATTATTTAGATTTAAATGACCATTACAAAATACAATCATATTAGATTATATATATATATATATTAGATTAGATATAAGATGTACACTTTTTTACTATATTAATTTAAGCCATATTTAAAGACCTAGGAGACGGTGTGGTTATGGTGAAACTTCCAAACATTTGTTATCTCTGAAAAGCTCTGAATGTGCTCTGTACAGAACATCCAGACTTAAAACTGTGACATGTGAGGTCTCAGAGGCAAAAACTCCATAGCTGGGTATCAGGAGTGTAGAATTTACTAATGGCAACGCCCATTTTTACGTCAAGAAAAAGGTGGATAGTGAGGGGGCGTTGAAACTTTTCAAGTCAGTCGTAACAGAGGCTGATTACTGAGAAGCCTTAAAGGGCACGCCCCTTAAAACAGACAGAGACAGAGGGTTGTTATTTGTTTTGGGTTTTTTTGCACAAAATAACTCAAATGCACAAATTAAAATCTTCAAAAATCCATGTCATGACCTCTTTAAGATACACTAAAAGCGCACCTTCAGTATTGCCTGAAATAATTGCTATTTTTTTAATAACGATAAGTAAACAAGCGCTGCACCTGTTTTGTGGCGATCAGCAGAGATGTCACTCCTAGTAATTGGAAGCAGTCTGCAGCTACTGAGGTCGTGATCAGGAAACGGTCCATGATATTAACAGCCAAGCAGCATGATTCAAAAGACAGTTTGAGCTGTCTGTGTACTGCTATGAGCCAGCTGACCAGTTTACTGCGAGCCTCTGCTGTAATCTGTGAGGAAATTAAATATTCATTTAAAATTTATTGACAAAAATGAACAAAAATAATAATAGGGGCTAGTTGTCACAAGAATAGTAATTTCAATCATTTATATACTCCAAACCCATATATACACACACACACATATACTGTGTGTATATATATATATATATATATACCCCACTTCAAATTACATCCCAAAAAATTTGTTATTAACATAATCCATTAAATTACATATTTTTAGGTAATATAATCAGAATACTTTTTGATTACTTTTAGATTATACTTTTAGACAACTAGTTTGTCACATTGAATTATATATATATATATATATATATATAATTTATTAATGTGCTGCAAATCTGAATTTTCATCATCACTCCTTCAGAAGTCATTCTAATATTCTGATTTCCTGCTCAAGAAACATTTCTGATTATTATCAGTGTTGAAAACAGACAAACAGCATGTTTTGTAACATGTATTTCCTGTCACTTTTAATCAATTCCTTAGTGAATAGAAGCATTCCTTTTTTATAATAATAATAATAATAATGAAGGTGTGCTGTCTGACCTGCGGTTGTCGCGCGAGGCAGTTCTGCGCTAGAAACTGCAGTTCATTGTGTCTCTGAATGATGAAGCAGCTTTCTTCATAATCACATTCCTGCAGGTCTGAGGTCAGTCTGACGCTGGAAGCCGCTGCTGGAGAAGTGTGAAGATCTTCCTCAATCCCAGAGTCACTCAGTGCAGACATCTCTGAAGAAACTAACTCCTTTCACTTTGATTCCGCACAGGAGATGCTCTACTGCACGAATGGATGTTGTACTGAAAGTTTCATCATCCCGCTGTAGCGTCCAGGGTCTCGGTCGAATGCGGTATTGTCAGGTGAAATGGTGCTTGTAAACGGGGTCTTTCCCGGGTGTTTTAGCGCGCACTGTAGGGCGCTTCACAGCCCGCGTACACGCGTTACCATGACAACAGTCCCACGGGAGCAGCAGGTGTAACTTCTGCGTCGCCAGGGGAAAACTGCATGAAGCACGATTTTGTCGGCCAAAAATTAAATAAAACAATAAAATAAATTAAAAAAATTAAATCAATAAATAAAACAATGCTTAACAGTTTATGAATGACAAAAAACCCTCCATAAAAGCAGCAAAAAAATGTTTTCTCAAACAATAGAAATATTAATTAAACTTAATATTTAAAACAAATACAATTGAAATTTTCTCTCAGAAACTGCTAGTAAATTTTAGAAATAATTACAAATAAACGGCAAGAAACGCTTTGAATCTAAAATTTGAAATAGAAAGACCGAAATATCATCCAATAGGCCTAAATGACTGTTGAAGGGGGAAATGAATCTGTTCATATCCATGTGCTGTTTAAAGAGTTTAGGTGATTTGTTCCTTATTTATTTATAAAGGCCTGGTCAAACCACAATTATTCAGATCTGTTACAGTGAAAAACTCATAAAAACATAAAACTCTTTAGTAGGCCAAGATTCAGTCATGACGGATGGACACCTGTGTTATCAGGAAGACAGAAAGAAATAGGAGATCAATAACTCCTGCAGCTGTGAGGAAACTCTGTGTCCAGAAAGAAAACCCGAAGCAAAGCATAGTTTCCCTTCCTTCCTGCCTGCCTGGACCGTATTCAGACATAACAGTCCAGCAATAACTAAATCTTATCAGCTCCCTTCACATATTAATATATATCTGTGGGAGTCACTAAAGAGGCAGTTGTATATTGTGGCAGCTGGTCTCATAAGTTATCATCAAAGCTGCAGTTAAGATATTAAAGAAAACAGATAGTACAGACTGGTCTTTGAGCCTTATTAGAAATACAAACATCAATGCAGTTGTTTTATGTGTCTAGACAGTCATCTCACAATGCTATGATACTGTAAAGTTCACACAATTAATTATGGGTTTCTTTCTACAGACACACATATTTTTGCTTCACAAGATGTTAATCGATGGACTGGAGCCATGTGGATTACTTGTATATTATTGTGGTGTTTTTATCAACAATTTAGACTGTTTATTGTGACGGCACCCATTCACTATGTCCACTGGAGAGCAAGTGGTATAATGCTAGGTTGGGTGAAACAAACTCATCTTGGATGGTTTGCAAATTTTAATTTTTGGGTGTACTATAACATTATTTAGGAACTTAGAATTAGAAATAGTATTCTTTTAGTATACTTTTTATTTTATTGTTTATGTAAAGTCAAAGAATGGACTGTAATGTTAAGATGCAAAGGGACAGTAGAAAACAGTGCCACATTCAGGACAATAAAGGCATTTAACTAAAGAACCAGCCTGCTCGTAGGTAGAATGGAAGTTTATTTGTGCGTTAAAAGACAGTCGATTTACATTGTTATGTACATATCACACTCATACTTCAACAGAAAACAAGTTCAAGTCAAATTGCATTTCAAAGCTTGGCATCAGTTCCTGTGCTGCTTGTTAATCACATTATAGAGCATGCTGAAAGTGCAAAGTTAACTCTTCATCCACCAGACAGTGAAACTTTAAATATTATGTAGGATATTACATATTTTCACTTCTGATCCCCCAAATGTGCACATGAAAACAGCCTTGAGGAAGCAACTGCAGGTTGCTTGCGGTGTAGATTTAGGTTGTTGCTGTAAGGAGGACATGTTACGACATCCTGTAGAATAATCCTCACTACATATTAATTGGATTATCAAATATGAATCCCTATCAGAGAACTGGGTGACACGCAACATTTTGAGAAAACAAAAAAGCAATTTATCACTCTTTAACCACTAACATGGAGTGTAACTGTAAACCCTCCTCAGAGCCGCATGAGAGACAGGCACATTGAATACACATCAAGCTGCTTAATTAAGTGTGTAATGAACTAACATTAAAGGAATAGTTCACCCACAAAATTCTGTCATCATTTACTCACCCTCAAATAGTTCCAAACCTGTATGGATTTCTTTGTTTGTTTTGGGTCACCATTGACTTCCATTATATTTTTTTTTCAGACTATGGAAGAATGGTGACACAAAACTTTCTTCAGAATATCTTCCTTTGTATTCGGCAGCACAAAGAAAAACTACTTAAGGGGTGAGTAAATGATGACAGAATTTACATTTTTGGGTGCACTATTCCTTTAACGGCTGTATTTGTAAGCAGGGCTTTTCTGGGTTTATGTTGAGGTGACCGGAGGCAGCACAGGACACGATGGCCGAACAGGCCACTAAATATCAGTCTCTTTCTCCAGCTCTTTACCCACAAATCTTCAAGATGGATTTTTGAATCTAGGATCTGAACTAAATGTCCTGGAGGGCTCGAGCTTTAGATGAAGCCAAACATGCGAGGTTCATATGTTGAAGCTTTCCCCACAGCCACACGTCCCTTTGATGTTGGGATTGTTGAACACAAACTCGCTGGAAAGTTTCGTTTCGACAAAATCCATCTCCGTGCCGAGCAGCGTCAGCTGAGCCTTCTTCTCTATGAACACTCTCACGCCTGGAGAACAAACATTCACATCAATACATTTCTGTGTACGTCTGTTAAATTGACATCATATACACTAGCAAGGTCTGTGTTTTTAGATACATTTATATATATAGTTTTATTCATCAAGGATGCATTAAAATGATCTACAGTACAGACATATATAATGTTACAAAAGATTTCTATCTTAAAGACCTGTTCTTCACCAAAGAATCCTGAAAAATCACACTGGAATGATTTCTGAAGGATCATGTGACACTGAAGACTGGATTATGCTAAAAAGCTTTGATCAAAGGAATAAATTATATATATATATATATATATATATATATATTCAAATAGAAAACTGTTATTTTTAATGGCAATAATATTTTACATTATTACAGTTTTTACTGTATTTTTGATCCAATGAATGCAGCCTTGGTGAAGTTTTGAAGAAAAGAATAAATGAGATATAATAAAGTTATTGCGTTACTCACCATCTTGTAAAACCTCCTCGTCTGATTTGTCTCTCTCTTTAGTATAGTCTAGCGTGTAAGTGAGGCCATTGCAACCACGGGTTCGAACACCAACTTTAAGGCCGATCTGTTTGAAGACAGATGAGAGAAAAATGCATCACTGAGGCCACAGATGTTAATGGCTAATAATAAAACTGATACTTACGTAGTCTGGTTTGTTCTGTAAAAGCTGCTTGACTTTATTCACAGCTGAAGGTGTCTGAGAATTAAAAAGACATGCTGTGATTATTCATGGCAGATGAAAGTGTGGAGTTTGTAGTAATTTGACATAACAATCAGAAATGGGTCATTCCAGCTGGAATCATCAAATTTTGGAAAAGTTCCCCACTTGACCTCCTCGAATTTGTCTCAAAAAAATCCATGTGATGGGTAATATGCCCAATAGATCATATACAACATTTCAGATCTTTACTGTGTGTACTTTTTTCTTTTTTTTTTTTTTACAATAAATCTATAAAAAAGTTAGTTTTTTACCCCGTTTTGGCATCACGGTCTAAGTGAAATATCTCCAGAACTAATTGTGCCAGGTCCATAAGATTTTCTGGGCTAAGAGTCCTAGTCCAGAACTGCATGAATTACAACTCACAGCATTGTTCCCGAATTTACACCTGAATGCTGGCCCTCTGCTGAAACAATTTCTTTAAGGGTTTTCAGTCCATAGAAACCTCAATTTTCAATGTATAAGCATCAAACTTGATAAATGGTCTGATATGTACCATGTCTTTCACATCCTTTGATATCAGGCAACAGTCTTATGGATGTTGACATATTAAGGTCCAAAAATGGTCAAAAACGAATTTACACCAATGTTCAGAGCAATACTTTCCATGAATGAGGTGTGAACATGGATGTGAAAGACATTGTACGCATCGGACCATTTACCGAGTTTGATGCTTAACAATGCTGTGAGTTCTAATAAATGCAGTTATGTACCAGGACTCTTAGCCCAGAAAATGTAATGGACCTGGCACAACTAGTTCTGGAGATATTTCAGTCTGAACATGGTCACTCAGACTGTGATGCCGAAACAGGGTAAAAAAATAACTTTTTTTTTTTTTTTACAGATTTCTTGTGAAAAAAGTATGCACAGTAGAGATCTAAAATTGTGAATATGATCTATTGCAGTGTTTCCAAACCCTGTTCCTGGAGGCACACCAACACTACACATTTTCCAACTTTTCCTAATCAAACACACCTGAATCAACTCATCAGCTCATGAGTAGAGACTCCACGACCAGAAATATATTGGTCAGATAAGGGAGACATCCAAAATGTGCACTGTTGGGGGTTGGGAAACTGATCTACTGGACATGTTACCCATCACATAGATTTTTTGATGATGGGGTCAGGCGAGGACCACTGGATGATTCCAGCTGGAATGACCCAAATAAAAGACACAAAAGCTATCACTGGCTCAGTAACTTTTCAAAAGGTACACTTTTATACCATTTTTACTTTTTATAAAGTTTGCATATCAGAAGCTTAAAAGTAGCCTGCATATTAATATCCTTTATTTCTGCAAAAGTAACATCCCAGTAAGTTTAATTCCTTTCTTTCTCAGTGTGTATTGTCATTTGAGAACGATTCGCTGATTTTAAATCACAAGATGACCAAGATTTTTTTCACCAAAACACGTCAAGATCATTTATATTTATAAATTATTTGCTAATACACTGTTTTAGATTTTTGCCCCTAAAGTTTGATATATAGTAATAGCGGCAAGGAACCAAAACCCCATCCATGAGAGAAAAACCTTGGGAGAACCAGGCTTAGTTGGGGCCAGTTCTCTGGCCAGACACCCAGCACCTAATTTCCAGTTCAATATTCAAAACTACAAATTTAAACCAAAATTAAATATGAAAAAAAAAACAAAGAAACTTATGCACCACTTTAATCAAATGAAGATGTCTAAAAGTCTCTCCAACTAAATCAAAAAAGTTTTTAAATAAATGAATACAATAAGCAAATGAAAGAGAATATAGTATAAACTGTCTTCTTGTTTTTCCAATTCTATCAACTTCACATTTTAGTGTTTTTCACCCCGAACTTTGAAATGTTTCTGCTTCAATCACAATCAGCTTCTCAGGGAATTTAGTGTTGAGATACCCGGTGAATTTCTAGGTGACTGGATATAAACAATCTGATAAATTAAATCATCCATATGAAATTTTGTGTGATGCATGAGCGCTTTTGCTCACTAACATGCGATTCCATGTTCTGCTTTACAAGACAAGATTCTGTAAACATGAATAGGATATTTGAGCTTCCATTGGCAATGGCTAACTAAAACAGTCACAAGTTTGAGATAATCTCAACCAGACTGATAACTGGAAGGTTGCTGGTTTGAGGCCTTTACGCATTTGTCAATTTTAGGCCATGTCTTGTGGGAAAAACATCCAAAATACACATTTATTTTAATCACAATGAATGTGTTTAAAAGTCAAAGTTACATTTTTGTCTCACTTACACACACATGCATATCATTTACACATTACAAGTGTTGTAATGTATCATACTTTACTTAATCAACAGGACAAAGTATAAATTTATCTATTAGTTAATATTTTCACCCAGTTAACCTGTGTTTTTTTGCCTCACATGTGAATTATCCATGTAAAAATCTACTGGAAGTCATTTGAGATATGAGCATCTGCTACATGGAATCAGCTGATGTACACATGCTAAAACTACTTCGACATTCACCAACTGTATTCAGCATCCCACAGTGCCATATTCAGTTGCAAAATACTTTAAAAGAAGTTAAATCCTTAAACAATTTAATGTACTGTTTATCCAAGCGTAAACATGTGCAGTAGACAAACAATTTCAGGCAAGTACGTTAACGTTAATCAGTAAACATCTGTGTTACGGCGGTGACGTGCTACGTTTGGAGAGATTCGGGGTCTTTCAAAACAAACCTAGATGATAGGGGAGATATCACGTTATCAACATGGAAATCCTGCTTCACCCTAAACAACGGCTGTTATTAAATACGCCCAAAATTATATTTGTAAGGCACGTCGAGGTAAATCTAGAAGGTTCTGATGCAGAAACGTAGTACACAAGCACTGAAATCGGCTTTCCAAGCATCAGCTAACGGCTAACCTGCTCATAAACACTGACCTTGATGTCAACTTGAATAATAAAACCACAATGAAAATCAGACCTAATCTGCTGCTATATTTGAATCTCCGTCTGGCTGTGTCAGAATAGACGAGGCTGTCTATTATTACACTGTTATTAATCAGATAAGTGAGTCCTGGTTACGACTAAAGCTATCTGTCATGTAACGTTAAGTTCCGTGATCTCAAGTATTTGAGAACTAAATGCTTGCTCGGTTTCTTTATCCTGTTGTACATACACTGAACACTCACCAGTGTTAAAGCGGCTCTTGTTGGCAGTATTTTCCGTCTGCTAACCGCCCTCACAGTCGCCCGTGCTATGGAGGCTGACATGTTGAAGTTACTTACGTACTTTGTGTTTGGATGTAAACACCAGAGGTAATGCAAGGAAAGCCCGCCTCAGTGGACGCACAGGATTGGTCGGTCGCTTGAGTGACAACGTGTAAAGCCTATGAGTGATCGCTACCGTAGGATTTAACACCATGTGACGATCTGAGTCTGTTACGCAACTAAAAATTATAACGTAAGGTCAGAACAGGACGTCTAGTTTGATTAATGATTGTAATATAACGAACGATTATAAAGATTATACTAATTATCTTAAACGAGAGTAAAAATGTATTTATTTTAACTGTTGTATTTGACAATGAGGAGTCGTACGCTTGGGAGCGCATTGCTCTCAGAAAGCACTTTAACCCCCTGCGTATGAATCATTAACTAAAGAAATAATAATAAACATTTGTTTTTACTTTTAAACAAGTGAAAATCATGCTATAAACATGATGCTACATACTAAATGGTTCAAAATTACTTCCAAATAGCTGTCCATTGTCCGTTTCCACGTGACTTGATGTGCTGTTTAATGTAACTTTTGAAACGTTGATTTACTATTGAAAATATAATAATTCTGTTTTCGTAATCCTTTGGTCATTATATATCTTCGTACATAAAGACATATGCTAGTCGTCATTATTTACAAGAATAACGTTAGAAAAAGAAGAGTATTGAAAAGGGGACTACCTTTTCCACACAATAACTGGTCATTTTTATTTAAGCTGTACAAAACATACATTTCAAGTGACATTCCCTGAATTGTACTATTATCTGATAACATTGATCAAATGGCAGATCTAATTTCAGTTCTAAAAACACTTATGGGATGCTGTGAACTTTCATGGTTAATGCACCAAAAATTGTGTATTGACATCAATTTTATTCTCTGCCCATTAAAACAAAACTGAAAGGGATGTATGAAAAAGTAAATTCATGTAATGAAAGCAAAGCACAGAGACCTCAATATAACAAAACTCATTAATTGTTATCAGAAAAAAAAAGTACCAGAGTTAAATTATTAGTATGGAGGGAGTTTGTTTTATTTATCGACATTGCAACAAATGCAATGAAGGCAATGGAGTTATTTTCCCCAAACATACACAAATAAAGTCTGCATATAAACTAAAATAAACCATAGCAACTAAAACCAAGTCCAGCCAAACTGAAAAAGCACAATGACCAGCACAAAAGCTCAACAATTAACCCGCAATAACATCAGCATAATTTTAAATACAGACCCCAACTATTATTTTATTATGTACATTTTATACAAAATAAAACGCTTCTTGGTACATGCACAAGGCGCACATCTGTGCAAAATTTTTACTAAAACTATTCAAGCAAATTCAAAAGCACACATTGGGGCTACAATCTAAATTACAAAGATAATCATCTGGACTCTTCAATTTAAAAAAAAAATAAAATAAAAACAGATAAAATGAGAAACATCACAATTCATTTCACAATTAGAAAAAAATGAAATAAAAACCAGACACCTATACAAGGCACATTCATCAAGGTGTTCTAATGGGGTTCACGATAATACTGAGCTCCGGCGGCTGTAGATCCAGAAACGGCTCACTTGAGAAGATTTAGTTAAAAGGGCTCCACTTCTCCATAGACGCATTTAAGGATGCATTTCTGCTGCCTAGACTACCTACAATAACAAAGAAACATGACAACAGGATATTAACAGTTTTATACCGAGCAAAGACAGCTGTTCCTAAATGACTAATGATGGTGTTTTGCCAGTGTCAAATAAACCACTCTTAATCCGACGCTGCATTGGATTGTGGTTCAGCACTGGCTTTATTGTTTGGTCAGTTCTCTCTATCAACTGAATATAATGAATAATCCAGAAAAATTGAAAAAGTATAAAATGATAAACCTCACATTTTAAGGGTCTGGTCAAAATTCTTTTGATTAAATTTAAAATATATCATCATACAGGTATGTGACATGATATGACCTAAACATAAACCTGTGATATTTGTTGACTGCATACTGCTCTGAAACCATGAACCTGTAGAACACTATGTCTGGTAACATAAATGAGAAATGATATATCTTGTTTTCTATGATTTCTTGAGCTGCACATACAGAAAAGACATGACTGATACACGTATAAATATGTGATTACCGCTAGTTGTTCACTACTGGTGAAATCACCACTGAATTTAACAGCAGCGTGTCTTAAATTTACAAAATTAGCCAATAATACATGTACACATGTAGTGCGCTCACCTGCTTCAGGACCCAAAATCATCCTCTTTGCTTTTCGCTTCTTTTTTCTGTCCTGCTGAGGACTGTCCTAAAAACACACAAGAATCCCACTGAGTTCTGGATTTTAATTCCAAGCCAAACTACAGTTTTAACACAAAATGACAACTGTAAACGAGATTGTATCGGACATACTAGTCTGTCCCTGTCCGACGCAGAGCTTCTTTGGTACGTGTTTGGGGAGGATTCTGCAAAGAGAAATACACAAGTGACTCCTAATCACATTCCTGTAGATCTGTAACGATGTGATGTTGCGCAGCTACCTATGGATTTAGACAGCAGGCAGTCTTTCTTAATGTGACCGCTGGAGCCACACAGATAACAGCATTTCTCCTCCCTCGGCCGACGCCGTCCGTCAGTGTAAGGGGTTCCATCCATCATCACTCTGCCGTCGTGTCTGTTCACATCCCGTCCACTGAACAATCCATCAGTGTCACGTCTTTGCCTTAGCAAACCAATAAAACATTGAAAAATCTGGCTAAAAGCAACCAGTGTCTGTATTTTCATTTGAACGTGCAAATGCGCACCTCAGTTTGAGGTGATTTTGAAAGACTGAAACAGTCACATTGTCAAATGTTAATACAACTTTTAAAAAGAAAATGTTTTCTATGTGAATATATTGTCAAGTGTAATTTATAACACCATTATTCCAGTCTTCAGCATCATATGACCCTTCAGAAATCATTCTAATTTGCCGATTTACGTCAGGAGATACTTTGCTTCTTATTACGTTATTATAATAAATCTTTACAGTTTTACTGTTTTTTTTTTAATCAGATCGATTACTTGTAACATTTCTAATTATTTATAATTATCAATATTGGAAACAGTTGTTGCTGCTTCATATACTGACATTTTTCAGGTTTCCTTGTTGAATAGTAACATTTATTCGAAAACAAATCTCCTAACAAATTAAAAGCTTTTACTGTTACAGTTGATTAATATGACTGTACTTAGTGTAAAATTCAATTTAAAAATCTTACTAAGCCCAAACTTTGAAACAGCAGTGCTCTATGTTCTCTATGGATCATTGTAGCAGGAAATGTAAAAAAAAAAAAAATAAAATGTTCAAAACATGCTGAATTACCTCTTTCGCATTGGACAGTCTTTCATAAAATGGCCAATCTTCCCACAAATCCGGCAGCAGCGGTCATTGGGTGCAAGCTTGCCCTCTGTCAGCACCTCTGGGTCAAAAAAATACTCCTGCAAACAAAAAGTGACATTTAATACAATGACTTGTAAAGCATTTTACCGAATTTGGTAACGCCCTGACTGTATTTTTAGCATGATCGTAGTTTCCCTTAATTCTACTCCATTCCTAAACTTAACAAGTACCTTACTATTATTAAGCAGCTAATTAGGAGTTTGAGGTGAAAGTCATAGTTAATATGTAGTTAACAGTGAAAATTGGTCCCCAAACTAAAGTGTGTTCCTGAAGATGTATATACCATTTTATTGGGATACTCTTGTGGGAAGCCTCTGACAGCGGAGCCGAAGACTCTGCGGGCATTGATAAAGGCCTTCAGGATGAAACTCGCCACTGCAAACATTAGACACAAACAGCCACAAGGCAAAAACACTCCATTATCAAGACTAGGACCACTTTTAAGAAGGTAGGGATGAGTAAGTGTTGACTCCTATTTATTTATTTATTTATTTAAGTGTGGTTAAGGGCCGTTTAAACAGAAAATTTCCATTGTTCCCTTTCGACATTTCACTCGTACTGCGTCTGCTAAGACGCATGGGGAAAACTCCTTTTTCCCCCTAACTGAA
>JAUYWG010000038.1:22764488-22792440 GCA_034779775.1 Enteromius afrohamiltoni
AATGGTAATATTGTGTATCTGGAATGAATTTTAGATCTTTAAGTCCATCTCATGAAAAATCGGAGCAGAAACAAAGGAGTTGCGTTTATATTTTTGTTGAGTGTATATATATATATATAATTTTTTTTTTTAGATGTGACTATTGTATTGTTTAGTAATTATACATGTGAATTTCTATTTTTCCTTTCAACCCCCAGACTGATAAACAAAATATTAACGTAATATAGCCTATTCAATCTAGCCTACTGCATTACAAGTTGTGGTTCAATCTTTCCCTGTACAGCTTTGACCCACTATTGCTTTATTGTGGCTGAGCTTTCAATGTTGTTACGGGAAAGGATGAAGCTGATGGTTGGTTCAAGTCACATTACCCGCGGTGCGCTTACGGCAATCTGAAAAGCTGAAATGTGCCTGGAAATATGAGCTCGCCTCTTCCACTGTGAGACACCACATGTGATCGGTCCCTAAAAGCACAGTCGGCACGCGCTGCTCCTTTTCTGCATACGCGTGCGTCCGTCTGCACTCATCCGCGCTTGAGTATACTTCCAAAGCTGTGCGGACGCGGATGTGCACGAGACGCAAAGGAACGGTGCATGGTTAGCATGTTGCTGGCATGTTTTTATTAGCATGTTGTCCTAGGATAATAATTAAGCTTTGCTAGTTTTACGCCAGTTAAGCTAAAAAGCATAAATACAAAAGCTTTAACTTCTATTAAAGTCACAGGCCAAAATAGCATGCATTACAATAAAAGCTTTGGGAATATTTGTGATAAGCACATTCTACTCACATGGGATGGAAACTTCACATCAATGTTTACATCAGAGTCTTTGAAGCCAAACTTGGTGCAGGAAGATCCGTATAACCTGAACTGACAATCTGCAGGAGAAACGTGAATACAGTGGTATTGAAAAAGCATTGAATATAGGATTTGGTGAGCTGTTCTGTTACACACCTGGAAGGACCGGCTGAAGGACTTTCTCAACGAGAGTGAGGATGTTTTGCCTTTGTTTCAAATCCTGATCGTTTAAACCAAGTTCAGTGACCACACTTTCCAGAGCCGAGCTGATTGAATGACACTGAGGTTTTCCAGGTGGAGGGATGTTCAACAGCATCGTCAGCTTCTGCAGTTCCTGTAAAGAGGAGACACGTTTCAACTTTAAATGCCAACCACAGATGTTGGAGTCATTAATCATCATGCGGTAATATGCCATTCCTTACCTTGGCTTTCTTCCTGTGGGCTCTTTCTCTGATGTGAATGAGCGCCGGTGACATATCTTCACAGTACACCTTACATTTCTCACATTTGAACTTCAGATTGACGCTTGACTAATAAAAATGCAAAAAAGAACCCAAATCAGATTATTCATCGTTCAATGTACTGTACGCTGCAGAAAGACATTTCTGTGAAAGGATCTAAAACATTTATTCTGCATTAACATTAATATCATTTACAATGTTAAAAAACTAACCATTTTAGTTTAAAAAAAGCTGTTTTTTTCTATTTCTGAAGGATCATGTGACACTGAAGACTGGAGCAATGATGCAAAGCAAATCAGCTTTGATAACAGGAATAAATGACATTTTACAATATATTCAAGCATACTTAATTGTAATAGTATTTCATAATATTAGAGTTTTTCAGTACTTTTTAACAAAGAAATGCAGCCTTGGTGAGCAAGACTTTTTTTAAAAATGTATCCAATTTTTTTGCATGTAGTGTATTTAGCTGCTGTATGATATGCCACAGTAACAAATATACAGCAATAATAACTGCAAAAATATGTTGCGCAGTATTCCCATAGCACTCTTTAGAGTACCCTGTAAAGGCTTTGGTGCATTAATATGGTATTTCTTCAGTACCTCTTTTTCAAATAATAAAATTTTTCCCCAAATTTTATTCAAACCGCTTAAAGCAATAGTTTGCACAAAAATATTACAATTTACACAAGATGTAGATCAGTACTGATTTAGAGAAATTCAACTATTTATCCTTTACAGTTAGAACAGCTCATCCCAAACGCGTCTACATCTTATAACCATTCAAACTACGCCACCACTCTAAGTATACGAACCTCTTTAGGGTCACAATCTGCTTCTGCTTCCAAGCACAGCTGTAAAACGTCCCGTCTAGTGAGGCAGCTTTCAATCGAAACAATCCTGCTCTTCTCCCTCCAGCTCTGCATGCTGTCTGATAGACAGAAAAGATACGGACAGATATTAGCTACATTTTTAATCTCACTGCTTTATTACATGACAGGTTAGAACGCATTTTTACCAAGTCTGTCATGTTTCTGTCCATCCCGCTGTCGCTCTCTCCAGTTCCTCCGGTCAGCAGGTGAACCCTTCAGGATTCGGTCCTTGTGAGGACTCTGTCCGAACACTCGGCCCTCAGGAGAGCTGCACGACAGCGAGGCTTTGGCTCTTCTGTTACCATCACTTTCAAAGGTTCGGCCGTGACCCCGCTTGGCTTTAGGACTGTAACTTTGTTCATGGTTCACATTGTCCCGTCCCAACGGGCTCCTCCAGCTCTCAGCTTCATCTGCTTCCTTCTGTCTCCTGTATCGTGGAGAAAACTTCCTGTTTCCCTTATCAGCCATTGTCGATCTGGATTAAAGGGTGGGAACCACGATCAATACGAGGAAGAATAAAAACGGAATTTGAAATGTAAAAAAAAGCCCATCGCGCTTTCTCATAAAATATGATGCATTCTGTAGCAGTTTCGCTTTCTATAACCATTTGTAATGTAAGGACATCTTGTATTATCCTATAATCCGCAGAATAACTGCCACAAAAGACACGATTCCTGTCCTACTCTGAGAGAAATTACAAAGGTTTGTTTTAGCGCGCACATTTTTGGATCTTCCCATTTGCACACAATTTTATAACTGTCACAGTGTGAATTATTTTTGCGGATCAAAGAAAGCGAAACATGTCGTGCAGCATTTATAGATGCATGTTGTCAAAATAATAAGGCTGAAATCAAAGACGAGCAGAGTTGCTGTGTAACTGGCTTCCCTCGAGGACAAAGAGCAGCTCGGGAGGAGTGTCATGCACGAGTCAAACTAACGTTACACGAACAACAACGCAGCAGCCTGAATAAAGTGACCGCGCTGAACTCACCTAGAATAAAATCAGTCGTCCTTTATAAATCTGTGCGCGGCATCCCGTGAAATTTTCCTGATAACTGTGACATGCAGGTGCCACAACATTAACAAGTCTGATACTGACCCAAACTCACTTCCGCCGGCTACACTTCTGCCAAATCAGCCGATGGTCATCTGTCTGAAGTGATTAAGAGAATAAAATTACCCGTGTTGTATTTAATTAAGCATGAATAAAGAACATTTTGAATACTTTACTTTTTAAGTGACAAGCTTGACATTTGTTATTGAAATCGCTGTCTCATACGACATGCATTTGTTTTCATCTTCCACTTCCGGGTCCTACGTGACTTCAAAATAAAAGCTGCTTCTAGTGATTTAAAACGACAGCGCCTAATTCCAGTGCCTACTTAATTAATTTCTGCAAATTTATTTACAGAATACATTTTAAATTACGACCTGGGGTCTTTGTAAACGAAGCTGTTCCCCTACGTGCATGCTGGGTCCTTATCCCACAGTATTATTTCCATTTTATGATACAAGATACTATTGGCACAAATCCTACACACACATACCTTCACATTATACCATCTGACAGGATTTGTCTTTCTCTGGAACATGCAGCATGCTTCAATAACCAACCAGGTTTGCCAGATCTAAATAGCTAAACTGAACCAATAACCAAGTAAACTAAAAATACACCAATATCTAAAATAAGTATTAAATGAACAGTTATGCATTACACACAATTTCATAAAGGCCCCTAGCAGTGCCCATCCTTCACAAACAACAAAAAAAAGACCTCTGGGTAAAGCAAAACTTCTTTTACATACATTTTAGTTAAACATAAGTTCTGATATAAATAATTAAACTTATAATTTTTTTTTTTTAAATAGGCAAAAGCAGCAGCAAATCTGACTTGGCAACCCTGGGCAGAAACTGTTAATTTATGGATTCATTATTGCTAAATGAAAAAAACAAACAAAAGATAAAAGATAATTCTGTACTCCAAAAATGAATTCCCATGTGTTCACATAATTGTATCAACATCCATAATGCCTGTTTAGTTTACCTTTTAAATAACATCTCTAGTCAGGAATGAACACTACAATGATGTTAGTAGGGTTTTATTTTCTTTTTGCTTGTATCACAGTATTCAGTCCATTTAGCTACTAATAACACACATTTATATTAGTAAAACATGGAATGTTTTGGAAAACAATTCAAATACAATTTAACAGTTATTAAGGCACACTACAATTTGAATAAAAGGATTAGTTTTTAAAAAAAATGTTATGCAACAATGACAACCAACTGCTATTGAAAGGAAAGAGAATTAGTGTTTTGTTACAGTCCATTTATCTCCTACAACCTGTTGCAATAAATGCTGCAAATTCGTTAGCCTCACTGCAGTTTAAAGGTATAGATACCATTTTTCAATGCAAGTACTAACTACTACTTGCAAAAAAGGCCTCTGAGGTATTAGTGGTTCTTCAGGAATTCTTCCATGTAGGCGCCGAGAACCTTCACGTCTTCAACAGTCACTGCATTGTACAGGGAAGCCCGGATGCCACCCACAGACCTGAAAATGCATAGTGAAAAAAAAAAAATCATAAAGCAGGAAACAGAATCTAATCACTGTATAATGTGTAAGAATTTAACTGCTATATCCCAGACAGACCAGCACCAAACAATTTGCCCATATTATGTTACGCCCAAATTACACATAAGGGTAGCTGACAAATCAAAATTGGACCGTTTCCTATGGTGTGAAAGCAAAAATGTAGGGAAAAAAACATAACATACAAATAACATGAGAAGAATTGATTTTTAGTCATAGTTCCAAACAGCAGGAGAGAGGTTAATCTTCAGTGTCAGAGGATTTTAATTTTTCTGTCACAGCACAGGACACATCAACAACCCATAAAAATGTTTACAACATTACACTTCCATTAAAGCTAATAAAAAAAGCAAACTGCATTGATAATGAATTAACACCAATTACAAAGACAGACGTCATATTTCCCTAATTTTCACACACCTGTGTCCTTTAAGTGAGATCATGCCAAGTTTAGAAGCACCATCAAGAAAGGCTTTTTCAAGGCTTTCATCCCCTTCCTTCTTTCCAATGCGGAATGGAACGTTCATACGGCTGCGACACGCCACGTCAACTGGGCATCTGAAAGAGTCCATATTGTACATGATGAGGAGAGTTATTTTGAAGCAGTCATCTGAAGAGATATTACAATGGGGCAAATATTTGCATTTAGTGGTAGACAGTTTTTTGGATTCTTGATTAATGTTTTGAAGTAGGGCTTTGCTTAGAAATACAACATTACCATATCTTATATGAATGTAAGGTGAAAAAATATTAATAAAGAACATACTTTCTAAAGAGTCAGTTCCCCTAAGAGTATACAATACAGTAGATTTTTTTCCAACATTTCACTCATAGTTTAACCATGGCATTTGTAACTGTAGTTATACAAATGGTAATCAATATGCCAATGGTTACTACATTACTACTACAAGAAAAACATGGTAAATTTTTGCAAGGGCTACAGTGTTTTCTCCAATTTTAATTGTATTATATCAACATTTTTAAATAATTCTTATTTAATATTAAAGATTAGAATACTAACAATAAAATTAACAAACTAAATAATGATTCAAAATTAAGTTAATATTGTGTAATAGGAATAAACTTCTGTACAAGAAGAATATATTTTATTTGCAAAATTATGATCCAGAATGTTAGAGATGTTAGGATGGTTACGAGTCAGATAAGGACGGAATCACTGACGAGTAAAATCCATTGGAGCGGTTGATGATGTCATAGATGATGTCAGATTTCTGTCTGTTTAGTCGTTCCATGGCATCTGCCCCTCCTTTGTTCTTGATCCACTCCAGAACCAATCCCATAATGTAAATACTGCAAAAAAGTCAAGCATGTCTTAGTTACAAAATAGTTAAAGGGGTCATGTGATGCGATTTTTTCAGTTTTCCTTTCTCTTTGGAGTGTTACATGCTGTTCTTATTGGTGCATTGGTGCATATTTTCTTTATAAAAGTTATGACTTGTCCACACCCCCTACTAAAACGGCTTGTTTAAACAAGCCCCCACTTATCTATGCTACGGTGTAGGTTTATTTTCAAAACACCCAAATGTTTAAGCACAGAAAGAAGGTAGAGCTATTATTCTCGCTGTAGTGTTGTTGCTGGCGCCATGTTCTGGAGATGCTGTGTTTTGTTGTGAAAGTGACACTGTTTGTGCTTTCAAAAAATGGACACAAATAAAAATCAGTGGTTAAGTTGTATGTTCCAGAATAGCTCTACCCAAATATTCAGATGTGTTCAAAGGCATTTACTGATTCTTGAACCTGCAGAGCAGCCAATGCTGACTGTGCACTGAGGCTTTAAAGTGAGGCAATTCCAACTGCTTTTGAAGCTAATGTTTTTCTTGATTACAGATACCTCGAGTTGGCAAGCCAACAATAATGTTAGTAATTTAAATGAAAACTACAAATGCACAGTATGAACAAAGAAAAAACTACCTGAAGCACGGAGGAGTGTTGTAGAGCGAGTTGTTTCCAGCCTGCACCTGATAGTCCAGTATAATAGGGCATTCTTTCAAAGCCTTGCCCATCAAATCCTCTCTGACAATGACAACTGTCACGCCAGCACACCCGACATTCTTCTGTGCGCCAGCAAATATCAGACCAAACTGTAGAAACAAACACTCACAGCATTAATAACCACTTACACTACCGTTCAGAAATTTGGGGTCAGTAAGATATTTAATGGTTTTTAAAGATGTTTCTTCTGCTCGTCAAGGCTGCATTTATTAGATCCAGGAAAAAACTGTAATATTGTGAAATATTATTTCAATTTAAATTTAACTGTTTTCTGTGTGAATATATTTTAAAATGGCTTTTTTACAATTAGCAATTGTGTTACTTTTTTCATAAAGATGATGAACATGAAGTATCACCAACCTTTCTCACATCTACCGGTCTGGAGAGGAAGTTGGATGACATATCACTGACGAGAACCACTCCTTTAGTGTCCGGGATGAAGTTAAACTCAACGCCGTGCACCGTCTCATTGCAGCAGTAGTAGACATAAGATGCCGATGGATTCAGTGACCAAGTGCTACTGTCTGGTATTTCTGTGAAAATGAAGTTTGCTTCATCACTGCAAGTCATGTGATGATCCAAGCTATGCAGCCCCTTCTGACAAATACATGCACTTCTGTTAAATGCACAGTTGTAGTATTGCATTAGCATATTTTTAAACTGTACGTGCAGATATATTTATAAACTATAAGTGTATTTTCATGGCTAGTTTTCTTATCACACTGTTATAATTTGGTTTATGTGTATATTCTTTCAAAGTATTGTTTCCGTATGAAAAGTGTGCAAAAGTGTCCTTATTTTTCACAAAGAACATTTTCTGTGAAATAGATTGAACAGATTTCACAAGGCTGTGCAAAAAGTGTTTTTTTTTTTTTTTAATATACAAATCATCTCTCAGCAATGAAAATACAGCTGTCCTCTTAATTACTTACTGGTGTAGCTATCCAGTTTTGGATGAATCACATTCACTTTTCCATACTTCTCTGCCTCTTTGGCTGCCTTGGCAGACCATGTCCCTGTGACCAGATAATCAGCACACCTGTCCTCCTTCAGACCAATGAGATTCAGAGGAACCCCGCTGAACTGTCCCGAGCCTCCGCCTTGCAGGAACAGTATCTTATAATTGTCTGGGACATTCCTGTTCAGAGTGAATGCAAAGTATACATTTGCTTTGGTATTCAAAAGAAGACATCTTCAATTTCTAGTTGAGGACAGATGTAAACACTCACAGAAGCTCACGGAGAAGATTTTCAGTAGTGTTTATAATCTTGGAGAAATCAGACGATCTGTGGCTCATTTCTGGATGCATATATAAATTAACAGCTCAGAAACATTGGATTACACACATGAAAATATTAAAAATGCAGATCCTTACCAAGAATGCTTATCCCAGTGCCGCCGCAATCCAGAAGCTCCTTCTGTGCTTGGAGCAAAACCTATAAATAGAAAATGTCCAATATATAGGTTTGCTTTGTCTTTACTCCCATAAACAAATTGGAATTGATCGCTTATGGAATTGTGAGTCAGAGAACAGATTTGGAGAAATATAGCATTCCATCACTCATTAATGGATCATCTGAGTGCCAATTAGATAACAAAAACATCCAAATAATACATAAGTAATATCCAGTCCATGGGTTAATGTCCTGTAAAGTGAAAAGCTGCGTGTTTGCCAGAAACTAGTTATTCTTTAATCTGCCTGAATTAGAAGAGAAATATCCACAGACCAAAGCAAAAGAGTTCCAAACAAATATGTTGCTGGAACGGGGGATGGACTTTTTCACTGTAGAAAGGGTTATGGACTCATATTTTGGCCAGAAGTTATGTTTTTAAAGTTAAACACACAACTTTTCAGTTCACAAGACATTATTAGTGGATTATTGTGACGTTTTTATTAGATGTTTGCGCTCTCATTCTGACGGCACCCATTCACTGCAGATGATCCATTGGTGAGAAAGTCATGTAAGGCTACATTTCTCCAAATCGCATCTTCATGATTTAGGTAGTACTGAAGAGACGAAGCCAAAACCTGAGTTTCTGTTAAACCAACAACACAGAGTTAGCGACTTAGGTTTAATAAGAAATGCAATGCAAAACAACAACAACAAAAAAACAATTCGAATTGCAAACTATTCACATACGTTACGCGCAGAACCTGATCGATCACTGATCGATTTTTATATAACAAATCAAAACATGTTTAATCGTCTTTCTGTGGCATTTAAAAGCGGTCGGATCCTATTTTTGTATTTGAATATATGAAGTGTAACTATTTTAAAAGTTAACACGTTTGCTAATGTATGTGTCCAAAGACTTGCACTCTTCAGTCAACAAGCGAAAGCTGATGCAACTTTGGCGCATGCACACAGGCAAAACGCAAGTGTTGTTTTAATGCTTACAGTGCATCCAAAACCTGCACCCCATATCACGAACTACGATTCTGCACATCACAGCGTCGTAAAACCCTTTTGCTTGCACATTTTGCATGCACATTGGCGGTGGTTTGGAGTTGAGGGATTGATAGATGATGTAACCTTACTCGTTACATCATTTAGCACTGATCTACTCAGCATTATTTACATTAACGATACTCTTAATGCGATGATGCAGAAACTAATAATGTTTTGTCAAAATACATAATCAAGCTGTACTGTGTAATATTGTTACCATTATCTTGGGGATGCACTTACCGACTGTGGAAGTTTAGCTGGTCCCGCTCCGAAATTGATGGGTTGTTTCTTCTCCATATTTTTGGGTAAATGTAAATCTTTCTGAATCTCCTCCACTTGGCCTACTTTTCTCTAAATGGTTTGGACTGACACTATTATTCTCTTTACACATGATTACACCTAATGTGCAAGTTTCCTGCTTGTTTTCATTGGCTCACGGTTTTCGGAGCGTCTGCTCTCGGCTGTTTGATTGGATTATGTGTTTGTGACGTTGCAGCGATTCACTCGCTTTATTGAATATTCATGAGCTTCTGAATAAAAAAACCGAGTCAGTTTTAACTTTTCATGTTTTAATTGCTTTGCAAATATGATAACAAATTGAAAGTTATCTTCTGAAACTCAAGCAAAATTTTTTTTTCTCTCTGAAGGATCCTTTAAACATTTGTTCACTATATAGTACCTTGAGAATTTTTTTTAATTATTGTATTATTTTACTTAGACCTTGGTTTACATTTTTTATGTTTAGGTTTAGCCCTACACATGGGATTTCCCCCTTTTCGTTTTTAATTTCTGTGCTTTATAAATATGCAGAAGCTAACTTGTCATTTTTTTACCATTTTAATTTATTTTATATTATTATTATTTATATTATTTTATTCCCACACATATTTATTAAAAAATAAAGTATTTTTAAAATGAATTTTTACATGTATTTATTATAATTATTTCCTCTACAACCATTAATTTATTCATTCATACATTATTAATTTCTGCTGATTTGATCCTCCATAAAAAATTGTATAGCTGTTGAATTGTTTTGAGAGAGCCTTATATAATAGGTTAATGTTGGATTGTTTCAGCAGGTGGCAGTATTTTGCAGACAATCGAAATAGCTTTGTACAGGTTTCCCTTTCTGATGTCTGCAAGGTTCAGTTATAATCAGTCTGTAATCATACACTTTCTTTAAGTCTCAATGTATCACTTTTTGTATATATATAAAAAAAAGCTAATCTTGCAAGAGAACCTGGTAAAAGCTCTCACCGTCAGTCAATCTGACACCAACCACCCTGAAATATCCAAGTTTTAATAAAAAAATGTCATACATTTTCAACTTTAATATGTAAAAACTATGTACACACACGCATAAAATGCTTGGACTTTAAAGTAACACTTAAAGTCATTCTGACAAATATAAGCCAAAGTAAAAGGGGAAAACAGCGCAACGGGTAATTTACAGTTTGACTTTTCCAGCTGTTTGTAATTACAGAACGAGGTGTTTTAAAATGTAACAGGGATTGCACTCCAGTAAAAAACATATTTTACAAAGCATATCTAGAAAATTACAGAAAATTCCCACATATATTCTAAAAGGTTTGCCCAAATATCTGTCATTATTAACTCACCCTCATGTCACTCTGAACCCACAAGACTTCTGTTCGTCTTTGCAATATTGCTGAAAATATTTTTTAATGAAACCTTAGAGATTTTTGTCCTTCCACTGAAAGGTCACACAACCGAAACTTGGTGACTCAAATTCATAAAAGTATTTCATATGACGTTTGTTCTGTTAAAAGTTTGGATTACTGGATTAATCCGAAGATGGCAGGACAGAAATCAATCGAGTTTCATTAAAAATATCTTCATTGGTGTTTTAAACGTAACATTTTCATGGGTTTGGAAGGACATGAGTGAGAGTAACCGGTGAAAGAATAATAATTTTGTGTGAAGTTTTCAAAGCCTAAAAATCAGTTACCAAATATTTCCCTTACATCTCCAGGTAGAAACCTAATTTCAAGAAAAGAAAAAAAAAAAAAAAGGTTTATTTCTACTAGCTTGACAAGGTACTTTTCCTGCCACATATTTCTCATCATCTGTATTCTTCAACAGTAATATTCACCGAGAAGTCTGCTCACAGCTTTATTGTTTATTAAGAGGAAATTATTTATTAGCAGTAATTTATACCCGCTGTGTGTGGGTGGATTTAGCGCATTTCTTGTGGATGGAAAGCAGCATTGTCTTCTCAGATCCTGTTTCATAGCTATTTCCCTCTGGCCGTAATCTCCCTTCGGTCTTTCCCTTTTTGACAGCTCAGCAGTTCGTTTTGATCTGAAAGTCTCGATCATGTCATTGCAAAAGCAAGTATTACAGAGGCTAGGTGAAGAAGTGGGTTTCTCAGCTAAACTAGCAGCAGGTGCAGCATCTGAAATCTCAAAACAAAACCAAAATAGAAGAACAAACATTCAGCTCCCTTCAGTAGAGCTTCCTTTTCTGCCACATATGGTGTTGGTACCACAGCAAAACAAACGGCTTCTTTTGCTTTTCATCAAGACCAAACACGCTGTCACACATGACAGATTACAGATCGTTTCAGTCTTCAGTTTTTCTGACACTGCAGTGTGTGCCGTATTGGCTCCGGTAGCTTGATGTGTAGAGCATGACACTCGCAACATCCAAGTCATGGGTTCGATCCCTCGGTCGCTTTGGTTTAAAGCGTTTACTCAGTGCGTTACAGAGATTCTTGCGTGTCTCTCTGTCAGACAAAATTGGTGAGTGATGCAGCAGATTTCAAAGCAGCGTAGTTTCGTTTCTGGGAGCGCAGCAGGGGCGTCTGGGTGTTGGCGTCCCGTACGGTGTTGTTGCTGCTGCTGAGAGATCGAAAGTGCTGCTGTGTCCAGCCATAAACCAGGCAGTTCAACAGACCCTGAGAAGCAGAGGTGAAGGCCTGTCGAGGAAAAAGAACGGGAACATTTTACATTTGCATCATAGTTTGGGTAAAGCCATTGTTTTACTAGGAGTTTTATGTGTTTTGGCGAACCTGTAGGATGTAGAGGATGACTCCCATCTTGCCCTCTATTATGTCCGGTTTCACCAACATCATAGTGGCCAGAAATATTGCTGAAATAAAGAAGAGAACATAAAAAACATAAAGCATTGAAAATGGAGTGTTTAGCTGTGGAGTTAGGCCTAATTGAATTGAATTGTATATAAAATCTCCAAATAAAATTGGCTTCAAACAGTTCTAACATAAACATAAAGTTAATTAATGCGGTTCATATTTGTTCATCATGCATAAATAAAACAAGATTTCTGTACTCAAAATTTCCTGGCAAGATTGTTTTTTTATATAATTTATTTTATTTTATTTTTTATATTTTATTTAAATAATCATATTTTTAGGATGAATTTATTAAAACTGCTAACCTCTTTGTTGTGAAAACAAATGTATTCAGTCATAAAGTATGGTATAGGTATAGTATAACATGGCTTGTTGTCCAATAATTAACTCATTAGAATGTATGATATAAAATATATATATATATAGAGAGAGAGAGAGAGAGAGAGAGAGAGAAAATTAATGTATAGATTTGACTATTAAATCACATTGATTAATAATAATACATAATTCTCACCTGTATGAGATATGTATTTCTGACAAATATGCATTAAATTGGTTTAGTAATTTATAGCTAAGATTTTTATAATACTTATAGTTACATATAAGTTAACACTCTGTTATCCAAATGTATGGAAATCCTATATACAATTCAAATGCATAAATGAACAAATCAGGCCTAAATATTGTTTGAGTGTTATGCATGTGCAGGGATTGTTAATACATTAAAATAATACATTTGGCAACACTTTACCTAAAAACTTATATATACTTCTAAATAATTATAACTAAAGTTAAAATGCATTTTAATTCTTTGAAAGTTTATTTGTCATTTGTGTTAACGCCTTTCTGTATGAATAATTATATAGAACTATATATCCTAATTGTGGTTAAAACTATTCATAAGTTCATATAATGCATTATAAGGTTCATTACAAGGCGTCATTATCAAACATTTATCAAACTTTAATAATGCGTTAAACATAAAGGTTTAAGTAAAGTGTTATCATAAAGGGAAACTTCTTATGGAAAAAATAAAAGGCTCTTAGTCTCAGTAGAGTTATATATAAACTTGTAAATGGTAAAATAGTGTACAGATGTGTGCTCACCTGGTCCCCAGCAGAAGAAGAAGGCTGAGGGATAAAGCAGCATACGGCGTTCCAAGAGACGCAGAGTTTCCCAATGATTGTCACCAAAGAAACCTTGAGACGTGATGACACGCTTGTACAGAGAGCGAGCTTGACACATGAGAATCTAAAAATAAAAGAAGAAATACAATTAGATTATCTCGACTAGTCACACAGACCAGAGAATCATACATCATTCCCTTACATTATCAGTGTTGAAATCATTTCTACTGCTTCATACGCAAGCTTTAACGTATTTGACAATTGACGTTAACATATTGCTGTCTATTGAGGGTCAGACGGCTCTCTGATATCATCAAAAATGTCTTAATTTGTGTTCCGAAGATTAACGATGGTCTTATGAGTTTAAAACAACATGAGGGTGAGTAATCAATGACATTCATTTTTATTTTTGGGTGAACTAACCCTTTAAGTCATACATTTCTGAGATATTTAGACATGTTTAATGTTGAAGACGGCTCACCGTGATGCCAATGAAGGTGACGAAGAAGGTAGTAAGGAAAATGGCCATGCAGTAGTCTTGAATGATACTACACGCTGTTGTTTCTGTATTTACAGATGAGGTGAGATACACAGCCCCTGTATGCATCAGCAAACATCTGGAACACAGACACATCTGAATTAACATCTTATTAAACAACCGTCTGGAATGCATTCAAACCACTAAACTATGGTTAGATGCAAGCTATTGAATTTAATGTTATACGTGTTTAATAGGCCTATTTTAATAGGATGCTTTGATTAAGTTATGACAGTTTGTTAATCATTTCATGCGCACGTGTGAATATATTTTGACTGACCTGTAGGGCTGGGTGAAGTTTGTGTAACACTGAAACACATTTCCTGTTACAAAGACGGGCGCTGTGAGCATCAAAGGTAAAAGACTGTATGGAGAGATCAGGACATATTATTCTTAATTTCTGCTGAACTATTTTGCCCTAAATAGCATGCAAAATAGGTTTTACTTATTGTAAATTATAATGCATATGTACTACTTAATGATTTTGAATGCATTAAACTACATGCAAATATTCATATGGTAAACCATAACAAATCTTTGTTATGGCTTATGTTAAAAAAATATTGTTATATCTTATGTTAATATATGGAATATGTAATTTTTTTAGTGTTTTCTATTTTTATTTGTTGTGTGTATATACTGTACACTGAACAAAATTACAAACACAACATTTTCATTTTTGCACAAAAGACCTATTTCTTTCAAATATTGTTAACAAATCTGTCTAAATCTGTGTTAGTGAGCACTTCTCCTTTGCCTAGATAATCCATCCAACTCACATATCAAGATGTTGATTACACAGCATGGTTACTGATTACTGCAAAGGTATGTAGACTGCAGACTGCACCATTTTAGCCCCGATTTTGACTCGCCGACAGGTTTTGAGAAATCACCGACAAATGCCCGAAATCACAGGCAAATGGATGACAATCGCCAACACCCGTGAGATATGTGGCCTGCCGGTAATTCAAAATCATGCTGTGCGAAATGTGTTCTGACTGAAAATAACATCAGCGATTACCTACAGCCAATGAGAGAGCCACATCCAGGGCTGCGGGAAGTTGGGGGAGGAGTTACGATGGTATAGAAGGTAAATATCCTCCTCCATAATCCTCTTTTAGTTTCAAATGAGAAAACATGGAATTTGTATGACAAGCTTCTTGCTCCTCCTTGGATAGCTACCTTACCGTGCTTGAATGATCCTAGAAGCTATGTTGTCGAGGACTGTCCCTGGTAGGGTCTCTCATGGCAAAAGGTTTATGAAAATGCAGCTTTCATCCTTGTCTTGGAACACTGGGCCAGCTCTATACCCTCTTTAGGGTACTGGAGGGTTTGTGGGAGTTTGCTCAACCAGTTCACATGTGTTTTGTAGACTTGGAGAAGGCATTCTCAGCAGGAAAAGTGTGGCCTGCCCCCTTCAGGTTGGTGGGGAATTCCTGCCTCAGGTGGAGGGGTTTAAGTATCTTGGGGTCTTGTTCACGAGTGAGGGAAGGATGGAGTGAGAGATCGACAGACGGATCGGGGCAGCTTCTGCAGTAATGCGGTTGATGTACCGGTCGGTCGTGGTGAAGCTCTCGATTTACCAGTTGATCTACTTTCCTACTCTCACCTATGCCCATGAGCTTTGGGTCGTGACCGAAAGAACGAGATCGTGGATACAGGCGGCCGAAATTAGTTTCCTCCATAGGGAGGCCGGATGCCTCCCTGGGGAGGTGTTTCGGGCATGTCCCACTGGGAGGAGGCCCCGGAGAAGATCTAGGATACGCTCAGCTGGCCTGGGAAGGCCTCGGTATTCCCCCGGAAGAGCTGGAGGAAGTGTCTGAGGAGAGGGATGTTTGGGTGTCCCTGCTTAGACTGCTGCCACCATGACCCGGCCCCGGATAAGCGGAAGAAGATGTATGTATGTATGTAACTCCGGTCTTGCACATGTGACCACGTGACATGTAAAGTCAAGTAGTGTGAAACCCCCTGTCACCTATCTATTATGCAGTGTGAACACAGCAGCGACTGAATGCTACCCCAGTCATGCAGTGAGAAAAGATCTATCAAAGTAATCTACTACTTTGATTTTTTTTTTTAAATTTTACCCCCGATTTTGACTCGCCGACAGGTTTTGAGAAATCACAGACAAACGCCCAAAATCACTGGCAAATCGGTGCTCGTTCACGTGAGTGACAATCACACAGTGTGAATTATCAAAGACGCGATCTGAGAGAATCGCCCACACCCGTGAGATATTTGACATGCTAAATATCTGGAACTGTCGGCAATTCAAAATCATGCCAGGTGAAATGTGTTTTGACTGAAAATAACATCAGTGATTACTTACAGCCAATGAGAGAGCCACATCCAGGGCAGTGGGATCTTGGGGGAGGGGTTACGAAGGCATAGAAAGTAAATATCCTTCTCTATAATCTTCTTTTCATTGCAAATGAGCGCAAATTGCAAATGCAAAAAAATTTTGCTTGCTATTATTTTTAATAATAAACTCCAGTCTTGCACACGTGACCTTGTGTTGTTTCCATGTCACTTCTCGCGTGGGTTTGGCAGTAAGACAAAGTTGTTGACGATTCTTCCTGTTGTAAAGTGATGCTGTGTGAACACAGCAGCGACTGAATGCTACCCCGGATAATCATGCAGTGTGAAAAGATCTGTGACGCGATTACTTTGAAAATCATGCATGCATTAGGCTAGCCACAGTAAAAGGCCACTGTAAAGTAAAGTGCAGTTTTACCAGTCAGTATCTGGTGCATTCAAAATGCCATCAATAAAATGCACCTGTGTTAGTTGTCCATATCACAGACCTGCCCATAACATAACCCCACCGCCACCATGGACCAATCGATCCACAATGTTGACATCATACACGCTATCTGCCATCTGCCCTGTATAATGAAAACCGGGATTCATCCGTGAAAAGAATACCTCTCCAAAGTGCCAGACGCCATCGAATGTGAGCATTTGCCCATTCAAGTTGGTTACAATGACGAAGTGCAGTCAGGGAGAGACCCCGATGAGGACGACGAGCATGCAGATGAGCTTCCCTGACACGGTTTCTGACAGATTGTGCAGAAATTCTTTTGTTATCAAACTGATTGCTGCAGCAGCTGTCCTGCGCTGGTGTGGTTACACATGGTCTGTGGTTGTGAGGAAAGTTGGATGTACTGCTAAATTCTCTGAAATGCCTTATGGTAGAGAAATGAACATTCAATTCATGGGCAACAGCTCTGGTGGACATTCCTGCAGTCACCATGCCAATTTCTCAAAACTTGTGACATATGTGGTCTTGTGCTGTGTGATAAAACTGCACATTTTAGAGTGGCCTTTTACTGTGGTCAGCCTAAGACACCCCTGTGCAATAATCATGCTGTCTAATCAGCATCTTGATATTCCACACCTTTGAGGTGGATGGATTATTTTGGCAAAGGAGAAGTGCTAAGTGATCGAAATTCTACTGCGAAACTAATTTGAATAAACAAGTTTCAATAAAAATATTTAGTTAAACAGTCATGAAATTCAAAGAATTAATAAGAAGTGAAACTGCTGTGGTTATTTTATATGGTGGTAAATGTTTCCATGTTTGTCTATACTAGAGTCCCAATAAAGACCTTTTGCCCCAGATGAAGTACAAGTGAAGTAAAATGATCAGTACTTTTTCAGCAACATCTCTTTACACAAATTTATGTTTCTCCTATTTATATTTAATATCAGTTTGAGAGATTAATGTTCTTACCATGACAGTACAGGGCCAAGACATTTGCAGCTTCTTGTGTTTGCTTGATTCTGAAATAAACAAGCTAGTCAGCATCTTATGCTGCTTTATTACCATTATAATGTGTTCATAATTATATGAGTTGAATACCTCGGCTGGGAAACCGTTGAGTCTCTTGTACTTCACCTTTAGTCCAGTGTAGAGCACCCAAACATAGTGCAGCGTGTAGAAGAACGAGGCCATGTAAAGCGTCTGAAGGATGTGAAAGACAAATAGAGAAGTTAATGAAGTTTGAGATATTTTAGTTAAAGTTCACATTCTAACCATGCTGTTGCAATACTGTAATTCATGACATTCATATTACTGTTTGTGTGATTGCAGTGCTTTCCAAACCCAACCCTAATTTCCTTAACATGCAATATTTGGTCACACTTCATTATAAGGTCCAGTTTTCACTATACAAACCAACAACTATGACTTTTGCTTCCATAAATTCTTAATTTACTATTATTATTTATTAATAGTTAGCTAGTTGTTAAGTTCAGGTATTAGGAGGGATTTATTATGTAGAATATAGTCATGCAGAATAAGTGCTTTAGAAGTGCTAATAAACAGCTAATATGTTATTAATAGACATGCTAATAAGCAAGTAATAGTAAGAATTGGTCCCTATACTAAAGTGCCACCGATTTTATATCTCGCTTTATAAAACACACCTGATTTAGGATATCAGCTCGGTCTGTGAGATGAGAGAGACATGCAAATGTGTACAGTCGGGGCTTCCCCGTGTGAAAAAGATGTACATTTCAGCCTACTTTGCAGAATAAGAAAAGTACTTAATACATTTTAAATGTACCTTTAAATGTAATAACACTACAGTTAAAACTAAAGATTTAAAGTACACTACAATTTTTTTTATCCAAGACCGGGGTTGGAAAACATTGCCTTATGGCTCCTTTGTTGACATTCATGTCAAAGCAACTCAAAGGTGCTAACATTCCTGAATTGAGAAACTTCTATATGATAAGATATCATATCATTCTCCTAGAAATGCCAACATGCCAACATGGTTTTCCTTTCTGTTTTGTTTGACCTTTTTGAAGTTGTTGGGTATATTTGATCAGGGTGTGTATTGCCTGATTTTAACAGTCACAAAAATATGTACACAGTATGTGCTATGTAAAAAAAAGCAGAGTGAAATACGTCAGTGGGCTAAAGTAGAACACTGCATCGTATTCAGTGCAATATTGGATTAACACTGTGAGTCAAATACATGAAGCTCATGAAAAGTTCCGCGGTATAAGCCTAAAAAATGACAAAGAAAACTGTATTTTACAGTCCTGTTCCTTTTGTGCTGTGTGCTTATTGTAGTAATTACAACAACGACATAACAACTTGGTACTAACCCTGAACCTAACCCTACACATACTGTAAAATAAAGTGCAGCCAACCAGTTCATACAACATGCAGCAATATAATTTGGAGGATTGTCATTTTGGAAGAACCATGGCTTGCTTGTTCATATTCTCTTTAGGTGATCTTACACTGCTGTAACAGTTTACTCTTTATGACGAGGAAGAGTAAAACCTAAACCGATAAAACCAAATCATTTTGATCCGTCATCTGATTATTTTCGAGTTCTAAAAATGTAAACGTTTGTAATAAACTCAGGTATGAGTCACCAGTGAGTGAGTCACATGAGCTCAGGCAGGGTTTTCCAAACCTCAGGGCGTTTTCTCCACGTTGAGGATTGACTAACAGTTTGAAAAGTGGGCATTTTCCCACAGACAGCAGGGGTTTAAATAGGGGTTAAACCTATTGTTTCTTTAATAAATGATTCTTACATTTACGTAACAGTAAGTTAAGTAACAGTGTTAAACAGCTGTGCTTGCAAATGGAGCCAACAATATTTGCAATAACTGAGAAAAAGGAATGATTATTTAAGGTTATTAAAGCTGGTTAATAATTATATAAAAATAAAATAGTTTTACTGCAAGAAATTGATTCATTTGAAAAGATTATATAAAAGTATGTTTACTCACACCCATGACGATCCACTTTTATAAACAAACATGTGCAAAAAAAGTGGGGCAGAACTAATTTTATCTGGGCAAAGAATATGAATAAAAATTTGCTGCTCCACTTCCTTTTCAGACTCGTCCCAGTTCCATGTTTGTTTTGTGCTTTAGAATGAACTGGTTTTAGTGTTTGAGCTGAGGACAACTTGTTTTTGAAGTGAAACTGCCCAAGCACACATGATTTTATTCCCTTGTGATTTTTTTTAGTTAAATGCCAAACAGGCAGGCCTCAGTAATGAGAAACACATGTTTAGGCCTGCAGTGTGTTGGCAGAACGCAGGGAGAAAACACAGACTTTTTTTTTGAGCACACATTCTTTAAATCAATATCAGAGACAATTTATGGGCTAAAGACTTTCCTTATGCAAACCAAACTAGCAGTAACAAAAACATTTTTATCTAAAAATGATGAATGAATAACTTGTTAAACATTTGAAAAGAGTGTTAATCTAAGTGTGTAATTGTTCTTTTGGTGGCATTTAAAATGAATGAGGAATACCCCACCCACACTCACCTTCAGGCCATCCAAGATGTAGATGAGTATGTTTCAATGTATTTGAGGAAATGTAGCATTCCATCACTTACTCACCAAGGCAGTGAATAGAAGTCTGATCAGCTGATAAAAACATAACAATAATCCAAAAGTAATACACACCACTTCAGTCCATCATTTAAAATCTTGTGAAGTAAAAAGCTGCATGTTTGTAATAAAATAAAGCATTACGACACTTCTGACCAAAATATTTGTACATAACCCATAAAAATTCTTCCACTGAAAAGTCCAACTAAAGTTATATTTTAAACTATTTTAAACCAAAAAAAAAAAATGCAGCTTTCCACTTAGACATTAACTGATGGATTTCTAGTGTGGATTACTGTAATGTTTATAACATCTTCATTCTGACTGACGGCACCCATTCACTGCAAAGGGTCCAAATGATACAGATCTCCAAAACTGGTCTGAAACCAAATTTATCCACATATTGGATAACCTAAGGATGAGTACATTTTTATTGCATTTTTATATTTGAGTGAACTATTCCTTTAAAAATGTTGAATATGCCCTATTCAGTCATACGTGACTGCGTCTGTGCATGGGGCTTCATTTGTGGAAGTGGAAGATTGATGCAAAAACATAGCATGTACAGAAAGGTGTTCCTTCTTCCTGTGATAAGCATTATTTCTGAATGATATTGTGTGGGTTTGTACCTGTTCCACTATGTGGAGGTTGTAGCAGGTGGAATAAGCTTTACAGGACTGGGTGAAGAGAAGACCTCCACACATCCAACTCAAAGCCAACAGCAGGTCTGTTACACTTAACAAGAATAACGGCAGCACCTAAAACAGAGGTTTGCTTCAGTGGTCAAAATTATGTTTTGTTTGAACTATATATACATTAGATATATAATGTATATATATATACATTAGATGGAATAAAATATACATATGCATATATATATATATATGATGGAACCTTACCTCTGGTTTTCTTACAAGTCCTTTTATACAGGCACATACAATTATGGAGCCAGCACCTAAAATGCTGGAAGGCAATTTATTAGTAAATATAAATACATAAACAAGACGTAAACAGGTATTTTTAATAAATGACAAAACTTAAGTAAAATAAATGAATAGTTACCTTAGGACAGCCATTGTTATTTGAATCCATCGAACTACAGAGTATATCTTAGAAGAGAAAAATAGTTTATTTAATCTGTCTGTGTTGATTTTAGGCAAGTAGAACACAAAACGAAATAATACACGACCCAGACATGAAAAAAAAAATCATATTACGAAAATCCGTCAGCGGTCAGCGTGTTTGAAATGGATTATTATTTATTAAATATTTTAAACAATAGTTAATATTTTGCAGTTTACAAAGTGTGTACAGTACATGTGTGCGGTGAGTTTATCTAGACATGCTCTAGTTTATGTAAAACGCTGTAAATCTACTTACAGATGTCCAGTTTTCAGTCGGAGTGGTGGTGTTCATCTGTGACTTATTTTGGTCAAAAACGTCCATATTGTAAAATGTAACAATATATTGATCAGGTTATGATGAAAATCCCACTCGAAATCCGTCCTATGTAACTCCAGCCAATAACAGTTTATTTCTGACTGCTACCAGAACATTCAGAAATAGTGACGTCTCACTCATAAGACACTGTAGTAGCAATATGCGCTTTAGAATTCCAGCACTGTAAATTAAATAAACGCCGCGCCACGCCTACTTTTTCACAAAACGGTTTTGATTGGCTACGTTCCGATTGCGTCACGCTTTCGTCATGTTTTAACGTATACTCGGCGCTAAAGCGACCGCTCGCTTCACTAGGCATGACAAAATATAGTGGCTTATTGTTTAGGCTCGCGGAACCGTCTGTATTAGCAAGGACATCCTGTTTTTTTCACATTTTATCAAATTATGCGTGAAACTATACATGGCAATGCAGTTCAAACTGGTTTTGTGTGACAGTCTATGTATATGTTTGGTTTGGTGGGTGACTGATGTTCAAAAATGTATAACATTTCATTTTTATGTGTCTGTCAGTTTACACAGGCATCAGGGCACTGCATCATCAAACACTGTCCTGCTTCATTAATGGCAGTATGCCTGAGAACAATGAACACAAGGACTGCCTATAAGAGCTTGTCTAATACAGTTTACGTCATTGCTTCATATCAGCCATGAACTGTACCACACAGGAAGGTGAGGGAATCACTCATTATGAACGTGCTGCTTCAGTGGAGATGAGGTCTGACTACAGATTTTCATGACTTTTTTCACAGTATCGTTGCTCAAATAAACGCAGTCTTAATGAGCAGAAGGAACTGCTTACAAAAGCAAAAAAATCTCACTGACACTGAGCTATTGTGCATGTGCACAGTCCCTTGCAAGTTCATACTCTTAACTGACCTAACCAACGGCTTCTTTTGTGTTCGATATGGTTAACTGCTATACATATTTTTTTCCAATCTCATTTCATAAACTCTCTCACAAGTTTTCTTGTTTGTTCGAAGGAATAGTTAGCTCAAAAATAAGATATAGATGAGTTTCTTCATCAACAAGTTAACCATTAAGATCATATTAACTTCAAACCATTGCAAGCCTCCGGAATATTGTAAAAGTCTGAATCCGGAGAGATATGTGCAGAGATCAAGCAAAGATTACAAGCAAAAACTGTCCAAAATCAGTTTTAAACAAATATGTGGCTGGACTTTCAAGGACAAAAGGGCATGGACATTTTCAGTGGAGGAAACATTATTAAGGAATATGGACTAATTTCTAAAAGCAATGGCTTGAAGAAAAAAAAATAATAAAATAAAATAAAAATCAACCTGATGTATTTGTTTCTTACAAACATGCAGCTTTTCATGTTAAATGTTAATTGATGGACCAGAATGGTGTGGATTAATTTGTTTTTTTTTTATCAGCTGTTTTGGACTCTCATTCTGACGGCACCCATTCACCCAGAGGATCCATTGGTGAGCAAGTGATCTAACACTGCATTTCTCTAAATCTACTCCCATGAACAAACAAACTCATCTATACTTCGGATGGCCTGGGAGAGTAGGGGAGAGCAGGGATTTGGGGGTGAACGTATTGTATAATGGACACTTCATGTAGCATCTGTGATTTGATGCATCATTCCTTCCAGATAACTGATCCAAAATGTATTCTGAGGATCAACCAGACCGCAGGGTTTATCAGAAAAACCTGTGTTTGAGGGTAACGTGGAAATTGAGTCTTTGTATTTCAGTTCTTTTTTTTAATTATTATTTATTTTATTGAAATTCAGCATATTTTATTTCCGCTATCAAAATACAGTATCATTTGCATATCTTACAATAAATAAATAATACTAAGGATAAAAATATTACAGATGCTTTAGCCCCATGCATCATCACGATGTTTCGAATCAAAAACTGGTATGTTTGTATGAAATACCAAAATAAAACCCCCTTTTCTCTCTTCCCCTTTTAATTTCCACTGAAATAAGTGTGTCACAATACACAGCTTGACCTGGTGTTGCTTACAAGAGTAACTGTGATATCTGGGAGTAGGAAAAAGCAGTATAAAAAAAAAAAGAAATGAAATGTAAGGGATGGCCAGGACTATTGGGATCTTTAGAAGGACTATGGCTTGCTTGTTTAGATTTGCTATGAAACACAAACTGAATGCACAGGCCTCTTCTTTTGTGAGGTCAGTTGTACTTGAATGTAAAATGCTATAAGGAATACGGGATACTACATTATCTTCTGGCCAAGTTATATAACTTTCACTGCATAACTTTCAGTTGCGTGTGTTTTTTGCCCCAGGAAACAAAACAATAAAAAAGTTCTGTGTAGACTTGATATTCATAGATTCAGGAACAAGGAAAACCCCTGACAGCCTCATGGGCCGGACTTTTTGATTTCCAGGACAGGCACGGAATATTTCAACAATGCCCAGAGCATGTGACCACATAAACTTCAAATAAATAAATAAAAACCGTAAAACACGGAAACAATCTATTGTCACACATATCAAACACTCACATACAGGGTGTGCGAGTTTCCAACACGTGTCTTAAAAAAATGCTTGTGGAAATACGCACATTCCAAACACAAAAACATTGTAGATGTGTTATTTAACCAAGTAATAAATGTTCTAACAAGCATGAATTATAATTCAACCTTTCCAATTTATGCAGATCTCCATTGCAAATGACATAAAGTAAAATACTTACTAACTTCAGAACATTCCATATTCATTTTCTTTTGGGGAAAGTGTGTAATGTGATTATGTATCAGCATATTAGAATGAAGATTATGTGACACTGAAGACAGGAGTAATGTTGCTGAAAATTAAGCTTTACGTCACAAGTATAAATTCAATTTTTAAATATATTAAAAGCATGACCTTACCCATGTTTGGCCCAGAAATTGCTAACAAGTCTCAAAGATAAGTAACACACTGAATTAATCATGACACTCTGAAATAGAAAGACTTTTTCCCCCTTGTAAAATATACTCTAATTATCTTTATTTACAACATATAACATATTTTAAGGTGTATGGGATGTTGATTTAGGATGCACTTTTTTTTATTTATTTTTATTTTTTTATTTTATTTTTATTGGAGGTATTTGCCTTTCAGGGCTTACAAGAGAACTTTGTTGACGGATATTGTTGGTAATAAAAACATTCTTGTTTAAACCACAACAATATTTGATAATATACTGGCTCAAAATGTATTGGAACACTTACACACAAGCCAGACTGAAATATCGGAATTTCATTTCATTGGCTACAAAAACGATTCTTGATATACATTTTTTCCCCCAAGTAATTCTTCTGCTGTGCAACTGCACCTTTACAACTCCACATCTTAACCAACACTGGAGTTTCCATGCTTTTTGTTTATAGTTGAACTATCTGTGTGTCAGTACTGCCATCTTAAAAGTTGGGATTTGAATTTTGGTTTCACTATTCAGTTCAATTAAGATTATTTTTATCAACTCAATGGCCCAGCTTCACAAAGGTGGCTTAGCTTAAGTCAAGACTAGGCCTTAGTTAAATTAAGATATTTATGCAGCTTTTACAAAAATGCTTTGCAGGAAAACATTACAGGTGTGCATCTTGCCAAGTGATACTGATACATTTTAAGATATGTCAAAGCGAGATATTTTCAGTTGTGACAGCTCAAACATGCATTTTAGTCTGTGGCTAGTTTAACCCTTGTCTGTGAAACCGGGAAAATATCATATTCTCAGTTCTCAATATTGGCTACATTGACAAGCTTTCTCAAAACTAACCTCACTTTTTAAGTCATATTTGAAATAATTTTAATAATCGGCATATATGAAGTCATTACATCACTTGCTCACCAATAGATGCTCTGCAGTGATATTGTGAAGCCGAAGGTTTTGTGTTCATCACTGTAAACTGTTGCCTCTAGCCAAAATACGAGTCCAGGATCCATAATAATGCTTTCTCCAGTTAAAAACTAACCCACATCACATTGGATGGCCTGATGGTGTGCTCTTTTCATTAGCAACCTTTTTTTATTTTGTGTAGTTTAAATGTAAAAATCTTTTTAGAGTCCACATGTTTTAAATGTGAAATCTTCTGCCATCTTGTGGCACGTTGTTTAACATCATCAAAAACTTTATTATTTAAAAAAAAAAATCAATTTTGAGACAAAAATGGAATACATAAATCCACTACAACATGTCCAAAATCATTGAAATACGAATGAAATGACAGGAAACGGTTAATAGTTAATTTCCTAAAGTGGAATCAGGCCTCTCGTTTCTCTCTCATACAGATCTGGAATGTGTCCGACAGGGGAGTTTATCATACTGACTGTACTCTTGCCGTGTAATTTGCGCTCGTACTCGATCAGCTGCCTCCAGAAGCCGCTGTTGGGTCTCACTATGGGTCTGAGTGATTTGAGCAGCGCGTGCGCCTCCGCTAGCGTCAGACCACGGTGTTTCATCAGATACGCCAAAGATAGCGCCGCCGAGCGACTGACGCCTGCGTTACAGTGAAGCAGCACGCGTCCGTCTCCATCACCGACATGCTGTATCTTATCAGCAACGCTGTCAAAATAGTCACAGAGTCTGGATTCGGCATCATCAGAGACAGGCACGTGCACGTATTCCACAGTAGGAATGTTTGTGTCGCTCATGTCCCGGGTCGCGTTAATAACGCACGTGATGTTGAGAGAACCAATGACCGAAGAGTCGCTTGCTGTTTTGTTGTTGCCGATGTACAAACAGTCCGTTATACGAGCAAACCCGCCGAGTCCACCTGCTCTTCCCGGCATGGTAGGAATACTGGGAAAACGCGCAAGTGTTAGTATTGCAAACATCATAATAACAAGCATAATCTGACTGAGTTAATGTTGGCTTGCTTGCATATTGAATCAGGACTGCAAAACGATTAATCGTACTCAAACGTTTATGTTTACATTCTATATGCGAGTGTACTGTGTAGTATAAGCTATTTTTTATTTATAAATACACACATGCATGTATATGAATATGTTATGATATGTGTGTGTGTGTGTGTGTGTGTATTTAAATATACAAAATAAATATACAGAAACACTTTCTTTGGGGGGAAAAGGTTTGGGAATCTCTGCACTATATGTAAATAGGTAATATCATGAATTTGTGCATTTTAATGTTTTTAAAAAAAGTTTTCATTAAAGCTTTCTTAAAATTGACATTATTTGTGTGAATTCAGTGGTCAAATGCTGTTACTAGTGACTGTGTGAATGTCAACAAAACCGTCATACTTAGAGAGGTACACTTAAAAAGAATAACTGGAGAATAAACGCATTATGAATAATGCAATGCTGTTGTGAGCATTGTGCAAGTGTGCCTTGAGAAACCGAGTATTTTAGAAGCTAGTATTATCTAATTATTAGATAATAAGAATTTGATTTCTCAATATAATCACATATTGTCAGTTGTACGACGTTAACCTGCACTGGATACTGATACCAGACAGAGAAAGCTGTCCAGATTTTGGTGGATTTACCTTGAAAACCTACAGTTAAGCCAGCATAATAAATCGGTGTACAGTAGTCAATATTTGAAGTGGATCAATACCTTTCATCGAAGTTGTCCTAAGACTTTGAGGAAGTTTTATGATCCACTTGAAATGCTGACTTCTGCATACAGCACACAGAGCTTTGTGATTGTATAATATATGACACTAGTTTCGCCGCTCTTCCTCCGTGCACTGATAGCTTAGTTACAAGATAAGCATATTACAACTGTGTATCATCTTCAAAACTGAGACAGAAGTCGGTTTATTTATTAATAATTTACGCAGCGTTATAAAATATATATTCTTGATTTTCTGGAAAGCTTTATTAGTAGGCTATAACTGCAACAATTGCTAAAATATGAGCAACGAGATGCTTTCCCCACCTGTGCGCGGCTGTCAGCTGATGAAGTCTTCTTCTACTCGATGCCGAGTGGAGGCTGGAGGCGCTCGTCGCCACCTGGCGTTGATATTGAGAGCTATAAAAAACAAATACGGAACTGCCAAATACAGGTCTTTCTAAAAAAATTAGCATATTGTGATAAAGTTCATTATTTTCTGTAATGTACTGATAAACATTACACTTTCATATATTTTAGATTCATTACACACAACTGAAGTAGTTCAAGCCTTTTGTTGTTTTAATATTGATGATTTTG
>JAUYWG010000038.1:22792540-22807677 GCA_034779775.1 Enteromius afrohamiltoni
ACAAATATACTATGTAAAGAAAAACTTTTATTTTGGATGCGATTAATCGCGATTAATCATTTGACAGCACTAATTATCACTTAATTTAAATTAGCATACAATTAACTGTCTGAAAATGTTACAGTTTTTCTATAAGAAGCTTTTAAAAGTACGCTGAAGTGTATTTCTTTTTCACAAGGGCACACACAGACCATCATAATAAAAAAACAACTGTTGACTAAACTGATCACCTCAGTTTTTCAGTTGAATTGTTAGTTTCAGTCGGAATGCATCTTCATCAAGTTTTTTTTTTTTCTCTCAAATGTATAATTATTCATAACCAGGGTCAGGATGAAAGAAAGTTCATCTCTCTGTTATAGGTGTGGAGAGGCTCGGTTGCTCTTGCGTTCCTTTTGAAGATCAAAGGAAACACGCTTCTGAAGGCCTTTCTGAAGTTGGCTCCCATGAATGCGTAGATCACGGGGTTGATGGAGGAATTGGAATAGGACATGCAGTGAGCCCATATCTTCAGTTTGTAGAGTGTATAGCTGTGACTCACATCTTCAGAACAGAATGCTTGTAAGAGAATCAGTATCTGGATTGGACCCCAGCAGACCAGAAACAGCAGCACCATCACAACCACCATTCTGGATACTCTAGTCCGCACCGCTTCAACCCGTTCTGCTGACATCTGCAGCTACAAAACCAAAAGCACTCTTAGGCAAATTATGTTTATTATGCTTTTATATATATAACTTTTTTTTTCAAGAGAATAACCTTTTAAGTTAACAACGGTCTTTATTTTTTTCCACACTGATTCAGAAAGGTACCACGATTTGATTAGCACTTACATAAAGTTTATTTATGAATATAGCCTAATTTGGGACGATATCGCAAAATTCGATTTAATTGCAAGTTTACCTGCAACTGTACCTGGTTACAGCCTTGAACAGGTTCCACCGTGGCTTGACCCATGCGTTTCAACATGAAAGTGTAACACATGCAGATGGTGATCAGGGGCAGCAGGTAAACAGCCAAGAATGAGTATAGAATGTAAGCCCTCTTGAGAATGAGCGAGGGAAATGCCTCGGTGCAGTACGTCTGTGGACCAAACCAGAATGAAGACTCTGTGTGCTGATACAATGCTATTGGCACTGACAGAAGCAATGAACCTGCGTCAAAAGATAATAAAATTATTTATTTGTAAACCTCATTTTTAAGAATGTATAATTCTACTGATTGGATTGATCTTCATACATATCCAAATAGTGGTGCATACAGACAAAGCCATCTGTGGTGTTCGGTGACGGAGGGACTGTAGTGGATAGACGGTCACGTAAAAACGATCCACACTCATTGCAGACAAAGTGATGCAGGTCGCCTGTGCAGTTACCTGTTAATTCAAAGACACTGCTTAAAAGACTAAACTACATAACCATATTCCACAATGTGAGTATTCCATAATATAGCAGCTTAGACACATTTGTAGCCATTCATTCCATTCAACAGTTAGTATTTTTTCAGAGAGACACTATACGGACAAAAGTATTGGGCCAGCTGAGCATTACATCAACAGGGACTGTAATGGCATTGCATTACGTTTGGAGTTGGTCTCTTTTAGGAGCTTTAGCAGCTTCTACACATCTGGGTGGTTTTTCTACATGATCATGTAGGAACATTTTATCCAGCAGAGCATTAATTAGGTCAGATAGATAGTGATGTTGGATGAGAAGGCCTGGCTCACAAAAGGTTCAATGGGGTTCCACACCAAACTCATCCAACCACGTCTTTATGGACCTTGCTTTGTGCATTCTGGCACGGTCATGCTGAAATACAAAAAGGCCTTCGCATAGTGTTTAATGCATGCAGAGTCTGATTTTTTTTAGCTTCAGGTTTCGATTTCTAAGATTCATAAACTTGAGAACAAAGGAACTGATTGAGATGCACTCTTATATTTTATTACACCCTTTGTATTCTTAGCATATTTTCCATATTTAATTAAAAAATAACGAAATAAGATTTGAAAATGTTCATACGACATCTACCAATACAGATTTTTTTTTTTACTTTTTTTTTTTTAATAGTTTGCTTCAAATTAATGATAATTTGGAAAAAATGTAAATTGTGTTTCATTGTAATTGGTCTCAATTGTAAACAGACAACTCACTGATCACATGAACATTCTTAACTCACATTAATATAATTCTGAACATAAAATTGTTAAGATTTCTGAACTACTATGTTTTTAACATTACCATTAATATTATTTGAATTCTGAAAATCCGCCTCTTAGGTTTATAATCATTTGTTTTCCTTCATTAAGTGTGTGTGGTGAATCAGTATTTTTATGTCTGCAGTAAATCATCTTGATTTTTACTTAAACTATGGCATTTCATGCATTTTGTCTTTCATCTTTACAGAAACGTTATACAGGGTAAAAATGCTCTCACCTGTTGCAGGTAATTGACCAGTCGACACATGAAGTCCCCAAATATCCAGCTAGGAAGACTGTACAAAGTGGCAGTGAAAGGAACACAACAGACCAGGAAAAGAATATCCGTGGTGGCAAGATTAACTGAAGAGAAACAAAGACTGTTCACCAAAAAACTGTCAAGTAAGTAAATATGATATTTGAAGAAACAAGAAATCTTTGATACCTATGTAGAGGTTTGTAACAGTTTTCATCTGCTGTTGTTTGACGACTACATAGATAACTAATGAGTTACCCACCAAACCTACAAACATAATAAGGGTAAAAAACACTGGCACTAGCCAGGCATCCATCAGTGGGATTGGGCTTTGAGATCGCATGGGATCTGACTGATTGCAATCATAAATATTTGCTTCATTATTGCACAAGATAAGTTCAGCAACCTCATCGGTCCTGTTACTTTCTGCCACTAGACTCGCATGTGTCACCATGCTGATAATAACCTGAAACACACAAAAAAAATGTTTCAAACCAACGTCTTGCATTTAAATGATAACATTAAGTCTCTAAGTATTTCTATACCCCCATGCCATCATAATAAATAATAAAAGCTTCTTTAATATTATTCACCTGTTACACTGCAGAAATCCTGTCATTAATGGTGTCTTTTTCTTTTCTTTTTTGTCTAGTTTATACTTTAACAGTTTGATGAGAATAAGGAAAAAAAAGCTGCCAGTGTAGCAAGACTTGTATTAAACAAACATTATTAGCAAAACAAGTCTTAATAGCTTAATATTTTAAGTATATCTTATCTCAGATATTATTAAATATATCTATTGAATAACACGGTCAAACAAAAAGCCATTTTGGTAACACTTTATTTTAACATGACAGTTACGTTACATCTACTTTCTATAGTAATAACAGTATTTTATGCATAATTAAAACTAAGCCTAAATCAAACCCTAAAATAAAGCATAAAACATAATATCTGCAGCGTACCATTAAAGTCAAATGACTAAATGTACATACAGAAAAGTCTACAATTTATTATTATGCACTCTCTTTAGTATCTTGGCCTGGTAACACTTTAATTTAAGGTACATTTCTCACTACTAAATAGTATGCATATTGACTTTTTATTAGCACTTATAAAGCACATATTAATGTGTTATTCTGCATGATTATATTTTAGATCCCTTACTCATACCTAAACCTAACTACTTATGCACTAACTAGCCTATTAATAACAGCAGATTAGGAGTTTACTGAGGCAAAAGTCATAGTTGATTTTTTGTTGAGAACTAGAATTTAAAAATTGATTAAAAAAAAAAAAGAAATTTATATATGCAATATCATGCAATATTAGCTTACCTCTTTCAGTAACCTTTGGTCTTATTAAAAGGAAAGCATTCTTCCTAAAACATGATTCAATTCTATGAGAAAGTAAATGTTTCCAAGCTGCCTGTGCCTCTTCTTCACAGCAGTGGAGTGTCACACAGTGACAGCATTTACTATTGCTGAAGTACTGCACAGGGGAGGAGCTAACTGATATTAAAAGGGCTTTTAGAAAGACAACTGAGATCCATTTGCATGTTTGTTTTTTAGGAATTATTATATATACAATTATATATACACGTACATGCAATGAACTCCACTAATATTGGCACCCTTGGTAAATCTGAGCAAAGCTGGTTGTGAAAATAAAACTGCATTGTTTATCCTTTTGATCTTTAATTAAAAAAATTCACACCATTCTAACCTATCATTGAAGTAAAACAGTTGAAAATGGGGAGAAATTCTTGTGATGAAATAAATGTTAGCCACAATTATTGGCACCCCTAGAAACTTTTATGAGTAAAATATGAGTAAATGTATTTTCCAATTCATATTCACAATTTAGAAAAAAAGCCCAAATTTCCTTAATCGTCAACACAAAAAACAAATAATATATTTATGATGTGCAGAATTTATTGAAGTGGCTTTAAGAAAAGTGCTAGAGCAGTGAAAATGGCCATAACCACCATCAGGGAAATTAAAAATTTCAAATCAACATAAAACGTTATGAAGCTGCCTGGAAGAGGACGTGCGTCTCTATCCTCCTAATACACGGCGAGGAGTAGAGTTTGAGTGACTCTTCAAAGATCACAGCTGGAGAATTGCAGAAAATAGTTGAGTCTCAGCATCAGAAAACCTTTAAAAGAATAGTCTCCAGCATGTTCAGTTGTCAGACAGGACTGGAACTACAAATAGGACTGGCTTCTATGATCAGATCAAACTAAAAAATGAGCTTTTTAGCAGCAAACACTGGGTTTGGTGAACACGGGGATAGAAGGTTCTCCATGTGTACAATGAAGTATACTGCTGTTTTTTTGATGTTGCGGGTCTATATTTCCGCTGGAGGTCCTGGATGTCTTGTTTAGACACATGGCATCGTGGCATCTTTCAAATACCAACAGATAACAAATCTAAAACTGACTGATTCTGTTAGAAATTTTAGTTGGGTCTTTCACTGGGACAATAATCACAAACACAAACATCACAATAAACACAAGAATTAGTCAATAGAGGGCCCGAGAAAATTTAAATCACAGCCTGCCACCTCAATTCACCCCTGGTTATATCTCATTTTTTATTCTGACAGGCACATGTTCAGTGTGTGATTGGGATGCTAATTCTTTAGGCATAAATGCAAAATTTAAATGAGGTCTGCGCCAAATCTACACTGCAAAGGTGGCACAGAAGTGCTTCTGAAGTGGCATTCAGGTGCTTTTCCACAGATTGTTCAAAGCTACTCAGAAATGGCATAAATGCATTTAAACAGCAATACACCTTCTAGGGGCTGAAGTTGGTCAAAGCAATCTAGCTTTTATGCTACATAGAGCAGCTTTAACTGGACTATGTAAAAATGTCTTGATTAACCAATAACAAACGTCTTAATAAATTTTGCATAAGAAAGAAAACTACAAAGATTTGGAACACAGTTGAACTGTTTTTTTTCTTCTTAAACCAGTGAATGATTTGGTGACTCTAAATAAAGTTGTCTTATAATCAGCATTTTAAAATGAATTTATGGAGTGAATAATACAGTGACTCACTTGTTTAATCTGCAGAAAGAATCACTGAAAATCTGCAGACAATCACAAATCAATGCGAGACATTCTGTGCAAAAAGACAAGTGAGACGCCTGATTATTAGTTTGTCCTTTAAACCCTCTCTTTAAAGCGATTGTTTTTTTTGATTGATTTTTGTGTGATTAAGAATTCACATGGTTCTTCTTTGTTCTTTTCTGAAGACCTCACCAAGCCAGGACTGCTCAGATTTTTTGCATGTATACTTCAAAATAACATTTTCTAATTCTTATTAACTCACTATTCTTCATTATCCTTGTTGCTCAGCAGCAGGGAAGGCTTGAGATGTTGGAGCTGTAACATGAATCAAATCAAGTAACACTGATAAAACATCACATCCTCAGATTAGAGTTTATTTATTTACAAGCATTTTTGACTTGATGTCTTTTTAAAAAAAAAAAAATTAAATTCTCCCAGGTTTGGTATGAAGAAGAGTTTATTGTCAAATTGTTGCTGTGATCAAACATGTTCGAACTGATGTCATTTCTGATATTTAATAGCAGCAGTTCTAAGAATCAGTCATTAATCATATCATCATGATATGTTGATGTGCAGTGTGGGTGAAAGTTTCTTCTAAATGTAATGCATTAATGTCACTTTAGTTCCTAAATTTATGCGTCTTATCAAGCCCACCCGGTATCTCATTAAACTAAGGAGAACGTTTCTCCACTGTGTGTATTTGAGTATTGTGTGTACAAAGTTTGTGTATGCATTTCATAGAATTTGTTTTTGGTTGTGAACAAAGTTGCCACCTGATAAAACAGTTAAACTTAAAAAAATAATCATTTCATGGGTTTAAATTATGTAATAGGTGGCATGCATGAGTATGATGTCATTTTCAAAAATCCAGCCTGTAGCTGTGAGAATTGTATGTACTACAGGTGTTAAACAAAAGAAGAAATTGATCAAATCTTAAGTCAAGGATATTTCTATGATGAATATACATATTTCTAGCCAAGTTCTTAAATGCTTTGCCAGACAGAAATGGTTGTGAATTTCCTTTTTAGTACAAAACAAACAAACAAAAACAGTTTTATCCCTGAATTTACAAACACAAATCTAAATAATATTCAGAATCACAGAACTTTATTTTATTCCTACAGCATTCATTGACCTGACAGATGCATGTGCCACTGTAAGCATCCTCTGATAATACAAGTTTGCCGACAGCGCCAGATAAACATTTTATGACAAATGAACTCTTACATTAAATTGTGCATTCCATAAATTTAGTTTCCCACAATTGTTAATGTAACATTATCTTACTTTCTTCTTTTTAATTAGTGACAACATGTTTTGATTCAATTAATTTAACTGAGCTGGTGAATTATAATGTTATCTAATATAGATAGTTTCCCCCTATTTTTCATTATGAAAAGCAGAAATGAAAAGAGTGCAATTTCTTTAAAACATTTCTTTACTGCAGTCTGTAGTGAAAACAAATCATACCAGCAACAACTTGGTTTCAGCTAGAGATTTACAACAGACTACAGCATGACCATGGAAAAAGGTCTGCGATATAATACAAAAACATGTTTTGCAATCATATGCCTAATGACAATTATTATTAACAGTACAAAAGAGATTAAAATTTCAGCACTTGCTATTGAGAGTCCTGTAAATTTGTCTTTTCTTCAATGGCCTGTTTGACAATTTCAGCCAGCTTCAAGCGATCTACTTTGTCTGAAAAGGATCTACCTGTGAAGAAAAAAAAAAAACATAACTGGTTGATATTACACTTGATCGAAATTACGCAATTAATTATAATGCAATTAAATGAAGGGATGGCCCGCACAGCTGTCTGTAATACTTACTGCTTGTGATTTTCCAAACAAGTTGTCCACAACATCACATTTCATTTGATTTGACGTTTTATTTTATTCACTTTTTCAAATGAATACTTGCTTCATAACTTCATAAGCACTTAAAATCTTAACAAAAATGGAAACGAGATTTTGAACTAATCCTACATTTAATTTACAAAGAACTAAACCCTGCAAGCCCTTACCTGAATTTGTAACTCTGATGTTTAGCTGCCATGCAAATACTTGTATTTCCTTCATAAAATGCAACTTTAGTCTACATTTTTTGTCCGTCCTGTCATCAAAAGATCAAGAGCATTATAAACTATTCTGATATTTCTTAGATGTTGCTCTTGGCTGCTTATAACCAACATTTGGATACAATTTGAAGTCATGAGTAATAACAAAAACCACCTCAAATTCATAGAATCATGCATCCAATGGTTTAGTCTATAGTAAAGAGTCTATAGTACCTTCAACCACAGCAAAGCTATGAGTAAACAAACTCGTACCATCCCAACTTAACCCTTGCAATCCATCTCTGAGTAGTTTGCAATCTCGATTGAACCTCCATGCTTCATGCATAACTTCATTTAGCTTCTCATCCTCGTTGTCACCTGTAAAAACAGCACAAAGATACTATAAATGGTTTGAGTCGCTGTCCACATGGCAATAGCTTGGAAGACTAAATTTGTTTCTTCATGTTTTAATGAAGGCTACACATCCAAAAACAAATGTTTCTGATTGTTGTGGTAAATATCACGAACAATGAATCAAATGATTATCTGCTCATTCATTCACTGAAGCATAATCTGTGGACTATAAACACCTCAAACCAACAATGCATGTCCACACGTACCAGCCTGTGGTAAGATGCACTGTGCGATTACATCTCGTAGTTTTTCCAGAGCCACGTTGGTGTCCTCTGTCTCATTCTCAGGATCATTGATGAAAAGCTCGTCGTTAGGTTTGGTGCTGCATGAGGGAGAAATCAAACATTGATCTATATGAAAATAATAAAAATAGACACAGAATAATGTCAATTAAAGAAAGAGAACACGCATCAAAAATTAGAGACTCACCCAAGTAGCTTTCTCTTTCTCAAAATGGGGTTGTTTACCGAATTGAGCGGCTTTAGACTGAGATTCAGGTCCTGTATCCTCATATTGGCCAGTTGTTCAGCATGAGCCTGTTGAATTCCAGCCACAACTGCCTAAATAAACAATATAACAACGCATAACCTTTACATTGATTATGCATATAAAGCAACAGTATTCAACATATGAATGGTATTGCAGCAGATGCTTTTTTGTAGGGATGGGCACCGAAACTTTGTACTTAATCAGTAAATTATGCTAAATTATGAAAGACAGAAGTATCGATAAGCTCTGACGTTAACGGTTCTGCTGTCGGTACTGGATGAAAAAAAAAAAACCTATTTATTGCTAAATAATCTTTACCTAGCATATTTTATCCTTTTCTAATTTGCAATAATATTAAAGATATTTGCCTGCGCGATTGTCCATCTGTTCCGCTGTACACGCAGCTCACAGCACACACATAACATGAAAGATCACGCTTAATAGAGTGATGATGGCGACGAGAACTTAACGATCGTTTGGCCCTCAGTGTCCCATTCTCATCAAGCCACAAGCATAACATCTGGCAGGAAAGGATAGTTCACTCCTCTGAGGTGAGAGACTTTTATTTCATAATCAGTTACGAAAATAACGCTAGAATAATGTCACTGACAATAACCCTATCAACATCTCATCTGACCACAGACACCGACACTCACGCAGGACTGCTCGTTTTTACTTATTAAACTGGATACGACAGAAGAACATCTTTTAAAATAAAAATCTCGCATAAGAAAACATTTTTAATCACGTACGCTAGCAGTCTCCCAAAATAACGACAAACATAACATAAGGTCTCTCTAAATTAGTACCGTTAAAGTACCGGATGGATTAGTGTTCTCGATAAAAGTAGTAATACCGCTAAAACCTTTACGATTTACATCCCTAATTTTTGTATTAAAGAGTTTATTAGGAGTTCAAGTCTTAACCTCTGAAATTGACATTTTTTGAAGGCTCTGAATTTTTTTTGACCTTGCATGCATGTCAGCCTGTTGCTGAGGACTCCTAAAACCAAAATATGAACCTTTCATAATAGAGGCACTTTAAACGTTGTCAGATACTTCTCAACCACGCTTTTAAATGTTCTTTTTCGTTGGAGCTCACCTTGTCCATCATCATTTGAGCAGAAGGAAGCACATTGTCTAGCGCTTCAGTGCAGTTGAGCCAGGGATGGGCTAACACTCCCTCTATGGTTAGTCTCTCCTCGGGCTTCACTTTGAGTAGCCTTAATGCAACATGATACATTAGATTTGAGTGACAAAATCATTGGTTTACACCACCGCAGTTTAAATCTAACTTACATAGCTAATTCATTATGTAAACATTTTTTTGGGGATAAAAGCATCTACCTCATGCATAAATGTACCATGTCAATCCTTAACTCCTAGTGGCTTTAGATGAGCTCTGTGTTTATTTCATGTGATAATTTGTATCAGTCTGATGAGGTTAAGGCTAGAAAGGATACAGGTGTGGCTCCCGGGCATTCAAACATCAATACAACCTAATTTTACTCACATTGTACAACAATAACTACTGCTTAATTATTTAGCTAAATTTTAAAGAGTTTTATGATGCTGATCTAGGGGATGCTATAGACTCAGAAGTAAGATTCAATACACGTCTATGCACGCTCTGTTCTTGGCCCTAAATAAGTAAGGAAGCATTTTTAATAAAAGAGGAAGGAAATGGAAAGACACTCACTTGCGGACAATATCCTTGGCCATTTCAGATATTTGACTCCACTCCTCCTCTGGGAAGTCAAAGCTACCAGTCATGATTTTTTTGCGCATATCTTTTGGGATGGTACGGCTGTGGTGTTTGGAGTAAAATGGAGGATATCCACATAGCATTACATAGACGATCACCCCTAAGGACCATAGGTCACAGCTCTAAAGAGTGGAAAATAAAAAGAAATAATACATTGGTTTCACAGCTAGCAAGCTTGTGACATAGCTAAAAATGTAAAAGTGTGAAACTAGGGATACGCAATACTGAATTTAAGATACTTAATGTTTCGTCATCTTAATTTAAACAAACTGAGGCCTTCATTTAAAATCAAAGGCAACCACTGCATTTTAATCACCATCCAAAAAAGGATGCTGCACTCATTCATTTAGATTGCATAATTTCACATTTTAAAGCATAAACAGAAGGGTCTGACTTTAACTTTGTGAAACTGTATTACAAAAAATGTAATGTAAGCTGATGCAAACTAACTCTGTGACAGCAGGTGGAGCTTACGGAACATCAGCAATATAGCGTTTTATAGTTTACTGCGGTAAACAAATCATTAAACACTACTAAGTCGAGATGAAAAGAAAATACCATCTAAAATATTCTGTGGACAGTCAGTTTATATAAACAAGTTTTTGCCTTCATACCCTTTTTGAGGGAGGATATATCTGAAATAAATAATGCTTATATGGATGTAATCAATCTGAGCACTTGTAGCACTGCGCATCTTGTATGTCTATCTTCATGTGACGCACTCAGTTCACTTCAAACAGTTCTCTCTTAATGCTTTAGTCATCTAAATAAGTTGCATTACTAAAGGAAACGTACAAAAATGTGCAGCAGGCACAACCAAGACTGTAAACCACTGGCAAAGAAAACATTCAAGACAGAAACACATTCAATGGTGAAAACAATTATTTAGGTTCATCCGTAAGTATTAATCATTGCACAGATCAAAAATAAAAAAAGTCAGCCATATTTATAATGTAGACTGTATTGTACATTATATAATTATTCTTAATATTTTTTCTTAAATATATACACATGCATTTGTGTGTGTGTGTGTGTGTGTGTATATATATATACACACACACACACACATGCAAAATAAATGCACACAGTAAGCACATATATTTTTCCACACATATTCAAATGTGACTAAAAATGATTTTGGATGCGATTCATTATTTGACAGAACTAATATAATAGGATGATTTTGGGACATCTTTTTCGAAGAATTAGCTACAACACAGAGTGACAATGTTTACCTTGTTGTACGTGTAAGGTGTGGGTGAGGTAGGTATAATTCCGGACTTTTCTTTCTGGTGGCGTCTCTGTGCCTCCAGCACCTATCAAAAAAAGGAAGTTAAAAGTTTCGGAACTCATCGAAAGTTTCATGTGTGGCTGGTAAAGATGGATGTTTTCATTTCTCATCATCATCAAAGAGACGAAAATGACAAATTTATGACCATTATGACCATGGACACTTGTTGGATTTCCTTGCACTATTCAGACATCTGTTAAATTGATTTAAAGTTCCGTTTTTTCCTTTTATTATTATTAAGACAAGGAAATGTGGATTAAGGAAAAAAGATAAAGGAAATATGACCCCTTTGAAAGTAAGAATTATAAAAAGCTGACTTTAACATCTATAAAAAGTCAGGAAGGTCTTACCTGCGGTGCTACATAGTACGGAGTGAACTGTGGGGTCATTAAATCGCCTTGGTCGATTTTGGCAAAACCAAAATCACACAGTTTTACGGGAGCGTCCTAATGGGGCAGTTACACACAAGAAACATGTCCTTACTGAATAACATTTGCTTAATTTAGAAAGATTCTAAAGTTGGAAATTATTTAAGCGATAAGGATTTAAAAAAATTCACCAGTGAATTGTCCTTGAAGAGCAGGTTCTCTGGTTTCAGGTCTCGATGTGCAATATTCAGTGAATGACAGTGTTGTAACGCAAGGCTTATCTGTAAAAATGACAAGTTCAAACTACTTGATGTGTATGTTGATATAGAGAAGTTTAAAATAATACAAGTTGATGTTTATAATGTTACATTTTAAACAACTATAATTTCAGTGCGTCTAATAGTGCTGCACGATTAATCATATCGCAATCGCGATGTCAGCCTATGCGATTACATAACAGCAAATGTTGCGATTATATTAAATAAATAAATTTATTAGTGGACGCAACAAGACATTCGTTCTTGCGTTCACACCAGACGCGAATGAAGCGGTAAGCTCGAGTCATTTACATGTTAAGTCAATGCAAGGATGCAATTAGACATCCTGCAGCACGATTCGCGCGAATTAAGCGACGCGTTCAACACGCCGGCTTTACACTGCACGCATAAGCAAAGCAGCGCGTATTCAGATCAGGAACAGCGCGCCGATTATGCTTTCATTCTGGCAGCTTGTACTGCAGGCTGTAGACAAGCATCTTTCGGTCTTATTTTCCAGCGTTCTTCTCTGAACACTGTGAGCCACGTGCTTTGATTTATGTCATTTCTCTGCACCTGCTACGCGCTGTTGCGCCTCTCCTGTGTGCTCTCATCCGTTAACATGGGCGCCAGAAAAAATACGCGCTGCTCACGCGTGCAGTGTGAAACCGGAGTAAACTCGAGATGTTCAAGCGCCCAACTACACGCGAATAGCGAGATATATTCACCCATGTACCCTCAGGTGTGAACGCACTTTTAACAAAGAGGGATTTGATACCAATAGAAATATACTAAGTATATGTTACATCCTGCTAAAATGTTTTGGGACAACATGTACAAATATATGGAAATGGGTATTTGTTTTATTTATCTGTACTTTTGACTTTTTAATTTTATTTTAAAATTAATTTAATGTAATTTAATTCAGAAATGAAAAGATGTTACTGTTATTTAATTTTGTACAATTTAGTTTTAATTTAGATTTCAGCATTGTTAGTAATCTGTGTGTGCATTTTGCTTTATAACAAGCAAGTTGAGTCAAACTCAATCGCACATTTTTCCCACATCGTGCAGCCCTAGCGTCTACTAAAACACTACACTACTTAACACACTAGTTATAACAACATAATTGAAAACAACACTGTACTTGTTTACAAGTTTGTCATGTTTTAAGCAATCTATGTTTACTTATGCGAGAACTCATTTTCAGATAAAAAATTATGTTGTTAACAGATCAAATCTGCAATTAAAATGACTACATGTTACTAAGTTAATAAAAAGCAAACATTCATGAACAATCGTTTGGTCATCTATGAATCCATATGCAAGTCATACTGATGGAAACATGCCGTGGTTAATAAACATGGATTGTGTTTATGACTTCATGACATTTTTCCCAGCATTGCAAACATTTATACATCCATGTTTTGGGCCTTAATAGATATGGGCGATGTTTCCTAAATATTATAATTAAATAAATACCATTAATGGGCAAGGAAATACATCTTATTTTACCATGAATTCTTTATTTTTTCCCCCATTTAAGTTTTTCTGGATTCTGTGTTTTATGACTTAAAAAAATACCAATTTATCAATTTATAAAAAATGGTGCCTAATAAGATTATTTAATAAAGGAATTCCATCTTTTCAAATGTAAATCAAATAGGAATGTAACCATTAATTTACAAAAAAAAAAATATTTTATTTTATGTCAAATAAAACAACAGAAATGTATAAATTAAAACATGGAAGAAAAATAACTTAGTTTAAAATATAAATGATTCTATTCATATGTTCATGTCTTTGTGTATTGAAATGCGGATTCTTTAACTTCATGCCTCCAGTGTGATTGCTCCATATTGAGTCAAAATGTCCAGAACTTCACAATCTCAATCGCAATATATGATATCATTTATCACCCAGCCCTAGACAATGGCCCATGTCTCAAACGTCCGACCAATCAGGCATTTTTGGGAGGTTTGGACTGTAACAGCTGCTAAGAGTATCTCCAATCACCAAAACAAACTACAGAAAAAAATGCAGTCAATTCCATCACCAAAAATATTACGTATTACCTCCAGGCAAAAGTCTGCATTCTCTCAAGACCTGGTCTACCTCAACATTATAGCCTTATCATCTGTAAACACCGTACCTGTTTAGTGACCTGGCTGGCCATCTTCTCTGTAAAGTGCTTGTGCTGGCTGATTCTGTGGAACAACTCACCACCTTCCATCATTTCCATGACGATCAGTAACCTTGCCCTATCAGAGAGAAGCAAAGAAAACAGAGTATTTATATTTTAAATGGTTAGAGTATTAGCCAACATTTCTCCTCTACCTTGGACTGGATTCGTGGGGAAACTGAACACTGTTGGCATACACCTCCATTATTTTCACAATGTTAGGGTGAGAGGCACACATCATATGAAGCCTAACCTGCAAATAAAATAGACAGGAGAGAATTTAAAGTTGCTCTTGGAGAGCCTGATATTTCAACTTCTAACACCAAACAAAGAAATACTAAACCATGCACACCTACCTCATTGCGGGCTTTGGGTCTGTCAATCAAGATCTTCAGGGCAAACCGTTCTTGTGTCGACTTCTTCACACATACCCTGGAGAAAAAACAAACAACAACAACAAAAATCAATATGAATGCACTACAAATAATTGGCTCGTAGTAAACAGCCAACGTATGAATCCACTTAATACCTTAATAACTCTGAATATCTATCATTTTAATGTAACGGTTTATTGAAAGGTTTATTAAGTTTGAATGTGTGTATTTGTATCAGGCTTTCAGAATATGGGGGAAAAAAACATCCATACTGAGCAGAAATGTTAAATCTGGTACAGATGCTGATATGACCAGTAAAAGGAAATTCTAATAGATCATGTAAATAATAATAATAATAATAATAATAATGTAAAAGAGATTTTATAACTTCAAAACAGTATATCAACTGCTTTCATATT
>JAUYWG010000038.1:22807777-22823635 GCA_034779775.1 Enteromius afrohamiltoni
CCCATTGATCTGCCTCAGAGGACATGTCATAACACCCCGAAGGTGTCTAAGTTAGTTTTATGTCACAGAACTTGCAGCTTCAGAATAATGGCCACTATCCACCAAGCTTGAAAGAGCCAGAATACATGTGTTCATGTTTTTTTTCTGAAAGGAGAATGTCATATACACCTAGGATGGCTTGGGGGTGAATAGTTGATGGTGTAATTAAAATATTTGGGTAAACTATTCCTGCTCTCCTTTTGCTTTTTGTCAGCATTTTCTGCCTTGAGGATGGGCCGAAAAACTGCATGTTACGCGCTGGAATGCTACTCTCTCGTGAATGCACATGCGACAGTTAGAGAACACTGTTTATCAAGTTTTAAATAAGGATATTTTTCTTAAAAAAAACAAAAACAAAATTCAAGGCCCTTGTTACCTTTAAAATTAGAAGCATTTGACAGAATGCTTTTACGCTCTTCATTCTCTGGGAACTGAGGCTACTTTAGTAACCAGAACCTAGATTAATCAAGTACTCACATTTCTTTTATGGAAATGTATGCAAATGAATGCATATATAATTAGATCAAATCTTTTTGTGCAGATTTAAACGCAACACTTCGGGAAACTTGTAAATCAAACCAAATGTCTTAATTATACTGAAATGAATGAACTGGGGAACGTATGGTAAGATATGCGTCTTGCCATGGTATTACTGCAAACTTAATAGTTATTACTTACTTTTTTGTTATCTACATTATTGCAAATTCACCCAGAATGTTCATTGCGTGGCTCTGAGTGAATGCCTCAACTATTTTAGACACTTATGTTGGTTCTGTCCCTTTGGACTACTGTTTAAATCCAATGCTTGTTGTGGAAATATCACGTGTCCAAATCTAGACAGACTTTTGTACTGAGAGAAAATGTTTTGCTACATCCCTGTTTACATTACGAACAGAGAGAAGAAAACTAAATCAGGGTATTCATTACAAATAGAGAAATATTACCTGTATTTATAATGTACCCCACAACCCAATAATGTTTGTTTATAATATAGCTTTTTCTGTAACACTTTGTTAAAAATGTTAAAAAATCTAAACCTCTTCTCTCTGTATCTTAATGTTACTTATTAAAATTATGCTACATTTGCTACATATTCTAAATAATAAAAAAGTGCGAAATTCATTTCACGTCAACCTCGAATCATTTATAGACAAATAGCGCCATCGCGCGTCTCACTCATGTACTGTAGTGAAAATGACCCTAGATGACTTCATTATTAAAAATACTGTAATATTCTGTAATACCAGGACACAGTGTTCAGCTGTTTCTAGCTCAGCTATTTTTGCTAACTGAAACTGCCTTTTTATACATGGAGCTTTAAGATACTATGCATAATATTTTCAACCCAAATCGAAATGTACATTTTATTCGATTCTTTTGCAATTTGTAGCCAATTGACAAGCGGGATAATGTACGTAAATTACTGCAGTTATCTACCGCAAAATGTTGTCATTATGAGAAGTTGCAAAAATGCAAACACGTAACTACATGCTTAAGTTCATTATTAATCCGCCTTACCTTTATGAATCTGTCCACGCTCGAGTCCTCAGACATGGTGTTGACTGTGGCACTCGCTGATCCTCACTCTTTGGCTTCAACAGGCTCGTACAGGTGCGATCTTACCTAAAACTTGACGTTGAACGTGAAGTCTAAGATGCTTTTTTATGTACCATTTCCATGCTGTCTGATGAACTTTGGAACACCAGCGCCTTTCCTTGTTGAATTAGAAACTGGCATTAAATGCAATACGCTGTCAAACTCCACAAGACAGTAGGAAAGCGGTAAAGACGCGCGTTTCTGAGACTATAACGTTACGTGCTTGGCTAACATGTTACGCATGCATTTTAGGGGCAAAAGTAGCACAGACTAGCCATCGGTTACGTTATTGTTCTTCCAGGCACTATTTGCTAACTGCCGTACGCCGTTCTTGACAAGAGAGCAACAAAACCGAGAAAGAACAATAAGAGCGGTTATTCCTCGTCAGCTGCTCGTTATCAGCAGCAGCAGCCGTTAGCTCTGAAGCTCGAGTTCACCACAGATGCTAAGTCTCGTGCTCATCGCATTACATGCGCGCGCGCGCGCGAGCTCCTTGATTCTACGATTTTCGTTTGCCTATCCAGCGTTCAGCGATTAACAGTGTTTTGAATAGCACCATAGAGACCAAATACTATCCCGGGTTTGTTTGCTAAGGTGCTAGTGCTACCTTTGATCCAAGGCTGGGAGAGATTGTTCTTCTTTATTATACGCCACATTCTGCGAGCAGCAATGCGGCGCATTCCGCCACCTAATGCAGAGGAGCTCGGTCAGGCCGACCCTCGCTATCTCTCTCTCTCTCTATATATATGTATAATCTAAGCAAACAATAAAAGCCCAATAGAAACCATCACAGAAAGTCTAATGCTTTCCATTAAAATACCATTATGAACCATTAACTTCATTAAAATCCCTTTCTGTAGTGTGTTTTGGCCACTTTTCCAATAGGATTTACATTATTGTTTCTATTAAAACCAATACAATTACTATTATTACTATTAAATCCATTCCATTTGATATTGTATTTTGGGGAGGGTTATATTGTTTTTTTTTTCAGCTGTATATATTTAGTTATATGGTGAGAGATGATAGAATAGTGTATTATTGGTGATGAAGGAATATTTATAGAATATTTATAAAGTAAAGGAAATATAAAATATGAATAAATGTGTAAACACTGTAAAATGTAACAAAATTAGTACTTTGTTAACTTTTATCCCCGTTTATCCACAATAGAGTCGACATAGAATATTTACTGTCACAAATATGCTGATATGTATGGTTTATAAACATACATTGTTAGCCACTTTAGAAGTAATAAAACAGAAAAAACTGAGAAATATGCATATATATTATAACAATCAATAAACACAATTAATTTTTTAGTGGGCAATCATATATACTAAATGCTGCAAAATCACCAATAACGACATCCATTTATTGATCCAATAAATCTGTATATTATTACAAAAAATGTTTAATCAGATAAAGTCCAATATTTATGCACACTGAGAAAAAAAAAATTAAATGGACAAAAGAAAAGAATAATTTCTTTCACAAATCAGCACATGCATGCATATAATTGTAGTGACTATGCACTCTATATAATGCTTAAATGAAACAGAATGAAGTCACATAATTCCTTCTTTTGGCTGGTGAATAATCAAGCAATATATATATTTTTTAATGAATTATACAGCATGTGACTAACTAATTACTACTAGAACCTAGTAGTACACTAAACGTATATGATTTTTCAGTAGAAATTAACACTAACACACAAGAATCAAAGTAATCATAGTTCATTCTAATAATGGCTGGCATGGCTCCTATAATTCTGAAACAGCTTCTTTAAATGAATCCATCCATTTACGAATTTTTCTGAGGGACCTTAATTGTAACCTGTGAAGGAAAACAGTTAGTCAATAATAATCCTGTGGAGATATATCTAAAACGCTCAATAAACAAATATACAATAACTAGCTTTATCTACTTGTGGCATCTTTCATAGTTTCCAATAAAGAGTGAATTATTCATAACAAATGCACTTTTATACATCCGATGGCGAGCTTACCGTTTTGACCTCTGTGTAGTTGTCCAGTCCGTACTCTCCTAACTCACGACCAATTCCTGAGGCCTTGTATCCTCCAAATGGAGCCTGAACTCCGAACACGTCATAACAGTTAATCCTATAAAATAACGACAAGCACAAACCCCATTTAAGAAAACAACAAACACATCTGGCATACCAATATCCAAGATCCCATTAAAATAATGAAGCACATCACATGCTCACCACACTGTGCCAGCGCGCAGGCTGCTGGATATGTAATGGGCCTTATCAATGTTTTGGGTAAAAACAGCAGCTGCAAGTCCATATTTGCTGTCATTGGCTCTCTCAATCACTTCCTCTATAGATTTAAACTTCAGAATTTGCATCACAGGTCCAAAGATCTGACAGTAACAAAAGGGAATAGCATGTTACTGTATATACTTTTACTGCATGAAAATCGTACAGCAAAATGGAATCAGAAACAGAAATGCATCTATTCAGCACCCTGTGTACATAATAACATGAATTGAGAAATATAATTACATTATGGCAAGTTAAAAAGTGGCTCCTTTGAGGTAAATCATAAATAAAAAAAACCTATTATTACTATTATGAATATTATTAATCATACTAATATGGTTTTATTGTGATTTGTGGTCTTCCCTACATTTGTTAAGTGCTGCTGTTTGTGTAGCATCAAGTTAGTTCTACATTTGATGATGAATGAATGCAATTAATACAATCTGCAAAAAAAAAAATAAAAATTATAATTTCTTTGCATGGCAATTCACTAAATTCCACTTCCTGTTGACAAAATTCATTGCTATATTTCACACTTAGTGAATCTGTTAATCATAAAGTTATCACATCTTCAGAAACTTGCTCCATTTCATATAGATTATGTTAACATTGTCTTTATTACCTTTTTAAAGGGATGGACAGAAATAAGATAAGAGCGGTTATAAGATAAGAGTTATATAGATTTATATAGATTTGGAACCAGCGTTATTATGCTTTACTAAATTAAAATGAAAATAAAATGTAAAAAATACAATTACATAAATGGATATCCAGTGGGAGAATAAGTTTGAACTTTTTTTCACCAGTAGTGCAAGTTCTCCCACTTAAAAAGATGAGAGGCCTGTAATTTTCACCGTAAGTATACCTCAACTATGAGAGACAAAATAAGAAAAAACAATCCAGAAAATCACATTTTCAATTAATTGGTAAATTCCTCAGTAAAATAAGGATTTGGTCACCTACAAACAAGCAAGATTTCTGGCTCTCACAGACCTGTAACTTCTTCTTTAAGAGGTTCATCTGTCCTCCACTCCACCTGTATTAATGGCATCTGTTTAAACTCATTATTAGTATAAAAGACACCTGTTCACAACCTCAAACAGTCACACTCCATACTCCACTACGGCCAAGACCGAAGAGCTGTCAAAGGACACAGAAACAAAATTGTAGACCTGCACCAGGCTGGGGAGACTGAATCTGCAAAAAAATCAACAGTGGGAGCAATTGTTAGAAAATGGAAAAGTAGACCACTGATAATCTCCCTCGATCTGGGGCTCCATGCAAGATCTCACCCCGTGGGGTCAACATGATCACAAGAACTGTGAGCAACAATCCCAGAGCGCCTAGTGAATGACCTGCAGAGAGCTGGGACCAAAGTAACAAAGGCTACCATCAGTAACACGCTGCTCCGCCAGGGACTCAAATCCTGCAGGCCCTTCTGAAGTTTGCTAGAGAGTATTTGCATGATCCAGAAGAGGATTGGAAGAATGCCATATTAACAGATGAAACCAAAATAGAACTTTTTGGTAAAAACTCAACTTGTCGTGTTTGGAGGAGAGAGAGAGAGAACGCCGAGTTGCCCAGCGACAGCCCCAAAACATTACTGCATGGAGGAATGGGCCAAAATACCAGCAACAGTGTGTGAAAACCTTGTGAAGACTTACAGAAAACCTTTGACTTCTGTCATGGCCAACAAAGTATAGAGATGAAATTTTGTTGTTGACCGAATACTTATTTTCCACCATAATTTATAAATAAATTCTGTACAGATCCTACAATGTGATTTTTCTGGATTGTTTTTTCTTATTTTGTCTCTCATAGTTGAGGTATACCTATGATGAAAATTACAGGCCTCTCTCATCCTTTTAAGTGGGAGAACTTGCACAATTGGTGGCTGACTAAATATTTTTTGCCCCACCGTGTGTGTGTGTGTGTGTGTAAGAACAAAATCTCAACCAATTCAGTCACTAACCAATCACAAAATGTGTTTAGTTAACACAATAATAGTTAATAATAGTTAATATTCATTAGTTGTTGTTAATACAAATTATTTAGGGAATACTAAATATTAAATACACATTTTGGAGATTACGGAAAGCAAGATGAATGGAATCCTCAGTGAGAGCTAAAAAGTTGATTATGAAGTAAGTGGAAGTCTTGTTCCTAAGTACTGTGCTGATTAAAGTACACAAACCTCCTCCCGAGCAATTGTCATGTCATCTTTGACATTGCCGAAGATAGTAGGCTGGATGAAGTAGCCACGGTCAGCTGCCGGTCCGCCGCCGTACATGAGCTTAGCGCCCTCACGCTTCCCACTGCCGATGTAGCCAAGAATCTTCTGGAACTGTTCCTCATCCACCTTCAGAGAGGAAATATTAACAGATGAATTATCAGAGCACTATGCTGGTCGAGGGCTTCTCGCTGTACATTAGTTACATTTGTGTTATTAAAAGAACAAGGCAACAGAGAGTCCTTACACAAACACGCATGAACAAGCTTCATGGGTTTATGACTGAACAGACCTGGGGGCCCTGCTCCGTGTTGAAGTTAAAGGGATCTCCCACAATCCTCTTCTTAGCTCTCTCCACACTTCGCTCAACAAACTCATCGTAGATGCTCTCCTGTACATATGTGCGAGAGCCTGCACAACAGCACTGGCCTTGGTTGAAGAACAGGGCAAAATGGGACTGCTCCACTGCCTCCTCCACTGCAAACACACTTTCATTAGAATGATCAGCGCACTGATTTACTGAAAAAAGGGTCATGACATGAGAAATCTAATCTAACAGTTTATTTGAAGGTCTCTTAAATAGTTAAGAATATTATTAGCATGCATATCACTAGAACATTAACCATTTATTAGTAGTAACTATGCACATATTAATGCATATTCTACATGACCATATTTTACATTCCTAATCCCTACCCAATACCTAAATGTAGCAATTATCTTACTAACTACTAATAAGCAGCAAATTAGGAATTACCGAATCAACTTGTACTTCTATTTTTACATTTTAACATTTTTAACACATATGTATATATATATATATATATATTTATATAATACAGATATATACACACACTCACATACATACATAATGCTGTAAAACAATTAATTGTGATTAATTACATCCAAAAACGTTTTTCTTTACATAATAAATAAACACAGCACACACACATTATGTACATATAAATACACACACATACAGTATATATTTAGAAAATCTTTAAATGTATATATTTATATCCATACAATTTATATTATATAAAAATATATTTACTGAAATAAATACATGCATGTGTGTATGTGACCGATATTTTGCACTTTTCTTACAACATTTGCTCAAATAGCACAAGAAAACCCCCATGACTGTGTTTTCATCACAAAAAAAAAAAATAGAGAGAGATGGATAATGCAGTGAGAAGCAAACAATGTCAAATTTACCCTTCCTCCCATAGACGCCGCATTAGCATAAATTGTTTTTTTTAATTTGATGCAAAAGTAATTTAATACAAAGGATAACCGTACATACATTTAAAAAAAATACAAATATGATAAACTTTATGATGTGAATGACACGTCGGGTGAAAAGGGTCCATTGGTATATAGTCCATACACAGTACTCAATATACCGGCAAAGCTACACAACATGAATAAATTATGCAGATACTTTCATTATTTCATCATTTTAAACTGATGCTGGCTGATTGAAGTTATTTGTCAGTTATTTGGTGATTGAAATCTATACTTGTAATTGTGACCGTCGGTGTGGTTTGTGTGTTGAAGGATAAGGTCCAAGCGCATCTGTTTGTTTGTGAACTGTGTGCCGCCTATATATCTTAACACTGGTAAACAAAGGATTTTTTTTCAACAGTTACATGGCCACCTGTATAGCCTGTGTGACAAGCCGGTACCGCCTTTAAACTCAAAGTTTCCATCATTTAGTCTTTAAAAACAAAGTGTTTAATCAAGATAAGATACGCTGGAAATGTTTCTGTACTACTACATAATAGCATGTTAAAACTTTACTAAATGTTATCAAACATAATAGGTAGACCTCAGGGAAAACAATAAAATATTATTTAAACACCAATAGTCAGGGTCAGGATGAACGTGAACTCACTATTAGCATCTGACAGAATGATGTTTGGACTCTTTCCTCCCAGCTCCAGTGTGACCTTCTTCAGATTACTGGTACTTGAGGCTTTCATGATGAGGTGACCTACCTATAAAACAACAGTAAAACACTCAAAAGAACAAAAGAATCTTACTGTAAACTGCAAATATAATATAAAAGCCTAGATATGCTGACCTTACGCAACACTTTGCTACCACAGCAATATTCAGTAGCAGCTCATATGCTAATGAGCACACTTGTTTATTTCATGATTAAAAGTGAAGTATTACAAATAGGCCTGTTTCATATACAGGATTAGATAAAGCCAGGATTATGCCACACTTTGAGTCAGGACATTTAAGGAGCTTTTACAAATGTACCTGAGGGAAAAACATTACTAGTGTGCATCTGAGACAAAAAAAAAAATGACACAGACATTTTTATTTTTTAAGTTATTTGAAACTTTATTTTGAAAGGAAAATTATTAGATTATTGGCATTATTAATATTAATAACTCATATCAAAATAACATTGCTTCAAACTGGCAGCACTCGTTTCTTGTTCGATTCACAATGAATGGTTAATTATTAGATGATGTAGTGCATTTTTCATGTCAATACTATTATGTAACTAATATTAACACGCATTTATGTTCAGGCTGCATGACAGAACATTTGTTAAAGAGCAGGTGATATTTTAAAGTGTCCTAATATTATTTTGGAGTCCCCTACAGCAGTTTTCTGAACAAGTTCAGAAAACATTGTAATTTTCTTAGAATATACAATTCATATTAGAATCACTTTGCAATGACTTCGATACGGTTTGTTTTAAATCAGTTTGGATCTTAGGGTGTCTAAACCCCTCCTTTCTATAAGCCAATTCTGCTCTGATTGGTCTGATGGCCAAGTCTGTTTTGATTGGTCACCACAAATAGATTTTTCACAAGGCTTTGACTTAGTTGAATAAATGAGCATTGCACGTTTGAAAATGTTTATATCACTGTATTTCTGAAGGAAACTGACTGTCTTCAGGACATTTTTGAAGCCATTTTCACTTCATTTTCCATGTAATAAATCATTGTTAGCAAACGGAGCGCTGCTTTGTATAGCGTTACCAGAGAAACCTCATCTCTACCATCACAACAGCGCCTCCTGCTAGCAGAGAATGAATTGACATATATGCCGCCACAAATAATGTGCAAGTCTGTGGGAGACACTGGAGTCATTGGTAAAATGACCATGGCACAGCAAAAGGTTCTCATTGCACAGCTGTGGTATTGTGTAAAAAAATGCAGACTCTTTACAGTGAAGGACAGCTACATTACAAACTACAAATAAGATGTTTGTTCAAAATCCATATTACCTGCTCTTTAATTTCTGATAAAAACTTCATTTACGTAGCACTGAAAGAAGACTTTTTGCACTCTACTTCATTACTGAAGAAAATTCTCTTACCTCAGTGGATCCAGTGAAAGCTACTTTGTCCACATCCATGTGAGATGCAATGGCTGCCCCTGCTGTGGGACCCAATCCTGGGACAATGTTGACGACACCAGCAGGGAAACCCACCTACAACCAATCAAGATGGTGAACAGGTGGGAAAGCAAAATGACAGCATGTAAACAATGTGTACTTGATGGCTGTTCACCGGTTCACTCAGTATGGCTTCATGATTATAGGCTTCTTAACACATTAATTACGCTGTACACCATCTAAATCCTGATATCACTTTTCTTTTGCATGGAAAGAAATGGCATCATTTAGTTTTTCCATCATAAAATACATCAGTAAAACATCCTGTGTTTTTCTTTTTAAAAACAAAGGTTTTGAAAAAGGTGGTGGCTTACAAGTGACTAAATGGGACAATAGAGATTGTTGGGCCATTCAATGTCCTAACAACGAACAGGTAAACTTATCTACTCACTAGTCACTTTCACAGCCTCATTGGTGTTTATAACACAAACTTACGATCTATTGTAACTAAAACTTTCAGGGAAAACGTTTCAAAATAAAGACTAAGTGTTGTCAGAAGCTGGTGGTGATAATAAAACATAGGACTGTGGTTTAGTTTGTTTATAGTCTACATTTAGCTTTTTACTTCTACACTGTAAAACATAAAAAGGCGAAAAAGTTTAAGGCAACCAGCTTTAGCAGACGTTTTGGTTCTTTCAACTTGTTTTTGTAGGAGTTTTTTTGTTTTTTACATTTTAAAATATACAATTATACGAATTGTATTTAGGCTTCATTATTTATAAAAGCTGTGTTAAGAGAGTAGCGTGTAAGAATAATACACTTTTGTTGGTTGCAGAGTTAATAATCCAAAAGGCAATGTCTAATTTTTGTCAGTCAGATGGATGCAAACAATTACAACTACTAAAAAAATCTCTCACCACTGCAGCACTCTATACAGTACATAACGATATAAGTTCAAGTGAAGTGGAGCCAAGTCATCATGATTTATTTAGCAGATTTTACAATGCAAATTGTGTAATAACAGCTTTCTGTATTAAAAGGGGAAACAGCGTGTCGAAATAGTGTCTTCCTCCTCTAGCCAGAAAAAAACCCATGAGTTTAAAACTAGGCTGCAGCCATTTTAGATTGCACAAAAAACTTATCTGGTTCCTGTGGTTCAAGAAAACATTTTCTATTATTTGAAGTGCACATATAATGTAGGTAAGCCATTCACCTCTTTGATCAGACTGGCTACGTAGAGTGCAGTGAGAGGTGTCTGTTCTGCCACCTTCATCACCACTGTGTTTCCTGTGGCCAGAGCAGGGCCGAGTTTCCAGGCCTGCATCAACAGTGGGAAGTTCCACTGAAAGACGGTGTGAGAAAACAAAGAAGACACGTGAAAGACATTGTATTACTCAGCAAATACATAATCGATTCTAAAATTCCACAGCACATACTTACAGGGATAATTTGGCCACACACTCCAATGGGCTCATGTCTGGTGTAGCAGAAGTAATCACCATCAATGGGAATGGTCTTGCCCTCCCATTTGTCTGCCCAGCCAGCATAATACCTACAGACCAACCAACACCCAACAAAAACCTGAATTCTGACCTTATGATTAAAGTGCCCCTATTATGCCCCTATCAAATATGATCTTTCATGCAGAGTGTCGTGTAGCTGTATATGAACAAACTATCTGCAAAGTTGTGGCGCCGACAGTGCATGACGCAAATTCCGTTTTTGTCTATCAAAAAAAAAAAAAAAAAAAAAAAAAAAGTCGGCTCACATTCACCTAAACGAGTCGTCAGCAATTCAAATCTTTTTCGGCCAATCGTCAGGAAGTAACATATTTGCATAATGTCTGCCCACGTTCTACGTCGCAAACACTTTGCCTGCCCACAAACAGTACAATTTCCACGTGGATTACATCATGTCAAGAAGATGCTGTATCCTGTGCTGTCATTCAGTTACGGCAATGGGTGGTTCGTTTTCCGACACACGCTCCAATCATAAAGGACTGTGCCATCTGACCAATCACAGCAGTGAGGGCTCACGGGAGGTAGGGGTTTAGAATGACTGCGTCTACGAACTGCTTCATATGAGTCATTTATGAAGCATTTAGAAATGGGCTAAAATTAAATCTACTTTTGGAGAAAACCTTTAAGAGAGTCATAAAACAATCTTAGCCACCTTTAAAATGGCATAATAGGGGACCTTTAACATCAATCCATTTATCATATTTAACTGCACACCAATCATTATAAGGAACCTTTGAAATTCTAAAAATAGAAGAGGTCAGATCATATCAGGTATTTTAAAGCTTGTCAGTGGCAGATATGATACATATACGCCACTTCTGAAACAAATGTCTACAAACTCTAGCCATTCAGATCGCATAGTTTGAACAAACGATCAAGCTTAATGTGATGCATATTTGTCAATTATGAAGCAATAAAACAATTATTTTTCCCCACTAAAATCAGTTTGTCATGAAACATTTGTAACTACTTATTTACTAATTTATTTAAATATTTATATTTTCAAAAGCATTTATTAAAATAGCTTAGAAGCATCATAAATCTGTTCTTTGTGAAAACAATTATATTTATTTCGTTTCAAATATGGCCGGCTGAAATATTTAATTGGTTTAATATGTATGATTCTGAATCAACTTATTTAGATTTATTTCGATTTTTTTATAGAAGATAAATCTGGTTATTGTGTATTTTAATCCTGTTTAATTTATGTACGGCTGACAAAAATGCATCACATTAAGTTAATTAATGTAAGATAAAACCGTGTCATCGTATATGCAAATACACAAATCTTGAAACTGGGTCTAAAAATTTTTTTAGTCCTTGAATCTGTAGAACTGCTCAGATGTGATTCGTAATCTGCAATGCAAGACACTAATTATGCAACTTAGAGAAAGGAAAGCGATTTATAAGACTAAAACGTGCAATGGGATGTTAATGTAAAACAATTATTGAGGACCAATTTCAATGTAAACTACTAAAACCGTGAAGGACAATTCATCATAATGACATTTAAGTTCACCTCAAGCATTTGACCACCATTGGCACGTCCACGGTGTAGGAGACTGCGTATGGTTTTCCATTGTCAAGAGTCTCTAGTTCCTATTTAAAATAAATACAAATAATATTAACACCTGGTATGTATTTTTGTAGAGCAGTATGTATTTTTGTAAATCAGTGCAGATATATACTTGATAAGTTTCAAAATAAAAATTTCAGCAAAGAACCACATTTTTAAATAAATAAATAAATAAATTTATTATGAATTATGAATTATGTTTTCCTAAATTACACAATACTTTATACTAAGTATTTAGTTATTAAGTTACAAAGTATTAAGAGTTTTATTAGAGTCCCAGAATTAACATTTTATTATCATCTTTGTCTGCATTTGAATACGTGTTGTGCGGTTTATAATGGCTATTCTTGTTTTTTATTCAAATGTGTTTCGGAGATTTGATGCTTAAGCAAGCAGTGAGTGAAAAAGTAAGAAACAAAAGTGCTGAAAAGCTCAGATGTAAATTCTATAATTCATATTTTGCTGAATTATACTGACAATGTTGTTTTATACGTTTGATAAATCTGCTCAGTGTCAATGAGGACAATGGTTTAAGTGACTCACAGCTAAATAGGCAGCGTCTCTCTCTATGCAGTCTGCTAATTTGCTCAAGAGCAGCCCGCGGTTGGATGCATCCATACGCCGCCAGGGAGACCCAAGTTTGAAGGCATCTTTGGCAGCTTTGACAGCTTTTTCCACATCTGCCTGGATGTAAAAAAAAAAAACAGAGACAAACATAGTCTGAAAATGTCATGCAAGACTCCATATGTGTGGTCAAAGTTGATGTGACAATGATTCAGGCCAGCTAGCCCTATTAGGTCATATTTCTTTGCTGGCAGAATTACTTGATGTACACTGCACCAAATGCAGATATCCTAATGAGTTAATTTCAGTGCCCGAGAGTTTATTAAGTTATGCTTATTACATTATATTTGTGAGGTAACGTTAGTTCTGTAAAGGCTGGCTATCGGACGTGCTAAGTAAATATGCGTGGCTATTTTTAATCCCAGCTCCTGGTTTATTTCTGCCATGTTGGCATAGGAACGTCAAGCAGATGCATGTTTATCCGTGAGAGCAGGGCTTTGTTAAGCAAACACAGGTGAGGAAACAAATAACAGTAGAGTTCATTTGAAAGATATTTAAAAAATGTTGGTAACCAAACAGTGGATGTCAACCACTGGCTTCCACAATATAGTCAATATTGACATCTAACTTTATAATTTTGCCTTCATAATGTTAATTAACAGTTTTTAGTGGTTTTAATAAATTGGTCTTATGTTCACCAAGGCTGCATTTATTTGATTAAAAATACAGAGGAAACAGTAACATTGTAAAATAACTCTTTTTTTATTTGAGTATATTTTAAATGGTAATATAATAATGAAACAATCAGTGTCACACGATCCATCAGAAATCAATCTAATAAGCTCCTAACTTTTTATTAATCAAAAAATTCTGAAAAAATGTAAAACTTTTTCCAGTTTCCACAAACATGAAGCAGGTTTGACCTTATGAACTGAATGCGTTAACTTTGATTATATTAATAGGAAATATTTCTTGAGCATCAAATCGGCACATTGAAATGATTTCTCAAGAATCACGTGACACTGAAATCTGAAATAATGATTCTGAAAATTCTGTTTTGCATCACAGATATAAATTACATTTTACAATATATTCAAATAGAAAAAGGTTGTTTTATACTGTAATAACATAGCACAATATTACTGTTTTCACTTGATCAAACAAAAAATTCTTCTTACTACTACTGAAGTCAATGGTGACCCAAAACAGCCTTGTTACAAACTTTCTTCAAAAAAATCTTCCTTTGTGTTCATTTTTGGCTAACCTATTCTTTTAACTTAACTTTGTCTGGTATATACTACTACAGCTCAGTGCATCATCATTTCAATGTATCCCTAAATAGAGAGCTGTTTTTACATGGATTAATAATCAACTTATGCAGCATTCTAAAATACGATTTTGATATTTACTTTATATCTACATTTCTCAGTAACTTGCTTTTATTACATGCTTACTTTGCTGTTGCATACATTATCCTGCACGTCTGATTACTGGCATTCCCTGAAAACTGTGTCAGGGCCTCCTTTTCTTAAATGCAAGCATTTGGATGTATCAGATTCCTATTTCCATGTATCCTGTCACATGACACTTTACAGTCACAATGGCACTGAATGATTATATTCTATTGTAATTTATTGAGATGCACCTGTATTCAGTATATGCAAAAAAAAAAAAAAAGTAAAAATAATCAGCCCTTGTTATTATTTGTCATATTTAATTCGTCAGTGGAGTGAAGTCTATATCTCATACAAAGCTATCATGTTGCTTCAAAAGAGTTTTGGGCCTTTTCAATTTACTGTATAGAGAAAAATAATCTTAATGCTCAGCTGGTTTGACCAGTCAGCCAGTCTCTCAACCTGACAAGCTTTAACGTGCCTAAAACACGAGCTGGCTGTTTTAAGACATTTTTATTTTGCACAGATGTAAAATGTAAAATTCACACACATACCTTATCACCCTCTGCAACATGGCAGATAACCTCACCAGTAGAAGGATTGATGGTTGGAAAGGTTTTCTTGTTTACTGCGTCGTGCCATTCATTGTTGATAAAAATCTGCAGCGAAAACAAGAAAAACATTGACATGCTCTGGCATTTGAATAGGTCTAAAAGGTCAAATACTAATTTTGCTGGTATTTTTTTCACACTGCAGATCAATGGACCAAAACAGAGCAAGTATTTACATGTCACTGTTTATAAATGATGACAGCTAAAACTAGGTATGCATGATATGCATGGAAAAATATCAGGTAAAGCTTCAGACCAGGGTCTGCTCTCCAACCTTATTTAATTTGGCAGCTACTTTTTAAAAATGAAAGCAGTTGAGAGCGGCCAATGTAATGCGATACCTGATCTCTTAAATGATGTATCAATCCAAACTGTTATACATAGCATTGTCAAAATGTCAGAAAAGTACTTATACACAGTGAAATCATTTTACCAAGTTTTATGACAAAAGCCAAGAAAAATGTTGGAGACCCCTGCTTTAGACATTCTACTAACCATAAGTAATTTGCAACTATATGTAACATGCAACTAGCATGTCATCAGAGTATTAACAAGCTGTTAATAACTTCTAACACTTTATTTTGATGGGTCTACAACATACAGCATACTGTACATATACAGGTCCTTTTCAAAAAATTAGCATATTGTGATAAAGTTCATTATTTTCTGTAATGT
>JAUYWG010000038.1:22833040-22861631 GCA_034779775.1 Enteromius afrohamiltoni
CTGTCACACCTGTCACTTTCTCAGAAATGCCCAATACGGGCATTATATTTTTATCATATTATTAATACAAGCAGTGTTCGGTGATGCTGTCAGTCGACACGGAACGTCTGGAGCTTTATTGTCCTTTCATTTATGTGTTTTAAGGCCATAGTCTGGGACGAGTATCTTACCGGACCCTTTGGCTTAATTGCTCAGTATTCCCTTTTGAAGGTGAGAGAAATTGTACCAGAATATAATTTCATATTTCAAAGACACTGGAGACTATTTTAAGGATTATTTTATGCTTGTTCAAGAAGGTGATTGTCTTCATTTATCTTTTAAAAGGAACATGAAGTGGAGAAAATGTTCACCCTCAAAGGTGGCCGAATACCATCGGCTGCCGTCAAGAATATTGTCTTTTTTGTTCGACCAAGGTTGGAATTGATGGACATCATTGCAGAAAACGTTGCAAAGTAAGCAAACAAAACGTATCAAATTTAACAAATCTAATTTCTTTTGGTAGGACTATCCAGCACTAAAACCTGGGACAAGTATAAACTTTTAAGTATATAACAGGATCCCATCAACCTTTGTCCTGTGTACTGTAAGCCGTTTATAGAACATGTTGGTTTTTTAATTTTGACAGTGTTTGTTTGTACCATAACATTAAAGAAAATAAAAAGGTAGTTTAATAACGTGCTTTGATTTCTGTGAGTAGTCTGTGAGAGTAATGCTGTGTTGCTGATGGTATTACATTTTAATATTTGCATTGCAGTGAAGATAAATTACAACCACGAGAATTCCACATCCTGTTTGTGCCTCGCCGAAGTCTCCTGTGTGAGCAGCGGCTGAAGGAGAAAGGGGTTCTGAACTCTTTCACAAACATCGATGAATACATTCTGGACCTTATACCTTATGACGGAGATCTTCTTTCCATGGAGTCTGAGAGTTCCTTTAGAGTAAGACGGTGTTTAAATATCAGGTTAATTATGGATTTAAGTTCATTTCCTGAAGGATTTCTGATTCCACATTAGTCAGACCTTGACTAGAAATATCTATGGATGCAAAATATGCTTTATTCATGCATTTATTGTTGTTGGCATTATTAAGGTTTTAGGGGACATATAAGATGGTTCTAAATGCATACAGGCGCTATGCATATTTAACTTTATGGAGTAATGCCAGACACGTGAAATAATAGACATTAAAAATCTCATCTTTTATGAACTGTTTATTTAATCACAGGCCTGAGCAAAAATATGCAATTTACTGCATCGACAAAAAATAAGGTGAAATGCTGATTGTTATTAACAAAATAACAGACTACTTGCATAAAATGATGTCATCAGAAACAGTTGTCCTTCTATATCTCCCAGTAATGTGGCGTTTATTTGTAAATGATTAGTTTGATGGTCAAAGCTCCATTAAGCTGTTGTTTCAAAACATTTCATGCAATGCAATACAATAATGATTGAGAAAAGAACAAATGAATAGCCTTATATTTGATACTCACATTCAAAAATCTCTGAAATCATCATAACATCAGACATTTCCCAAACACTGTACTGACATATGCATGAGCAGATTCACATAACTGTTTTGTATTATGTAGGAGTGTTATTTAGAGAATGATCAGACAAGCCTGTATCACGCTGCCAAGGGCCTCATGACTTTGCAAGCACTTTATGGAACAATTCCGCAAATCTTTGGCAAGGGCGAGTGTTCAAGGGTGAGTAGCTTTGCCTATTTTGTATCTTTTCAGAGATTTAGTAGATTAGATTTAGATTAGTTCTTCCTCAGTATTTGTTGTAGTTTTGTTTTCCCATTGCACTGAATTATTGTTTTGGTTTTTTTTTTTTTTTTTTTTTTTTTTCATGGTGGTAATGGGCTGATTTTTTTTTTTCTCAGCATGTGGCCAACATGATGTTGCGGATGAAGAGAGAGTTTGCAGGAAGTCATACTCAGATCCTCCCTGTGTTTGATACCCTCCTCCTCTTGGATCGCAACGTGGACTTGCTTACACCGTTAGCCACCCAACTTACCTATGAGGGTCTTATCGATGAGATCTTTGGCATCACCAATGGTAAATGAGTTTTAAATTTGTGCAGATATAAAATAAATACTTATATATACATATATATAACTTTAAAACTATAAAGACTGTGTAAGATTGAATTTATTTCCAATATAAGTACATAGTATTATTGCTATAAAGATTGTATGTTCTCTCGTTTTCCGCAGTAGTCTGTTCTGTCATACCTTTTTGCTTTGACAGGTTATGTGAAGCTTCCGCCTGAGAAATTTGCACAAAAGAAACAGGGAGAAGGTGGGAAAGATCTCCCAACTGAACCGAAGAAACTGCAGCTCAACTCAGCCGAGGAGCTTTATGCAGAAATAAGGGACAAGAACTTCAATGCTGTGGGAGCAGCTCTCAGCAAGAAAGCCAAGATTATATCAGCTGCGTTTGAGGTGCTTAAAACGACTGATTTAAAAAAAAAAAGTCTCACATCCCTTGTCTGAGATTTTAGTGAAACATTTGCATTGATGTGATCAACAGCACAGTAAAACAGTTATACTATGCGATATTATAATTAAAAAGAACATGATATCATTTTCAGTGGTATTACAGCATTTTTAGTGTCCCTTGATCCTTCATTTAGTATGCTGATTACTTTGCTAGTGTTTGCCATTAATGATCTTGTATTCCTGCATGCTAGGAACGACACAATGCAAAAACTGTTGGAGAGATTAAACAGTTTGTTTCGCAGTTGCCTCACATGCAGGCGGCTCGAGGTTCCCTGGCTAATCACACCTCTATTGCTGAACTCATTAAGGACATAACAAGTAAGTTTGAGACCAATCATTTCTACATTCAATAAATTATTACTTCTGGTTCTTTTCTGCTTCAGCTCTCTGAAACGCTGTCAATTACACCAGACAATAATTGTAGCTCTTCCCACAGTTTCTACACAAAAAATGGTAAACTTGTTCGTAGTCCTAGTTTACAGAGAATATCATTCTTACTAGATGTATAGAGTGACCAACTAACAGCATACTAAGAATAGCTTTTATATTTTATAACTTCTAATTTATTTAAACAATAGATCTTTGTAAGTGTATGGCTAAAATGCTTGCTGTTTTTCTTACTCCTCTCATGCTGTAAACTTAAAGGATTAACCAGGATTACGTGTTCAGTGAAGTGCAATTGCTAATTCTTCTAATTAGGTTTATTTTTAGAACTTCTGCAATAAGTAGTAATCTTCTTTTGCTGATATCATGAATTAGCATTTAGTTAATATCATTTTGCATTCATATACTGTGATATCCTGTTTTTGGAATTCAGCAAAATGTGATGTGTTTGCTGGACTTCCATTGTACTGTGAAGTTGTCCTGTGGTAAAACAATTTGGTGATATTATGAGATCTGACATGAGTTTACATTTAGTTGTTTTACTTGCCAGTTTTGGATCTTTTTCTCAAACTGCCTTGCTTTCCTGTGTTTCAGCCTCAGAAGACTTCTTTGACAGTCTAACCGTTGAACAAGAGTTTATGACTGGAGTAGACACAGACAAGGTGTCTTGTTTTGTTTAAGATTCCAATGTGAATGCAGTATATTTTAAGAAGTATGTTTAAATGAGTCATACAAAGCCATTTTTCCACTAGCTTATATGATTCTGTAGGGTCTTAATGGAAAGTTTGTAATATAGTTTGTTTTAAAATTTCTCAAAGATAGTGTAAAAATCGCTACTTTTACCGTCAAAAACAGCTCTTCTGAAATCACTCTGTTCTGTGTACTTCCCCTTTAAATCTTCACGAGCTCCGCTGACCCCGCCCCTCTTTTCAGAGGCACTCTCGGAGGATCTTTTTTTAGCTGTATTCATTAGCACATTATTAGTAAAGATTCATTAAGACATACTCATTGCTTCTGTAGGTGAGGCTGGATCATGAATGATTCGGTGAACATAAATGCATTTCGGTTGATCAAGGGGGCGTTTCCCTTCAGAACCAAATGTAACGTTAATCCCCTTCAATCTTTCAGTCACTCAGATGTCAGGAGTAAATGACCACTGCTCTGTTTATTAATGCATTCAACAACAAAACACCTCAATCTCTTAGGAGTCTTGCTTGTCTCTGCGCCTCGGTCTGATGACGGCTCACTCAGGGCGGGGCTGAGGTGAGACACCAGTTCAGTCTGTGTGACATTCTGCTGTCAATCAACTATTGTGGCAGTGGCCTCTGTCGGTGTGACGCCAGACCGATATGCGTTTGAGAATGGCTTGATTTCAGAAGGGGCAACTTATTTTCATTACATTAAAACAAAACTACTGGTGAATCTTTATCATTGTAGGGTGGTTGTGTACACACACTCCCAACACACATTTTAGTTTAAACAACTTGTAAAAGTACGTGTAGCACCTGATGACCCCTTTAAGAATATTGTTTTTTTATGATTTATGCAAATTTAAAAGAAAAACCCCGGTTCTTGTGTTTTTATTAAATCAACTGCTGACAATTCTCAGTCTTTGCAATATGTGGATGAGTATGCTTCTCCATAGCATTACATCACTTGCTAGGATGTACCTACTTTCAAAGCTCCAGAGTATTACAGGCGTGAATACAGTGGACCATAATTATTGTTACATACAGTACAGAAAAAAAAGAAGTTTAATATACAAATCCATGTAGATCCTCTATTATTTTAGAAAAAAAAACCCTTTTTAACTGGTACAATTAAATTCTATGGGGATAGATAATAATTTGGGTTTGAGTAATATCTTTGTTCACTGTGTTTTTATTGTGATTTTACTCTCAGGTCAGCACCTATATAGAAGACTGCATAGCCCAAAAAGACCCTCTGATAAAAATCCTGCGACTGGTGTGCATGCAGTCTGTCTGCAACAACGGCCTCAAACAAAAAGTCCTGGACTACTATAAGAAGGAGATCCTTCAGGTTAGAGGAAATTTCCTTGTGGTTTGATTTTCCTTTTAGATGTATTGTAATATTGTAAAATTAGATGTAATCCAGAATTTAAATCACAGACTTTCACTGTTTGTGGTGATGATAGCAGTGAGTTATAAATGCCATAAACCTCTGCCATGTTTGTGTTTTGTTGGATTAGACATATGGCTACAAGCACATTCTGACCCTAAAGAACTTAGAAAAGGTTGGGTTACTCAAACCTCAAAGCACCATGAGAAACAACTACCCCACAATCAGGAAAACACTTAAATTGTGGATGGAGGATGCCAACGAACAGGTTTGTCCTGTCATTTATTTTACTGGTCAAATGTTCCCTGTCCCCATTCACACCAGTGCTTTGAACTAATGCTTTTCACATTTCTGTGGATCTCAGAAGTTGTCATAGTTGGGTAATAATAAAACTAGATCAACAAAATTATAAACAAAACTAGATTTATGGTTCTAATAACTTGAAAGGAGTCCATGTTGCTACAGTATGTCAGGCTCTTCAGGATAATCAGGCAAACAGAAATGATCATTTAAAAATGCATTGTAGTAGCTCCAAAACCACTTTTTATGTATTAACGCCATTCCATTAGATTACAAAATATCAAAACAAATAACATATTTAGGGCATGTACACTTTTATAACAAAATATTTCACAAGCGCAAATATGTGTGGATTTAAACCTTACTAAAATGCAAATAAGCAATTTAAAATGAATAGAGAAAAGATTGGGACACGTTGTGGTTGGCAAGTGTTATATGAACTAACTTAGTGATTTATTGTACTTAAATGTAAACATATGGTTATTTTGCAAGGGCACTTGTCTGCCCATGTTATTTGTAGTTTGGAAATAACTAATGCGTGTTAACTTTCCTTTAGAACCCCAATGACATCTCGTATGTGTACAGTGGCTATGCGCCACTCAGTGTTCGTCTCACGCAAGTGCTCGCACGTCCTGGTTGGAGGAGCATAGAGGAGGTGCTGAAGATGTTACCTGGTCCACACTTTGAAGAAAGGCAGCAGGTTCCCACAGGCCTTCACAAGAAACGTAAGTGATGACCATTGACTTGATTTACTTCATTGAAAGAGGTCAATTAAAATCAGTAAAAGCACAGTTATAGCCAAAATATAGTAATAAACCTGAGCTAGCGTATAAAATTTGCTACCAAAAGCAAAAAAAAAAAAACTTTGGGAGAGCAGACCGCAGTGCTTCATTTTAAGTATGCATGAACAGACCACTTCAGTTGTTGATGCACTAAATAAATGTGGGTTTTTTTTGTTTTGTGTAATTTTATACTCATTTTATATCTATTTATTTTTAGATGTACATTTTTATTTTGAAAAATATCTAAACATTATTTTTTTATATATACAGTACATTTAAATATTAAATATGCTATATAGCAAAGCGTAACAGCTTGTTTGCATGTTTTATCACAAAATGTTAATCTACAGTATATTATCACAGCCCTAATCTGTGAAACCTGAGATAAGCGAAATATTACGACATTGTTATTATATATTATTTCTGTACAATTGCTTTGAAGTGTGTGTGTGTGTATAAATAAAAGCACTGTATAAAGTATGTCGTGATGCATATGGTTGTAGCATTTATTTGATAATTCATTGAGGGACTATTCTCTCTTTCTTTAATTTGCAGGTCAGCCAGGAGAAAACAGAACTACCCTTGTCTTCTTCCTCGGTGGTGTCACATATGCTGAAATCGCTGCTCTGCGGTTTTTGTCTCATATGGAAGATAGTGGGACCGAGTACATTATTGCAACCACCAAACTTATCAATGGCACCAGCTGGGTAAAGTCTCTCATGGATAATCCTGAGGAAAACTTCCCTTAAAGCTGCCATGCCATTTGTAGCATCCTCACAGATCCTGTTATCTGTCTGTAATAAACCCAGACTTATACATACAGAATGCAAGTTACATCGAACTGTTGTTGCTGTCTGATCGTTTTTAATAGGTGTGAGTAGTTTTTATGAATAGTTACTGTTGCCTGTTGCCCTACTAATTTATTTGAAAAAACATTTGTGTAAACAGCCACCTGCATCTATAGTCTAACCAACAAGGTTTGTGAGTCAATGGGTTATGCAGTGTATAAACTTACTAATGTGATATATAACCTGCTTCGTCAGACAGCACTAATTTCCAGAAACCACCATAAATTATTTGGCATGTATTGGTATTATAATTTTTTTAATAAGGCATTCCAGGTCAGGGTAAAATAAGATTGTCTTTAACACGTTTACGTAAATTGTTTATTGAAATGACTACTGTGAATTTAATGTTTTGTTTACATGACTGAATGAGAGCGAGGCATGTTATTCAATGATTTTTTTTTTTTTTTTTTTTTAAAGGTTACAAATAATCAAATATCTAGATTTGAATGCTTGATGAATACCAGCTCAATTCCTAAATTTCAAGTAATGTATCAAAAGTAACATAGAAACCACTTCCCATAAGCAACCTTCTCCAATTGCAGAAGTTTCGAATCTAAATGCAGTATATTGTAACAATTAATTTATGTAACATTTAAAGAAGAACGCCGAAGAAGCTGTCAACGGTTGTTTTTGCACAGACCTATTAAGGACACAAATTAAAATTTGATTGCAATTGTTTTCTTCGTTTTTGTTAAACATCACATTTTTGATTTTGTTTTTCGAATCATTTTATAATCTTACTATAAGTCTACGTTGTTTTTGTACGTAAATACTGTATTATATTAGTAATCTGACACCTCGGGATTCAGATGGTTACATTAGTTTTCACAATGTCCAGTAGAGAAAACGCATCATCATTAAAAAGTCATGTCTGAAAGCTGCACTGATTTTTTAAATTGGTTAAAATGAATTGAGTATATTGTGTTTTTAACTTTCTTTGTCGGTTGTACTAGTTTACTTGATGAGATCCGCACATCATCATTGCTACATATTATCAAAACAGAATCATAACAGCACTTAAATCTGCACCTTTTTATGTTGTGCTTTTCAAAGGTGTTGGTGTAGCATGCTCACAGAGCTTTTGTGGAGTTGATAACAGCTGATATCAGTCTTCTGTCCTAATCTCTTGTGTTGATTTAGAGTTCTTGAGGTCTGAGTACGAGAGAGATTAAATGTTTTTCTGATTTTCTGAACAATTTCCTGAATCTCTCTTGATAAAGTATGCTTTTCCCGTCCAGTAGACAAACAAACAGATTTATGGATCTATCAGTGGAAAGTCTACATCAGAAAAAGATCTCAGTGCAAATCCCAGAATACACTGAGGCATCAGTGCTGCTCTCATTCAGGTCCTGCTTGTAGAACACCATATTGCACATTTCATCAACTGCTTGAAGCCACTTTAGTTTCACATTCATGTCTCTGCTGGACTGCAGGAAGCAGGTAGGGATGTACATTTCAGTCAGAGTTTGAGACATTTCTGCTCTCAGAGCTTCCTTCAGAAGACTTTGAAGCATAGGAACTGAGATCCAGCCTGGTATGTGGCACATCATGTGGCACCTTGTTCTTCTTACGTGTGAAATGATTCTTCTTGCTTGCTGATTGTTACTGATTCTCTTCCTGCAATATTCCTCCTCCTAAGGCTCATTAAATCCCTGAATTTCTGTAATCCAGTTGGAAGCAGAGTGAAGCAGGTCTCCTCTAATGAGATTTGATGTCAGCACACCCACTAAAGAATAAATCTATATAAAGTTTTCAAAAAGTGTTTAAATTAGCAAATTTGCAAATTGCCTGTGTCAAATGTATATAATTGACACTTTATGTTGAGATAAGCCTATTTAGGTGTACTGGAGATGCCGCTTGTTCTTCTACTTATTGATAGAGCAAACTAAAATGTGAAAAATGTAAGCAGCATCTTTCTGTGTACTGCAAAAGCTATTATGATCACATGAGGTCAGAGGTCAAGTCCTAATGAATTCAGGTGGCACACCCGCGGACACATTACTCATACATCTAGCTGGATTCATGCCGCTTATTTAGTCTGATTAAAAACCACATTTCTTCTCTTATATGAGACTCATTTTAGAGGCTGTTCTTCTTTTCTCCTATAGGAGATGGCTGACACTGCAAATATATGCAGTTGAAATGAATTAAAATGAGTAACATAAATGGATACATAAATAAATGCGCTGTAAGTGGAGCCATTGGGCAGAAAATCCTCACATGTAGCTTCAGTTGCAAAAGCTGTAACATCTTGAGTTTATTAATTAATTGATTTTGTGTTAAGTAATACATTCCAGGTAATATTTTAATTATCTATAATTTGCTGACAATAATACTACTTATTACATTTGAAATGTTTAATGTTTTTTATTTTTAATAGTCTTTTGGAAGCCGCTTACGTGTGTGACGTAAGGGGTGACGTTCGTCGACCAATCAATTTCAATCCAAACTTCCAACTGATTTAACGGTCGAAATATGAAGAAATTAAGATTGTAAAGCGTACGAGGTGAGCAAAGTAAGTGAAATACACACAAATGATCATGACTTTGTAGCCATGTGTTTGTTTCTTAAGTTAACATTACTTACGAAAGGTTTTAAGCTTATCATATTAGAAAATGTAACGTTACGGTGGACTTAACGTTGCCGTTTTTTCACAAAATTACACATAACGTTACATCAGTGTAGCTAATCTTATGGTGTTCCAGAAATAATAGCGCAAATTGTATTGCAGATGGCACTTGAAGACCCGCAAGAGACCAGTGAGCTGGAGGATGAGGTGTCTGTTCATTCTCCCAAGCAGCACAATGTTCGTGCGTGGAACGCGTTCGTTGCTGTAACGTGCCTGGCATCGGTAACATTGTCTCTGTATGAGGTAAAATGTTTTCACCAGACATTTGTCTGTTAGCCTGAGTCAACACCTGGACGCAGTCCTAACAGACTTAACTTACTGTTTTTAATGTGGTTTGATGGCTTGCTTTATGTGCCTTTTTCTGTTCAGTAGTTTCGCAGGAAACATCAAATAAGGGCAAACACGTGAAAACACAAAGTAAAACCAAAACAGATAATAACCCAAATCTGAATGAGGCTTTATTATGGAATTTTTTAGCAGAATTACAATTAAAATAATTAAAGGGGGTGTGTTCCAGTAGGTTTAACTATTAATAGTTTTCATGTGAGGTGACTGATTGACAGTTATTATAATGCAGATTGCATAAAGTAATAATATAGTAAAATGATGATATTAAATTGCAAAATTCAGTAAACAACTTTCTGAAGATGTGTATTTTGTACAGGCAAGAAGATGAACGCAGAATATAAACACAATCTTCAAAGTTTCACATTAAATTGTTTACCATAGAAAAACGGATTGCATTCATATTCTGGCCTCATCTACTTGCGTATGTGAGCTATGCATTTTTAATATGCTAAATACTGTATTTGACCTTTAGATCTTTTTGATTCTGGCTTTTAAGTAAGATGCAGAGGATCATTCTTACTTAATAATTTCTTGACGTATTCAACATTACATTGCTAATCATTCTATTCAATTATTTTTTTCCAGTTGTTTTTCAACTCTACCGTCCCAGGGATCATCTTCTCAAGATACACTCTTGATCTGATCTTCATCTTTAACATAATTTCACGCTTTTACATTGGATACGAGAGTCATGGAGTGGTTATAACAGAACCTAAAAGAGTCAGGAAAAAATACCTTAGGACATGGTTTTTTCTGGATCTCTTGTCTGTTTTACCAATAGAAACATCAACAATGGTGCTCTCTCAGTTGAAGTTTATGCATGCGAACAGATGTCTGAGAATTTTCAGATTGTTTGGTATAATATGTAAGTTATTTATTTATATACTCACTATATATATATATATATATATATATAAAGGGGTCATTTGATGCCATTTCTATTTTTCCATTTCTTTAGTGTGGTATGCATAGTTAAACTGCAGGTACTGCAGAGTTAAAAAGCTTAAAGTCTCCCACAAAAGAATTTATTCTGTCTAAAAGAGAAGGCTGATCCAGACTGGGCTAAAACGCCTCATTAAAACATGCCCCCACATCTACATCATGATGTGGTAATATTTGCAAAATGCAGCTTAAGTGGTCAGGCAAAGAATAAAGGCATGGTTTCAGTAGCCCCAGGAGTGTTGATGTGAGGAGAAACTGTGTGTTGCTGTGTGAAAGCAAAAGCACTTTATTTGGCTTTCTGAAAGTATATGCAGTTTACTTATAACTTAACAGCATAACCCAGATGTTCAAATAAGTGCATTTAAATAAATGCATTTTATGGATGACAGTTTTGTTAAACTTTACAGTTTTGCAAAGGCTATTTATAAAATAAATGGGTCAATTCCAACTTTGCTCTGACAATCTGGTGCAACTGTAAGTAACTTATCTGTTGTTATTAGTTGAAGTATTTGCTATTGACTGTTCAGATGTTGAGTTTTATATTCGCCCAGTGAAAGCCATTGAAATGAATGGGTTTATAGCGCAGCACATTCCATGTCCTGTGTGAAAGGGCAATAAAATGTGCTGTGTGTGTGTGTGTGTGAGAAAGACAGGGTCAGATTACATAGGAATCAAATTGCTGCTTGTACACTGGAAATACAAATGAGTGCTGTGTCTGTCACACGACTCTGTTCCTCTTTCAGACTTGAACTGATGGTAAAACTATGAAGGGCATCATTAACTGTCTTTACATTTATTTTGAAAGCTACTCACACAATTATGGAAAGAGAAATTACATTTCCACCACATGCTTGTGGTATTCACCCAATCACGGTGCACTGGGTCAGCTGGCCAATCAGCAGACTGTGTTTGTCGCATGGAGGGCCTTTGTAGAATACAATGCGTTTGAGAGAGGCAGGACTCAGAGTTACAATAATGTACAGTATTTGAAAAATAATGTGTTTTTTGAACATTAAAGCATGCCAACATATTCTGTTGCACCAAATAATAATCTTTAAAATAGCATCATATGACCCCTTTAAATGATTAATTATATAATTTCTATGTATACACCTGCCAATGTTTGTTGTGGGATTTTAGCCATGTTCAGTAAGGAACCAGACACCAACAAACTTCATCTAACAGCATTCAAAGTGTTTTCCATCATGGTCCTATGTATACACGGCTCAGCATGTCTTTGGTAAGCCTGATAAGTGGATAAGTATTCTGTATTTTTTTTAACAGTTCCTGTTCACTTAGGTTATGTGAAGGTATTGATATGGTTATTATTATTATATTGATATGGTTATTATTATTATTAGGAATGTCTTTTTTTACTATACACATTTTTTTGAACAGAATTATGGCAAACTTTGTTATTTTTAATTGCAAGATATCTCATAAAGAAAATGTAGCACACCTAAAATTAATTATGTTTTGTTGTTTGTTGTCAGGTTTCATCAGGTGTGTGAGCCCACGTATACTGGTAATGTAAGGTATTGCCCCAAAGCGGAGAACTGGTTGCAGCTACTGCCTGAATGTAAGTTTTATTTCCAATAACATGATTGATAGTTTTTACATGATGTCACACTCTTATAGGAATGCCCACCTGGACTGCAAAATGAAGCTTTGTTCCCCTGAGCGCCAGTTTTTTTTAAGCAGTTTGCAATAAATAATACTGTAGTAAAACTCAGATATTAACAGGTGAAATTCAGTAAACACCCCATTGATTATGTATAACCTGAATATAAATGCAACCAGAAAAGTTTTACTTTAAGTGGTTTCTCATAGAAAACCAATTATAACTGACTCTACTAACCTACGTGAGCGTTGAGTCTGAGGAGGAGGGTGCCGGAGAAAAAACTCTCCAGTATTTTAAACTTAAACTGCAGTAGTCATTTGAACATCTAACTGTCGACATACTGCACCATACATATTTTGTGCTTTCGCCAGTTTCAACCAATGCAACAGGAATTACAGACATGGAGTTCTATGCTACAACACTTTACTGGTCAACTATCACACTATGCTCCATAGGGTAAGTACCGCCAGTAAGTTATGTCACTTGTATAAGTACTGTATCTATGTACAATGCTGTATTTTTTTTTATTATCTGATATTTTCAGAATTGTATTTCTGTCAGAATTGAGATTTGCTGTTTAAATCATATTGTCTTTATAAAATATAAATCAAAATCAATGCCGTAAAACACAGTTATTAAAAGTTTTATACACAAGTTCTCCCATCATTGTGTTTTAGCAGTTTTTACTAGTTACTAGTTTACTTGATGAGATCCGCACGTCCACAAACTACAACAATAGCTAGTTTATATTCTAGTGTTGTAGGTTGTGGATGAGTGGATCTCATCAAGTAAACTAGTACAACCGACGAAAAAAGTTAAGCACACAGTTTTTATTATTATACATATACTTAAGGTACATTATGACGTAACATTACATTATTAGTACATTATTTATATATTTTATATGCCTTTTTTTATCATGTTGTCTCATAAAATATATTGAACAGTTATGGAGATATACATGCCACAAATTTGGAAGAGGCCACAGTTGCATCATTTGTGATGGTCCTTGGATTGCTTTCCATTGCAATTAGCATGTCTAACATGAGCTCAGTTATAACCAACATGGTTGCACAAAGAGGAAGGTTCTACCATAGAGTGAACGCTGTTCTTCATTACATGGTTTGTAATCTGTAAATCTGTCTGTAATCTTGTAATCTGTTGTAGTCTGTCATTTCTGCTGGTAATATCATCTTTATTTTCCCTCTTTTAATCAGAGACAAATGGAATTAGCAGAAGGAATCCAGAAAAGGGTGCATAAATATTATTACAATCTTTGGTTCCACCAGAAGGGCCGCAGCATTGCAGGACTTCTGGATGACCTCCCATTTGTCCTGCAATCAGATATTTCAAGTTGTTGTTACAAATCTGTTATTGAAAATGTGAGTCTTCTGATGAATTGCCATATGTTAGGGCATGGTAATAATAATAAAGTTTTTGATTAACTATTGATGAGATTATATAGACTTTTTATGTATTTCTTAAAGTGGTTGTCTATTTTTCTAGACTAAGTTGTTCAGGAAAACAGAAGATGGCTTCAAAAGGGCTCTAGCATTGAAATTAAAAACCTGCACATACAGTCCTGGACAAATTCTGGTTCAAACTGGAGAAATTAATCAAAAACTCTATTACATTAAGCAAGGAATTGTGCAGGTATGCTTAAATATAAATCTTTGAGGTAAACTGAGAATTTAGAGTATTTTAAACTATGAGGATTTTTGAAAATCATTTGCTCTATTTTTCAGGTTGGAAAGAACCCTGAGAATGATGTAGCAAAACTGCTACCTGGCTCATTGTTTGGAGAGGTATGACATTCAGATAGGTTAGACAAAAAATTTAATAATAACACCTGAGAAAATATATATATTTTTTAAAGCCGCAGTTCATAACTTTTTTGTGTTGAATATTTATAAACTGTATATAATAAGAGAGTACACTATGAATCCATTTTCCAAACCATGTTTTTGACTTGTCCTGTATCAGTGCGGTACACCTATAAGTGTTTACTGTATAAACTGTTTAGACTGGTCCGGGTAGGTACCACTGCAGAGTAGCCTAGTACCTGCGTGATTTGTCATAGAGATAAATTACAATGTTTTTCTGCAAGACACATGCAGTTATGTTTATTAACTGCTAGAGTTAAAAAAAAGTTAAAGACGGCAACTTTTATTAGTCGCAGAAAATACATAAGTAAAGTCACACAATCTACAGTACATCAGGTGCATCCAAACACTTTATAAATTCATCGACCTCAAATATCGCTTATTGTCTGATGAATGTAAGTATTAGCAACTTTATATGGCCGCTCAATTTAATGTTAACCTAGAGAAATATGCGCTGAAGTGTCTGTGCGAAGAGTAAAGAGTAGCAAGGAATAATACATCTTTCTATAAGGACTTTAAGTTTATTTGTGTGCACTCACAATAACAAACTTACTGAACTTTTGTGAAATAATGAAAGCAAACAGGATGCAAACTCAGGAACGTTGACATGTAGACATAGAACTGAAAAGGGAGACTAAAACAAACAACTGACGAAGGGAGAACTCAAAACACATGGGGAACACAGCTGGGAGCAAATTAACACAATGAACTAATCAAAAGACAGGAACAACCAAATATGGGCATACACATGGAAAGGAAAACCAAAACAGAACACACACTGACAGTCTAAATGTTCTAAGTATTCAAATTCATTATTAGTGTTCGTCACTTCCACCAAAATGGATTAACGTTTTTTTTTGACATCTCCTTGTACTTCAGCTTCTCTTTAAATCTTCTGACTAATCAAATGCCCACTGCTATCTCATTCTCGAGTCAAGAATCGGTTGCATCAGTTTTTGGATCTCTGGAGCACTCAAACTAGAACCGTTTCTTTCAGACTGATTTGAGAACCGATGAGCTGATGATACTCTGCATGCGTGTAATATTTCACTAGGATGAAAAGCATGTCACATATTTTGTTTTAATATAATGAATATATTATTTTATTGATTTATTTTTCATTAAGATGAATGTATCTAGTCTGTGTACTTTGTTCAGATGAAGATCAAAGGGGTTTTGTCAGGAATATTGGACCATTATCACACAATTTAATATATGTAACACAATTTTTTTTCAGATCCATTTGCTGTATCAAATACCTAGAAATGTTACAATATCTGCATTAACAAAATGTGAAATTATCATTTTGGAACGCAAGGATTTGCTTTTACTCTTTGCTGATTACCCAAAAGGTAATACAATTTTTTTTATTTTATGTTTTATTTTTACTATAAAATCAGTCAATTACAATAAACTAAAAGAGTTTATTGTCTTTTTCTAAAGCTGCTGCTGAGATTGTCAGAGCAGCAAAGAAACGTCTTCAAAATTTCAGACATCCCCTTCGAGAAGCATATGCATATGGAGTTGCATCTGTCCCACAAAATGCTGTGTTTGAAAAAGACCAGAGCATCAACCTTGAGGTTAGTGACTGCTTTGATTGGGCTATAGAGTGGTGGAACTATGATGTCAGAACCCAGTGTAATGGGCCGGTGGTTTCATTGAGATTTTCCAATGAGGTTTTTCAATTTATGAGTAAATAAAGCCGGTGGGAAACATAACGTGGCCATGTTCTACAACTTAAATTACACAAATCCAAACCCAAAACACGAAAGTAGTTTTAAAGCAGTTATGTTCATATAAAACATATTTTTGTAAATTACTAACTAGACAAGCAAGTTTGGGATATGAGTGTGCAGTTCACAATGTAGAACTAAATATAAATGTATCATCATTTTATGTTTAACACAGGCTTTAATTGTTTTTGAAAAAACACATTTGACAATAGTAGATTACCCTCCTTATTTTTGAAAGGTTTTTTTTTTTGATAATTGTACAGATATACTATGTATGATTGCAAAACATATGTTGTAGACAAAAGATCAGAGGATTTTTGGAGCATCCTTGGAATACATTTTTAAAAAGCCCCATCAAGTTGATGTGAGTATTGTGAATTATGTGTGTTTTAAGTGTTATTCCATTCTATATTTACTTGCTTTGTCTGTTCGTCTAGTCTTTTTGGAAGCGAACTTTACACCCTGAAAGTGCTTTTGTGAAGGTCTGGAGGTTTATTTTTTTCTGGTGCATCACTGTTTCAGTCTTCCTGGAGATATGGGTGTTTTTTTTCACCAACAATACAGAATCAAAGGGTATGTGTATGTTTTTTTAGAGCATTGTTGTTTTAATGAAAGGTTAACAACATAACTTATGGTCAAACCAACATTTATTCAGACTATAGTTTAGAATAATGTGACATAACTTCGATTGAAAGGTATTTAATGGAAAGGGATGGTTAACGAAACCCGGTACTTAATCAGTACCGCCATTAAAAATATAAAGGGCTGAAATATTGATAAGCTCTGACGTTAACAGTACTGGAGAGAAAAAAATAATAATTTCCTATTTATTGCTAAATAATCATTACTTAGCATATTTTAATAGTCTGTTCCGCAGTACACAGAGCTTGCGTTTAATAGAGTGACGGAAAGAGAGATCTAAAGCAGTGGTTTTCAACTGGTTTGGCCTTGTGACCCACAGTGTCCCATGGTCATCAAGCCACGACCCACTATATATAGTTAGATCTGTCAGGTTTCGGGGCTGTTGCTAAGCAACACAGATTTTCAGCTCCCTCCAAAGATTTTTAATAGAATTTAGGTCTGGAGACTGGCTAGGCCACTCCAGAACCTTGATATGCCTCTTACAGAGCCACTCCTTGGTTTTTCTGGCTGTGTGCTTTGGGTCATTGTCATGTTGGAAGACCCAGCCACGGCCCATCTTTAATACTCTGACTGAGGGAAAGAGGTTTTTGCCCAATATGTCACAATACATGGCCCTGTTCATCCGCTCCTTAATACAGTGCAGTCGTCCTGTGCCCTGTGCAGAAAAACACTTCCAGCCCCATGCTTCACTGTAGGTATGGTATTATTGGGATGCTACTCATCATTCTTCTTCCTCCAAGCAAATGGAGTTAAGACCAAAAAGTTCTCATCTGACCAAATGACTTTCTCCCATAACTCCTCTGAATCATCCAGATGGTCCCTGGCAAACTTCAGACGGGCCTGGACATGGGCTGACTTAAGCAGGGGAACCTTCCGTACGATGCAAGATTTTAAACCATGACGTCTTTGTGTATTACTGATAGTAGCGCTTCTGTCGTTCCTAGCCTAGCCTTGTTTTTCCTGTGTGGTTTTCAATCTCTGCCTGGTTTTTGGATTTAGCTCTGTCCTGCCCCTTTGGATATTGTTCACTGATTGTCTGACCCTATTTGTTATCTGGATTATGATGCTTTTCCTTCGCCATTCTGTTTGAAAATGTCTGTATCATTTTTTATCCCATTATTTTTAATCACATTTACTAGTAGACCACTGTATTCATTTTTGGTATAACATGGTGCAGGTGACTTTATTTTGCTGTCCTTATTGAAGCGGCTTTCCCATTATCGGTTTATCTATGAGAACCGTTCTATTCTGTGCTGATCCAAGCTGGCTGGTATGATTCTGGTATAGTTTTCTACTAATTTGTGTTTACGTCGCTCAAAATAGCGTGCTGAGCAAGCAACGGAAAAGCTAGTAGCCAGGGAACAGACAAGTAACAGATCCTGTATAGCGACGTCACGCAGAAGCACTTTATTAGCATGGTTCAGCACGGTTGTGTAACCGTGTTGTAAATTCTTGGCTGAGAAGGGTTTGTAATCATGACCTGCTGTACCAGGCTCACATGGACACACAACTGGAACCATACCTAACAGTTCTTAGAACCATTTGGCTTGTGTAACATTTTTGTTTCTTATTAGCTATCTGTCGCTGTTTAGTTTTGGTTTCGTTTTCACTCTTCCTGTTTTTCCTAATTTAGTCATTTTCCTGTTCTTGTTTAGTTAATTAGTTACCCTGTTCCACCTGTGTTCCTCACCTGTCCTGATTTCTCCCTAATGTGATCAAGTTTAAAAGACCGTACAGTTTGTTTTTTGTTTTTTTATTAACGTTACTTTGAGTTTGTGTTTATCTACCTGTATTCTGTGAGTGATCTTTATTAAATCTGCATAAGTATATTACCTGTCCTGTCTTCTCTGGCTGGGAGGTTCCTATTTGACCGTTGTGGAAGTGGGTGAGGCCAAGCCCACAACAGTTCCCCGACTTCACAGCCTAGTGACCAAGATCCTTGACCCAGCCCTGCGATCGTTAAGATCGACAAAAGGAGTAAAACCAGAGCCTCAGCCAGAGATTGCACTGTCAGAGCCAAAGCCAGAGATTGCGCTGACATTGCCAGAGACCGCGACGCCAGAGCCATCACCTGAGAGTACGCAAAAAGAACCTGAGCACGCACCGCCTGAGTGTTCACCTGAGCGCGCACAGCCTGAGCCGTCACCTGAGTACGCACCATAAAATAAATACCCGCCCTCCCACCCAAATTCAACTTCATGCCTTGCTGTCGTCTGACAGTACTGCTGCTGGTCCACAAATCACCATCCAGCCAGGGCGAGCCACACAGGATGGCCATTAGGGATGGGCGATATATATTGAATGATATATTATGCGCATCTCATCAGTAAAGCCGGTTCTTTGATTAGCGCTAAATCTCCGTCAGCTGTTTTTAAATGCAGCCCTGGCTTCCTCCTCTTCAGTGGGTCTCGTCTGGTCACTAGCTCCACCGGACTCGATCGTCTCTCCTGCTTTGCCTTGGTCAGTCAGAGTCCATCCGCCACCTCGTGACTTCATTCCTCCATCTGAGCCTCGTCCCACCGGCTGTGTCAGGCTCCTCCCTCCCTCCAGCTCCACCTTGGTCCTTTCTCGCTCTGGCTCCGCTGTGGCCTTCCGAAGCCCCTCTTCTGCGTCGGCCGCCGGCGCCATTGACTCCACCTTGGACCTCTGGATCCTCGCTGTCTGCCTGACTTTTCGGCTCTCTGACTTCACCTTCTGCCTCGCACCAATCACCAGTGAGAGACAAGAGACCCTGCCCTGAACAGCCACCGCCCCTCCCTCATTATGTATTTTCTTTTTTGCCTTTACGGTGCGAGGATGCGCCTTTTCTGAGGGGGGCGTAATGTAACATTTATGTTTCTTGTTTGCTATCTGTCGCTGTTTAGTTTTGGTTTCATTTTCACTCTTCCTGTTTTTCCTAATATGGTAATTTTCCTGTTCTTGTTTAGTTAACCCGTTCCACCTGTGTTCCTCACCTGTCCTGATTTCTCCCTAATGTGATCAAGTTTAAAAGCCCGTTCAGTTTGTTTTTTGTTTTGTCGGATTATTAACGTTACTTTGAGTTTGGGTTTATCTACCTGTATTCTGTGAGTGATCTTTATTAAATCTGCATAAGTATATTACTTGTCCTGTCTTTGCCTGCCTGCATCCACACGAAAGTGTGACAGCTCGATAGTGGAAAAGTGGCTTTACATACTATGGTGTCCTGCTCCCACTAGTATAATTTTTTTTATTTTATTATATCTGGTGTCTGAATAATTTTTGGTTTGACTGTATGCTCATTATGTGAAAAAAAGGTATATATACATGTAGAAAATGTCTCAGTTTTGTTATAGTAAAAATTAAATGTATTTTTTTAAATAATATTTTAGTACATTTAATCTGTTGGTATATTAAAGGCACAAAGACCTGTGCTTAAGTTTTTTTAATGTTTTGTCTGATATAAGTAATTTTTGCTGTTGTTGTTGCCTGTTAAGGGCATTTCAGTGGAAGATGGGGTGCACTGTACCTGTCAGTTAATGGCCTGATTTACATTGTTGCTGCATTTGACATACTAGTAAATCTTCGTACTGGAGTAATTACAGAAAATGGTAGGTCAATGTTTAATGCACATGTTAATTTTTGTAAAGGCACATTTAATATAATTTGGGTACATTGTTCATTCAAAAGTTTGTTTAAATAACTTAAACCAATTAAATTTTTAACTGTGCACAGAAAAATACTGTATGTTTAACACTAATCGTATGTGCTCACTGTGTATGGCAGGAGTGTGTCAAAGAATAAATTGCATTGTTGAAATTGCAATATAGCTTAGAGTTAGAGGTTTCAAGGGCTGTGAGCTATGTTATGGCCTGTGTTATGTAAATCGTAAAATCCTTCTAGTATATTGGAACATTCATTAAAAACAATTAAATAAATAAATACAAATCACCACAAAAACAGTGCTCACAATGTTTACATTTCTGAAGTACAAAACATGAAAAACACTTTTTAAATACATTTCAACTAAAAGGTTTAAGGAATGTATAACAGAGCAAAAAGAGGTATCAGGAAGATATCAGTGGTCAGGGTTTAAAATACAAGTATGTAGTCATTTTATAAAAAAAATTGTAATCTGTTTCTCTGGGAACTCAGGGTCCCAGTTTTTTATTCTGATTCACAAGCTGATTACGATGCAGCTTACCATGCATCTGCATGCTCTATTGGCATCGCTCACATTTGCTAAATCAGTCACAATGATGCTTCCAAATGCTTCCAAAATGAAATTTCCTTCATCTTTTTCGTTGCATTTCAGAACCTGTGACAGATGCAGCAGCAATATTTCAAGCATATCGAAAGTCTTGGAACTTGTATTATGATGTCCTCGCAATTATACCTTTGGATTTGATTGTTTTCGTTTACGGCGGTGCAGAGCGTTGGACAATTTCAGCCCTAGTCAGGCTGAATAGACTCATTTGGGTTCGCAGGGTATGTTAGTTATTTTTCTATATATTATATCTGTAACGATGAGATGAAGTAACGACTATGCTTCTCAGCAAGGCAGAGGAACCATGGAGGCAGAGATAAACTTAACTTGAATATTTAATAAAACAGAAAGAAAAGACAAAGGAACACTGACGAAATAGCAAAGTCAATGCGTAGAACATTACTCTAACAACTGGGCATTTGACAAGACACAGTATTTATACAAACATAATCAGGACATAATTAGAAACACCTGGGCAACATGACTGGCAGGGAGTGGGGGACTGATTAGGGAGTTACAAACAAGGGAAAGCACATGGAAGACTAAATGTAAACATTAAGACACGGAGCACATGGCACGAGACATCAACAAAACCACAGACACATGAAAACATCAACAGAGCAATATCAATATCATCTATGTACTATATAGATTTCCTCATTTTTTCCCAATATTCATTTTTTTGTAAATATATTTAAATACATTGTATGGAAGGTTACTTAGAAAAGCAGTAAGTAAAAGATTACAAGTTTACTTATTAAATATGTAATAAATAGTGCTTTATTAAATGTAACTGATTACATTTGATTACTTTTCTTAATTTCTTTTCAATTAAGTCTGTATGTGTTAAAATAGTCAGCTGTAATTAAATGATGTAATTTAATTTTATTTAAATACTTCTTAACACTGAATGCTGAAAAATGAAGATGAATTTTTGAGAACCTTAATTCTGACTTTTATCTTTGTGGTTGGAATAGTAGAACAAGTGTATGAATTAGTTGTAGTTTTGTTAGATGTGTTTATCGTAAAACTTGATCACAGCAATTGTTTTGTGGTTTCAGATTTATCAGTTTTTCCGCCAAAAAGAATGTGACATATATAAGAGTCTATATGAAGAGAGGACAACAAAATGCCTCTTCCTTCTGATTTTGACAGTGCATTTTTGTGCTGGCATGTTGTACCTGTCTGCGTGCCATAAAGAAAGGTAAGTGTAACTCATTACATCTTGTACACACTGGACAATAGAATGTAGAACTCATTATAATCCGTGATGCTGTCTACACTCAATGTGCTGCGACACAATAAATACTTGACAGTTAACTTTATTTATAATGTAAAGGAAGAAAGGAAAAGACATGACCCCGCATGTCCAATTCCCTATCCATTAGGCCATGACTTCCCCACAAAGCTCACACTGTACTCACACAAAATGTTAAATTTTATTTACTCCTTTTTTCCACTTTTAAGATGTCAGGAGGAGTCATGGGCATGGAATATTGGGCTTAAATCTACTCAGTCCCATTTTGATCATTATATATCTGCAGCATATTGGTCAGTTGCAACCATGACAAGTGTTGGTAAGTAACATGCATATATTTTTGTCTGTGTGTGCAAATATGGGCCAAATTTAGAAACATAAAAGTACTTAGAGTTTTCATCTTCAGACTGATCAAGAATAGTTCTCCTCTTCAAAAATATCTTTTGACAAAACACCACCTATTTGGGTAGTGACTGCACTGTCAAGGCTATATCATATTGTTAATTTTTTTTCTGGTTGTTATAATTAATATGATTAATTGCTCTAAAGATATTAGTGTATATTTTTCTTTTTTTAAACACGTGCAAATGTTTTTGTGCTCATTCCCCTTACCCAAAAGTAGTGTTCTTCAAGTTTATTAAGTATGCTAAAAGACACAATATGTAAGAATTTTGTTATAAAATCTCCAAAAACCACTTGCACAGTGTTAGATATTTCATGATTTTGTGTACGTATGTTACTTCAAAAGTTCTGTAGGATTTGTAAATTCAAAGAAAATCCTGATTTAAATAATGAACCAACCCTGTTCTATCAATGATGCAATATCCAAACTATCCTCGGTTTTTTGCCTATGAATACTACGGCAACACACGGGTAAATGCGGAAATTGGTTATTTATTGTGTATTTCGATATCGTGGATTATGATTACACTCCACACTGACCTGACAAAGGTCAGAGGGGAAGACCAACCTGCTGATTTGCAGATGTCTAGAACCGAAACACCTACTAAGAAGGCCTTTGAGGCCGCCACACTTCCAGTCACGTGAGCTCTGACTCCCATCGGCGAGGAGAGCCGCAGACTCATAAGACATAGAGATAGCATCCACAATCTACCTGCAATCCTCCCTACAAGGAGGGCCGAAGCAGACCAACAGCTGGTCCGACCTCCTCCAAAGAGCAGACCTGCGAATATTGGTGCTCGCACTGGACACAAACAGTGCAGTCTTTCCTGGTCAGAGACCTGCTCCATTGGTTCGAATGCAGCTCGATTACCACCAAATCCCAGGTGGGGACCCAGGACCGTACCACAGGCCTCAGCCTGAGTGCACCATGGAAGAACCGTATGACCAGCAGGTGTCTACCAACTGAGTGCTCACCAACAAGGAAGTGGAAAGCCCAAATCGCTGCCACATACACCTTCAGGGTGGAGTAAGCTAGTCCCATAGACAACCTGGCCTGCAGGAACTCCAGAACTGTACCAATCTGGCAGTTAACTGGGTCCTTCTGGTGGTCATTGCACCATGAGGTGAAAACTTCCACCTCAAGGCATAAAGTTTCCTCGCAGAGGGAGCTCTGGATTGAAGGATGGTCTGAACAACCCCGGCCGACTGACCGGAAGCTATGAGTTGTGCCCCCTCAGAGGCGATACTCACAGGTTCCATAACTCTGGGCAGGGATGAACCAGAGCACCTCCTGGCTGAGAGAAGGGATCCCTCCTGAGCAGAATCTCCTATGGAGAGCCGTCGAGGAGGGAGATTAGGTCTGCGACCATACTTGGCTTGGCCAGAATGGTGCTACTAAGAGTAGGCTGACCGCGTCCTGGCTGACTATTTCCAGAACTCCCGGGAGTAGAGTGATCGAGGGAGAAGCGTACAGACGCAGCCTCGGCCACATCTTTACCATAACATCCAGCCCCAATGGAGCTGGATGAACTAAAGAGAACCACAAAGGACATTGCGCACGAATTTAGGAACTCGGGGTTTCTCCACATAACCAAGGCTCGCACACATCGTATGTAGGAGTGTGAACCTACACTGGTCTCATGGTTCGGTTTGGTTCGGTTTGATTTGGTTCAATACAATATCTCGATGCATCACGATGCATTGGCGATGCACTGCATACTCAATTTTAATTCACATGTATATAATTTTGTTAATAAACACAAACAGTCAGATATATGAACTGAAACTTTAATTTTACCTTCTCAATAAAAATACACTTCTTGAACAAATGTATGACATTTTATATTAAATTATAATTTATAAACCAAAGTAGACACTGTCGGATTGCTCTCTTCTGACATCAGTTATCAGGTTGTGATTTCTCAGGCCAAGACATTGCTGTTTGACTTTGGGACTGTGGCTCTCTGTGGTGCCTCGATGGAAGAATGTTGATATTCGACAGATTACAATTGCTTGACAAAGTATGCTAAAAGACACAATATATAAGAATTTTGTTATAAAATCTCCAAAAGCCACTTGCACAGTGTTAGATATTTCATGATTTTGTGTACTTATGTTACTTCAAAAGTTCTGCAGGATTTGTAAATTCAAACAACCTGAGACAGTAGCTCTGTTCATAAAAGCCGAAATGTGCCCTGCTGTCGTCTTTTAAAGCAGTTGGAGCATTTTTAATTACTCACCCTCGAGATCCGCCTCCCTCAGCCATTGTATTCTACTGTGACAAAGCACGTTAGTATGTTATAACCGCTTCTGGTTTATTACTGTACCGAATCATTCTTGTCTGCAGCGTGATGCATCGTAGAAACAATTAATTTTGATACCCCTAATTCCCCTCAGAGAAAACCCTTGATTCCGAGGTCTGCCATCAGACCTACCAGTCTTTTAAAAAACTTGAAAGTCGGTGAATGGCCTTCCCCACTCTTCCCCCAATCATGCCAACCCCGTGACCGAATTCCAGATCACGCCCACATAAGTTGTCCTCTGAACCAGAGAAATCACACTTTTCTTGGCATTTAGTCTTAGTACCAAACATTCCACGTGAGCGAGGGCGGCATCCCGATACCTGTAAGGTATTTTATGTGGGAAAAATTCCGCTGTAGCAAGGTGGTAGATGCCTGAACAGAATACAGTATCTACCCCTCACAATGCTCAGGACCCATTGAGATATATTTGGTAGACACATTTACGCCGCCAAATATTCTACTAAGGGATCCAGTCTCTTGAGACTGGCCTTTGATGGAATTGGTCCCACCCCCTCCGGCTTGCTGACAGGGTGCAGAACAGACCGCTGAAACAACCCATACCATGACCCATACGTCTGTCGCTGTCAAGACGTCATCGAACAGACCTGCACGTTCTCCACCTCATTCACCAGGTCTTTCTGGAATGCCTATAACACACCAGTAGTATGCAGCACACAGGGATAGGCAGTATTTTAAATAAAAAAAATAAGCCTTTGGGGAAAATCTAATGTATTTTGTAATACATTTAAGATGAGTATTTTTTATTTTCAAAATACATAAAATACTTTGTGCCAATCAGCCTTTTTATCAAGGTGCAACCTTAACACTCATGTACGTGAGCTGCCGGCAGCAGAGTCAGCATTTTTCAGTTTTCTGCATTAAGCCAAGGATGTCATCATGATCAATTCCTTGTTGCTTAAAGGTAAAATGGTGCATCATTCAGATTTGCCTTCAGTAAACATGAAAGAATAAAAAAGCAGACACGTGTAGGAAACAAATAGTGTTAGCTGCCTGTTAGCCAACCAGTTTTGTCTCTGTGTGATGATCCCAGCGCAGTAATTAGCACACATTCTCAGTCACCAATTATGATTAACCTGAAATACCTGAGACTAATCACCTGCACTGAACACCTCGATCCTTGGATTGGACATGATGTAAGCAAACCGCAATACACCTGTCTTGAATACTCTCCTTATATACTAGCCTGCGTCTGAATCACTGGATGGAGTTAGAAGCGAATAGGACATCGACAACGAAGCTGGTTTCACTTACCTGAGAGATTTGCCTGTGTGTGACGAACTGTATAATGAGAATGCGATCAGGAGATTGCCAACTATTGAGTAAAAAAATTTAATGCTCTGATCTTACAGAGGCTATTTTGTGTTAGCAATCTGGAGATCGCCCACTAAAGATTCAGTTACGAATGCCTGCTTATGCCCTGAGCCACAGTTTCAGTTTCCTTTGTTTATTGATGTGTTCAAAATAAATACCTTTTACTTTGAACTTACCTTGTCCTGTGAGTCCTGTGTTTGAGCATTACAGAAGCTCAGCCCATAACCGCAATGGATCAGGCTCTTCTCCAAACCCGCATCCAAGATGGCTTTCCCATTGATGAGTATGTTGAGAAGTTCATAGAATCTGGTGCCCTGGAGCGAATACACACTGAAGAGGCTATTTTGGTTGGGGCTGAATGAGGCTCTCGTCCAGCAGGTTTCCCTCACCAATAACCCGGGCTCACTCATCCAGCTCATGGACCAGGCCTTATGGCTGGGAGGTTCCACACAAACAGTAAGGCCGATCTCCACAGCCAGTAAAACCTCATGAAAAAAGTTTCCAGTCCCAAGGGGTCAGCCAGTAGAACCGTTCCCGAATCTACTTTTAGAGTCCCGACCAGGAGTATCAGTTCTCCAACCCAACAACTTGGAAACTAAAATTCTCGACCCTGCCATGCAATCAGTGAGGTCGGCAAAAAGAGCCCTGTGATAGCCCAAATTTCACCCAAGTACGCCGATCTCGATCCCCAAAGTTCCAGTCTGTCTGTTTCAACCAACAGTGCCTGTCCCAGACTTTCGGCCAATCAGGCGATCCTCAGTGTTTCAGTCAGGAGAGCCAATCCAGATCCTAGCCCTTGCATCCTAACCGCAGTCCCAAAATCGCAGCCAGTAGAGCCAAACCCAAGGCCAGTTCCAGATTTATGGACAGGAGAGTCTTTACTGAATCCAGATCCAGAGCCTCGGCCTGGAGAGCCGATCCCGATTCCAGTCCCTGAATCACAGCCAGTAGGGCTGATCCCAAATCCAGTTCCTGCAAGAGCACCACCCTGAGCATTGCGAAATAACGGCGCATCCGAATCACGGCCCGTAGAGCCAATACAATTTCTGAATAATGGCCAGTGGAACTGTATCCGAGTCCAGATCCTGTCTCTCTTCACGCTGCAGGAGCGCCTCCCTGGCCTCGCGCTTCAAGTTCCATGGTCTGCAGAGGGAGGCTATCCTGTCCAGCCACTGCTACAAGCCTTCAAGGCACCCACCCCTCTACCCTTTTGGATTTCTCTAGGTTTCGAGGTTGTACCTTCCGGGAGGGGGAGATGTCACGCCATCTCTGTCTCTGTGCGCTGATCCCAGTGCAGTAACTAGTGCACATTCTCAGTCACCAACTATGATTAACCTGAAACACCTGAGACTAATCACCTGCACTGATTAAGAGTCTCTCACACTAGTCAGTTGACGGCTGAGCTCGAGGTAACAGTGCTCATACTACCTTGTATCCTGTATTACCTACTGGCATTTCTGAGTTCTTAAGATCTGGATGGCTGACTGCACTAAAGACTTACCTGCACCGAGCACCTTGATCCTTTAATTCGACATGATGTAAGCGAACCACAATTTACCTGCCTTGAATACTCAACTTGTATACTAGCCTGAGTCTGTAGCACCGGATGAAGTTAGAAGTGATCAGGAGATCGCCAGCGAACCTGGTTTCACTTACCTGAGAGATTTACCCTGTGTGTGACGAACCGTATAATGAGAATGTAATCAGGAGATCGCCAACTATTGAGTAAGAAAATCCATATGTTAATGCTTTGATCTTAAGGAGGCTAGTTTGTGTTAGCGATCAGGAGAAGACTCAGTTTCATTATTCAAATACCTGCTTATGCTCTGAGCCACAGTTTCAGTTTCCATTGTTTATAGATGTGCTTTGAACTTACCTTGTCCTCTGAGTCCTGTGTTTGAGCGGTACAGGCAATGATGATATAAAGTGTGAATCAATTAAACTTTTCAAAATTGTTTACATAGGCCTAGGTCATTTAGATTAAGCAAATAAATCCTTGCAGTGTTTAGTGGGGAAGCAGTAATTATTGGAACATTGGGGTGGATGAAGAAGCATGAATGAATGAATGAATAATATAGAGTGATGTACTTGGTTCAGTTGTACTTTGCTGTTTAAAGCCCGAAAGATTCACATTTACATTTGCGCTTACACGTTGACAATTAACACCATGAGTGGAATGCTGTGCCTCATTATATAATTCTGTTAATCGGGGGGCAATTCAATAATTGTTCTCCACACCAAAAGAACCAAATAATCCTGTTAAATACAGTATTTTAATTTTTTTTTTTTTCATGAAACCTTTTAATTAACGAATGTATGAAACATGGACCATTACTTTATTCAACATTTCTGTTATGCAGGCTCATTTAGTAAAT
>JAUYWG010000038.1:22861731-22895585 GCA_034779775.1 Enteromius afrohamiltoni
CCACATCCGTCTGCTCAAAAGACACCAAACACTTCCATGTTTTCCTTATTTTAAGACAGTTACATGACTAGTTACACAAACGTGCCGATAATGTATGGTGGAAGACCACTTTGTAGCACTCGCTTGAGTGATTAAATGCACACACTGAAACGGGAGACATATTTATCAACTTGTCTAAGTTGAGAGAAGAACATAGTAGAATATGGAAGAACGGTGGCGTTTTACTTTAAGCGTATGGAATTTTAAATGAATTCAGCACCCAAATGTTGTATCCCAGTGCTTACCTATTGAGAAATATAATTTATTTCTTCTTTTGCAGGAGAGCCATTTTGCCCAGCAGTGCATTTTATGTAAAATGGGAATTGTTCCGGAGCATATTAGCAGTTGCTGTCAGCATCATTACCTCGTTGCTTGTTGCATTTCTGCATTACAGAATGGAGATGTGGATTGTTTGTTACATACTTGGATTTCTTTGTTGGGTGGACATTTATCTCCGCATGCATGTTGCTTACTATGAAGACAATGATCTTAAAGTTGACACCTTGGAAACAGCACATCATTATATCAAAACCGGGTTCCTTGTAGATTTCATAACCTGCTTTCCTTGGGAGCTTGTGGCTTGGATTGTGATTTCACCGTTTGGTGAGAACGGATTTTACACCAATGATGAAGCTTTGCATCTTTATGCATTATTAAGGATTCTACATATCTTCCAGATATATCGCATTCCCTTTGTGTTTTCATTTTTGCAAGTTGACATTGCTGCTAAAGGGAACGGTATTACTGTTTTGAAGTTGTTGCTATATTCGGCTCTTTTCCTGCACTTTGCCACTTGTACCATCTTTGCAAGTGCATGCCCCGCTGCAGACCTTCATGGAAACATAAGTAGCTACTTATTACCAGTGATAAAGCACAACTGTACAGTACTTTCATGGGTGACACACTTGGACAAATCATTTGATGTTGAATTTGGTACGTATTGTTCTTCAGAGCTGTGAATATTTTTTAGATTTTTTTTCTATTGCTCATGTATTAAAAATAAATCTATATACGTTTACAAAATAAATTGTTTTTTTTTTCAGCCACTGTTACGTTTCAGCAGTTGTATTTAATAAGCTTGTACTTTGTAACCACAACAGTATGTGTTGTAGGATTTGGGGACATTCATCCATCTCTAATTGCAATGGTAAGTATTAATAGTAAAAATTAATAGCAAAGGAAACTATTCATACCTTTTTTATTTTCCTTCAATTTGAGATTAAATAGGGCATGGCAGGTTTTTAACAACATGTTTTGCAATTCTTTACTTTACAAAGCCTTTTTTTTTTTTTTTAAGTCACACAATGTTTCTATGTGCTATGCATGTATGTTTTATGCCAAGCCACTGATTTTTTTTTGTGCATAAACCACATTTTTAGAAAGCTGGCTTGATTTTCCTTATGATTGTTGCGATGCTGTTCATCGGCTGGTTATCAGGCACTGTTACTGCTATTCTGGCAAACACAGATGCTATGAGAGCTGCTTATACAGAGAAAACTGAGAGCATGAAACTGTTCTTGAAGGTATTTATTTTCATACAGAAACTCTTTCATCTTACCCAAAGTTTCATTTAATTCATTTCCACAATCAAAACAGTAATATTGTATATTAGTACTAGTGCTGCTCAATTAATCATATCGCAATCGTGATGTCAGCCTATGCGATTACATTACAGCAAATGTTGTGATTATATTAAACAAATGCATTCATGGACGTAACAAGACATTCATTCTTGCGTTCACACCAGACACAAATGAAGTGTTAAGCGCGAGTGATTTACATGTTAAGTCAATGCAAAGACGCAATTAGACATCCTGCAGCACGATTCATGCGAATTAAGAGGCACCTTACATGCCAGTTTTACTGCACTCATAAGCAGTGCGTATGAAGAGCATGATCAGCGCGCCCCATACTGGCAGCTTGTACTGCAGTAAGCTATAGACGAGCATCTTTCTGTTGTAGTTTCCAGCATTTTTCTCCGAACACTTTGTGCCATGTGCTTAGATTTATTCAGCTGGAATGTTTCTGTATATTTTATGTATTGTAAAAACATATTTTTCTCATCTCTCTCTCTCTTTTTTGTAAGAGCCACAAGATAACTGGAGATTTATATGACAATGTAATTAGATTTTACATATTTCGATGGAATCGAACAAAAGGATTTGACCAGGATAAACTGACCGAGTATTTGCCATCTTCACTAGTCAGTGATATATCAACAGTTCTTTATGCTGAATTCATAGCAAAGGTAAAATGTATTATTATTGATGTAAAGATGACTGCAGAATGGTACTTTAATTAAGCACATTTATCATCTCTTTTTCTAGGTGTTTGGTCTTAATATCCAGATCAAGAAAACATTGGAATCTGAGACATTTCCTTTGTCTCCAATGGAAATAACCAATGCAGGGAAACTCAATGTAATAACTTAAATTCCGTATTTATTTGGAAGTAAATGCATATCGAAATGGCTGATTATTTTAATGACCTGAAAATAATCATATGTCACTCTCAGACTTACAAGGTGTTGTTTGCAGGGACCAGTATTTGAGACAATGTTAACAAAGGAGTGTCTGGAGGAGTTAGAAACTGATGGATGCTTCATTCGCTTATTAGCCAGAAGAATTTCCCAATCCCTGTTCAGAACCAATGATTTCATATATAAGAAAAATGACTATGGATCAGAGGTTATTACAAAAACGCTGGATACATATTGCGCATCTGATTTTTGAAATGTCCAGGGTGCAATGCAGGGGCGGAGTGGGGCACTAAAATCCACCAGGAAAATTCTCCCCACCCCCTGATATAGAGAATGAGCAACTGATATAAATATTGGTTGGATGTTTAGGGGGGAAGTTTGTCGGAGTATTTGGCCGCTATTTGCTAAGTATTTAGTAACGTCAATGATTCAAAGCTCAGACCGGTCGTGTTCACCTTGCGCCCGCTCAATTTGTGATCCACTGTGTAAATCTTTTGGCCGGCCGACCGAGAAAAGTCCTGGCCATCCCGATTGCCACTCCGCCCCTGGTGCAATTTATACAGACACTTGCATAATGTTCTTGCGTAATGTTCAGTGTGCATTACAATTTAGCATTAGTCATGGCTATAGATATATATTTACAACTAAAGCCTCCCAAATAATGTTTTGACATCTTTTCACCAATTTGCAGCCTAATCACATTTTAAAAAATATGCTTTGTTTTCCTAGATGTATTTTATCCACAAAGGAGAAGTGGAGGTTTTATCAAAGGATAATACAGGAGTTCTCTTCAGACTAAAAGCTGGACAGTTTTTTGGAGAGACAAGCTTGCTGTTAGGAGAATCAAGACCTGCCACAGTAAGGTTCGTATTCCCTCTATGTGTTTCCTTATGAAAGATGTTGTATAAGATGCCAACAGTCCAATTCCTTAACCGTTCTATAGTAAAAGAAGAATTGGTCACTCCAAAACCCCACCAATAATTGCCAGTGAACATTCCAATCATGTTGTAGGTTTTCCAAGAGTTGGAACGATAATTAAGTAGTAAGCCCTAAGCATACTTTAGTGTCTTTTTGTCAGATGTTACTATGGTATACTGAAGTATAATTACAAGCATTTCATATGTGGGAACGGCTTTTATTGACAATTACGAAGGGTCAACACTGCAAATATTGAGTATTTGCATAAACTTCAAAAAACGTCTTAAACTTGCGGCAGAATTCGGCTTTCAATCCTGTATTTGAGTTCTTAATACGGTTACGTTCACACAGAACTGACAATCTATTCTGCTACTACTGATCTGTGAAATCATACATACAAAAGTTTTATATACAAAGAATAACATGGCTTGGGTTCACATTTTTCATCCACATTGTTCATTCCTTACAACCCTAGATGCCATAGAAGTGTAATGAAATATTTAGCAAATATGCTGTATGTGTAGCTTGTTGATTTTTCCCATTTCTTTTTCAGAGCTGCTACAAACTGTGAGTTATATGTGTTAACGAAGAAAAACCTTGATGAAGCATTGCAGTATTACCCTAGCATTTTTGAGCAAGTGCAAAGTGCAGTTGACAATATGAAATACCAGTTACACAAAGGAGATTGTCAGATGAACACATGTACAATGCCCAGCTCTGTCATTCGGACTGGAAGTAAGTTGTTTAATTTTGAACTGATGCATTTAGTTTAGTTAAGATCTGGCACATACTTCATAACATGCAAACTAGCAAAATATATTTAGTGCTCAGAATAATTAATACATAGTGTAAGTGTTTTATAATCTCATTAGATCACTTGGCTTAGATAACCTCAACCAACGGTAAAACTATTTACATAATGATCATGAAAACTTGATCATATCAGGGATTTTTTCCCTGAAAACCTGAATAATTGGAAAAGGCATCAAATGTATGCAATATTTGTACAGTTTTCTTTAGTGCTCTCTTAAATGTTTTGTAGGCTGAAAATTGCTCTTGTAAAGAGTAAAATCTGGAAAAATGCCACTCTGCTCATCAGGAAATCTTAAAAGCCCAATGCTTTTCACTCTTTCTCTTTCCCCTCGTTGCCCATTTATCTATAGTCTTTAATCTATTATAATTTGGCAAGTACGAAGTTAACATTTGTTTAGAACTAGGAGATTGAGCAAATGTACAATGACCGTTCATGCAGAGCCAATTGTAAAATGAGCAGAAGCATTCTCATCATTCATCTGACGAACACAACAAGTTAATATGGTGTTTCTGTTGCCTAGGTGTGGAACTGTATAGGGAACAAATGGCTGAGGAAGAGCACAGAGCTGAACTCCGTTCTCGTTCTTTTGGCATTAGACTATGCACATCAATCTCATCCATGCTCATCCAATTCTTCCTGAAGATTTTCAACACCACAAGAAGAATTCACAGCAAAACCATTGATCCTGAGAACACTTTTCGAGTGATCTATCAGTACACATCCTGTCTGCTGATCACAGTTTTTTTCTGGGCAATAACATTCATGGTATGTATGGTATCTATTGTTCGTTTTAGCTGTTATCTTAGTTCTAAAGTGAAATGCAAAAGTGTTCAAATGCTTTTTGGGCCATTATGTGAGACAGAGACATGCACTTTTTCAATCAAAGTTTCTTGTCAGTCATTAAGCATATTTCTATTGCTAATTCTTAAGGCCCGTACACACTGAGAACTATATAAATATGAAGTCTAAAATGATGACGACAGAGAAACAATCGTGTTGGAAGTTTTCTATCCGGATCTATAGCTGGACTGCCCGTGAGCTTCAATAGAGAGCACTCCACTCCAGACCCTTGCTATCTGTCTTTCATCAGCTCTCATCATAAGTTTACAGCTGTCTCACGTTAGAAAGACTTTAAAAGTAGCACATGCAGGCTACATCCTTCAAAGGACGCATTCAAAGCTATGAAGGCATCAAAGCACATCCAAATGTTAGCTTCAGTTCCTGTCTCCTGAGATGCCTTCATCTGGCCAATTTTTAAAGCCAGCAAAGATGTATCCTTCGCTGCCTTTGAAATCCCACAATCCGGTGCATTGCATTCTGTGACCGTTAAGCTAAAAAATAAAGATGGCAGTCATACTTTCTAGCTGCATCCAAAAAAGTTAGGCGGCTGACTTGTTGCCTCGATATCCTATCAGTCAATGAATTGCAGGCAGTTTTGTGCATAAAGGCATCTCACAAAACTAATTTTGTACCGACTTCTGAAGTAGAGTTACAGTTTAATGATCTAAAGCAAACTATTGACAGCTTTGGTTATAACTAAGTAAATATTCAATTACTTCAATATTAATTTCTCTCTAAAAAATTACATAAAATTATGACTGCAATGGTCATTTTTAGCTAAACAGTTGGAACTGATGACCTGCCTTGATGTCTTCCTACCTTGGAATGTGTCCTCAGAAGGACTTTTCAGCATTTTTCAGTTTTCTGATGCAGACTAACATAGATGGTGAATGATAAAGATATTGACAATCAATCAAAATCATTTATACTTTAACACATATATTGCACAGACCATATATATTAAATGTTTAATATATGTTGTAGGTTTTAATTCTTGGTGTGAACATGACTTTAGGACTAGGTATATAAACAAACTCTTATGCTTTTCACACTTTAAATAGTTAACCCATGGCTACTCCACACCCTGGGAAACAGAATCCTGGGTTAAGTTGCATCACATTTCATACAGTTTATAATTAATCTTTTATATTCATGAACTGACAGTTCACACTATACAATTTTAAACCCTGGGTTATGGTTAATTTTTGTGCTGTCAGCATCATCGATTGGATTAAAGAAACACATTAAGACCCCAATATATTTCAAACGAAATCAAAGAACGAACTGAAATTACTTAATTTCTAACAAAATCAGACCAAAATGCTGTTCGAGTTTGTTTTGGCTGTTCGAATCGGCTGACCAAAGCAAACTTTTTGGGAAGTTCATATGACTTCTAAACACCTTTGAGCTACCATTGGTCCAAGGCGGTTACACAGTGACTTTAAAAGTGACTGAGTTTTTTAAAAGTGACTTTAAAAGTGACTTTAAAAGTTCAGCGAAATTAATTAATTAATTCCTACAAAGAGATTACAACAAAGTTTGTGAGAATGACCCAGAGTTAAAAGCAACGTAGAGAAATATCAGACGCAAGTTTTCCAGAGCCATAAAAAGAATGAAAGGTAGCAAGCATATAAATATTGTCATCGTCGTTTTTCATTTAAAGCGAATTAAACAAGGTATACAATAAATAAACTTTTGATTTCAATAGTAGGCTACGTGCGAGCGTCGCGTCATGTTTACATGAATCTACACCCCGTCTCCAGCAGTGCGCTGTGAGAATGTTCAGAAACAGTATAACGTCACTCAGCCGTTTCAAACTTCGTTTTGCCCTCAAACGAAAAAAAATAACTTAGTTTGATGTATATCGGGGCCTTTACCTATTTATAGGCACCAGCTTTGTGCATCCTCAATAGGCTATGTTGCTGACTGTACTATTATGTTTTTAAACTATAACAAAAATCTATTTGTATATTAAATGTAAATGAACATTTTTATATTTATGTATTTTTGCCCCAAAACACTAAAACAAATGTATACAACAAGCAGTGTTTCTGTGCAGTGCATGTGAAAATGAAGCTAGTCTGAGCATTGTAATATTGTAATTAATGCACACTTTAAACATTTGGTACTGCAATGCAAGGGTAACACTGCAAAAGCTAACTGCTAACCCAAATCTTCAGTTTAAAATTACCAAGGGTTTAATGTGACTTTAAAAACAATGATAACTAGTTATCAATATTAAACAACAAATACAACTAAATTAACACTAGTGAACACTAAATAAAATAAGGTTTTGTTTCTTTCTCTCTCTTTCTGTAGCCCACTGTGTTTGATGTCGACTATTATTTATTCTTGCTCACAATGGTTGTTGAGTTCCTTCAGATAATTGAGGTGAGCCAAAGATAATAACTGATGTACATTCAATTTAAAATTTTTCCCAGTATATAACACAAACATGTATTACATCTGAGGTACTATAAGGATGTAGACCTTATGAATTCTTCCACATTTCTTTCAGATCATCCTGAAGTTTCGCATGTGCTATTATGATGGTGGTGGAAACTATATTTCAGAATACAGATCAACGTCCCGTAACTACATGAAGAAGAAAGTTGGATTTGTCTTTGATATGGTCTTTTCATTTCCATTTGGCCTTATCATTTTTTACCAGATGAAAATGGAGCCAGCAACATTCTTGCCTATGATTATCTATGTACGGATTGCTCACTTGCCACGCATTATTTCACTATTAGTGTTTATGTGGAAAGAAGAACAATCATTAACAAACAAGTATGTCTTTTAGTGAGTATGTGTTCATTAACCTGATTTACATTTACTTGCATTTTCCACAAAAGTTTACATTTGCCATTTTTTCGGTGTGTGTTTTCAGTCTTCTGTGGATTAGGACAATCAAGTACTTTGTACACTCCTTCCTCTTTGTCCACTGTGCAGCAGTTGTCTGCATTTCATTTGTTGAGAGTCATGGAATAATGTCATGGGTCGCTGAAACAGGTGAGGGGAAAATATATAAAAACATAAGATGAGCAAGGGTACTTGAAAGGGTACATGTATACTTTTCCAGTGAGGAGGAGAATGCAATTTGGTGCTTCTTTATTCCAGTTTTATGACTGACAGTTGGGGTCAGAGGTGGCAAACAGTGTGTCCCACCTCTCGTTCCCCTGTGGAACCCTTTCACCCTCATTTTATTTTTGTGCTCGTTTCTAACTCTATGTGAAAGCACCTTTGGTCACTGATTCACATCAGTGTGAAACAACATGAAAGCACACAGTTAGAACAATGTCTTTCGATTTCCACCAATATGAAGAATACTTCTAAGAAATGCTTCTCTTACATTCACCTTGAGTAAATGTAGCCTTAGACAGAAGGAGCTAATGTCATCAGACGGTTTTAAATACCCCTTGGGCGTTCCGACCCTTTGGTGTAACGCTCACCTATTGGTGGGTCAGCAATGATGGCCAAATCACTGTCCATCGTCTCCACCCAGTTTCCAGCTTTGCTCTTCTCTCTTATAAACAATAAGAAGCTCTTTTCTCTCCCCATATCAGCTGGGCAAGGAATCCTCTAAAGCCAGTCTTGACTGGGAACAGCCATCTCAACAGTATTGAGAGATCTTGGAAGGTGTTTCACCTTATGTTACACAAACTGGTGTTTTCACTTCCAGTTTACTTCCTGTCCCTCTCCAATTGATGTTTGTTTGGTGTTTCTATGTCCAAAGATCATTCCTGGCCACTGATCTATATATAATGACTGGATAGCTCATTGCGTTCTAAACTGCCGTCAGGCAGAGAAGCCACCGGAAGTGTTCGATCCGCCATCTTACTATTCCCTAACGGCAGAGGGCTCCAACGTGTGCACTACAGGGATTGGTAGTTCACTTCAAAAATGACCCGCTGTGCAGCCTACAAGTGTGACACGAAGTTCGCTAAGAGGTTTTAGTAATTTATGTTTAAATTTGTATTTTTTGTACGAGGCAAGAGAAGTGTGTCCTCACAAAATTAATATAAAATAATATAAATGAAGAGGTATAAATGCGCAAATCACTTCGAAATTATTACGCGTCCAATAGCGACACCATCAGACAGTTTAAGGTGGAGGCATCGTCTTAAAAAAGATGTTCATAGAGCCATACAAATACAATAACACTCATCATACTTACGTTAACCCGTGTATCATATGAATGTACTAAATGTTTATTTACCTGTTGGATAAACACTGTATTAAAAAAACCCACAATATAATCACAATTATACTAATTATTTATATGCACAAGCAATTTGTATTTATTTACATCTATCACTTGTCTGTGGGGTACGGCGTGGCTTAATTGAAGGACATTTAGTACCTGTGGGGGAGCTTCTTCTTCTTTCTTCATTTAAAGGGTGGAGAACAAACTAAATTAATGCATTACTGCCACCTGCTATTAACCAAGACCAGCGACATCCTATTTCCGTGGAGGGAGGAGTCAGATATGAAAACGTTGACTTGTTAGGTGATGTTTTCGCATTAAAGTCATATTATTTCCTATTCATTCAATAGAATGTTTGCAAATACTAGGGAATAGCAATATGGCGGCGCGGTGGTTTCACGTCTATGACGTCATGAGCTATCCAGTTCTCTATATAGATCAGTGTTCCTGGCCATTAAATTAGGTATGTCCTGTTGAGTTTCTCATCTTCCTTCCGTTTAGGGAGACTCTGGCCTTGATTGGTGCCCCCTTATAAATGCTGTGCATTAGGTAGCTGTCCTCATATACTTACGAGATACATTTAGTGTCTGCCCCTTCATGTTGACCTGCCAAACATGCAGGTTCCATAGCTCCAGCCTTGGGTGCCACACCAAGCCCTTCACCTGAGATAAAAGATCTCTACAATAGAATTGGACACAGGGGAGCCATTACAAGCTCCCCCAGCTCTGGGAACCAACGGCTGGTTGGGCCAATAGGCCATGACCAGGAGCACTGTCCCCATTTCTTTCTTTTTGTAGCACTAGCAGCTTTACTGGGGGAAAAGCATATTTGTGCCTTCAGCAAATCTAGAGAGCATTGATCTCCAGGGGTGTGTTTGACAGCGAGAAGTACATAAAAATACTGACTTCAAGTATATGCAATTTTTATTCCACTTCACTTATGCAAGTGCTTTAAGCCGATCCTCCAAAAAAGGGCTCCAAGGCCAATCAATGACATGTAGTGGCTATCTGCCGGCCACTCTGCACATCGAGACGCCCTGCTTGAACATCCGCATATTGAACCAGGGCGTATTACTTGTAGTGAATTGAGTTTAATTGTTTTCTAACATAACATTTTACAGTCAAATTAATAATATGCCTTCACTATTTTTTTTTTTCTTTACAGAGATCTATGACTTCACCGAATTGTATAGATACGCCACCTATTGGATATTACAGATTTACACAACAACAGGTTATGGTGATATAACGGCATCAAACCTTTTAGAAATGATCGCATGTGTCATGATAATGATTCTCTCCAAAATTCAAGTGGTTTATAAAATGGGGCTTCTCGTCTCTACACAAACCAACAAGATGATTCTGCAGGAAGCCTTTGAGGAAAAATTGGAGGTTATTGTAAACACTTCATCTTTGAGAGCAGTGCTACCTCATTTTAACGTATTTATGACTTTGTAGAGTGTTGGATTTATTGTAATGATGTATTTCTCAATAACCTTGTCATCTGTTCCAGACTATTCAGTCACACATGTTGCATGAAGGAATCCCATCTATATTACAAAATCGAGTGATGCAGTTCTACAGTTATCAATGGAACCGCACTAAAGGCACATGCGCGGAGGTTTTGTTCAAAGGTGTCCCTCGCTATTTGAAAATGGACATTGTGTCGAGGTAAACAAGCCTGGTTTTTTTTTGGCAGAATATTTTTAGAAGCAAATTATAATTTAATACTATTGTCTGTGGTAATCAACAGCATTATAATGAAAGCAGATATGTTTTAACATAAACATAATCAAGCCTAGAAAAACAACCCCTTTAAATTCCGGGGTCGCAAGGTTATAAGTTGAAACATATCTGTCTTTTCTGGTAGTAGACAGGTTCCTCGTCAGTGGTCTAAAGGCTTGTGTGTTGTTCATGTTGCACATTGTTACAATTTTGTGTTTCATTTAGAATCTGCATGCAGCATTTAAAGAAGCATCATTTATTCTCCCGCCTAAGAGAACCTGTCATGAGAGAGCTTTCCACAAGAATTCTCTTCCGGTGTTTCCCTGTTGGTGAGCATTTGTTAAATCTTTGATCCGTCCCAAGCCCACAGCCAGCTTTACTGCAGAAGTATTCTTATATTTTAATGCAAATATTGTTTTTTCAAGGAGAGTTTATTTACAAAAAGGGAGACGCTGCCACTGGAATGTACCTGATATTAATTGGCAAGGTTAATCTGTGTCTGGACACAAAAGGTAAAAACGTCTTCCAGCGTCTCTCAGCTGGAGCAGCTATTGGTGATAATTTTTTATGGGAAGATAAACACAGAGAAACTGCCATAGCTGCAAACTATGTGGATATTGCCATACTCTCCAAAGACGATTTGGAAGATGTGGCTCTCTTATGTCCATCTGCTAGTAAACAGTTAAAGAGCGCTTCTGAAATGTCACCGCTGTAGTACACGTGACACGCTTATTTTTATATTTTAGATAGTAGTTGAACTGTGTGGTATGCTATTTTAGTAACTATGTAAGAGTTTATTGGTGATATTGTTTTTGGGATATAATATTAATTAGTTATTGTAAAGCTTATTTCAAAATGTGACTACAGGTTGATGCTACTGTTTTTGTTTATTCGTTTTTCTTTTTAAAGTGAACGAACAATCTTCTAAATTAATTTATTGTTATATTTTTTAGTGTAGTTTTTTTTAAACGTGGTTTGTTTTATGTGTGGTGCTGTCTTTTATGGCAGCTAATATACCTTTTTGTATGGGTAAACAACAAAAAATACTAAATAATTAATTTTCAAGCTCACATGGCAAACTTTGTGCTGACAATTTATTCTTCATCTTATTCTCTGTATTCTAAGAAATTAAATGATATGGATTAAATGCACATAATTGAATTACACTAATTGAAAACAGCATTTTCTTTACATTAAGTGTAAAATAGTGTTCCGTTCTATTAAAAATTGTTGGAAATTGTTTGAACCTAAGTGTATTGTAGTACATTATTAAACAGTGTGCAATAATAAATACATATTGTCATTATAGATCCATAAAAGGTCCTTTAAAGGGTCCTCATCCTGGGTACTATAGGGCTGGGCTCACAAGATTTGATGAGCTTTTTGATGAGCTCTTATCGCATGGTGCAGCATGGTACAAAATTATTGATTGCTTTCAACCAGTTATTGACACTTTCTACCATTATAAAAAAATGTAAATATAAAAACATTACATAACCTAACGTTAACTTGACATAACATGCATTTGTTGCAAAATAGTTATAATATATAAGCTAGTTGTGCATTATTAACTATAAGATTAGGTTAAACAATTATCCTTAAAGGGGTCATACGGTGGTACATGCACTTTTTCAAGCAGTTTGGACTGAAATGTGTGTTGGGAGTGTGTGTACACAAACCACCCTACAATGATAATGATCCACAGGTAGTTCTCTTTTGATTTAATAAAAATGAGTTGCCCCTTCTGAAATCAAGCCTTTCTCAAATGCATGGCGTTGTGACGTCACACAGACAGAGGCCACTCCCACAATAGATGATTGACAGCAGGATGTCACACAGACTGAACTGGTGTCTTACCTCAGACCCGCCCTGAGTGAGGCGTCATCAGACCGAGACACAGAGACAATCAAGACTTCTAAGTGATTGAGGTGTTTAGTTGTTGAATGTATTAATGAACATTAATACTCCTGACATCTGAGTGACTGAAGGCAGAAGATTAACATTTCATTTGGTTCTGAAGGGAAACGCCCCCTTGATCAACCGCAATGTGTTTATGTTCGAGTGAATCATTCATGATCCAGTCTCACCTACAGAAGCAGCGAGTATGTCGTCTTTCAATGAATCTTTGCTTCGCCTTTCCTAATAAATGTGCTAATTAGCAAGTTTCACTATGAATAGGCTAAAAAAAAAAAGATCCTCTGAGAGGATCCGGGAAAGGGGGGCGGGGTCAGCGGAGTGCATGAATATTTAAAGGGGAAGTACACAGAACAGAGTGATTTCAAAAGAGCCGTTTATGACGGTAAAATTTGTTTTTTTTACACTATCTTTGAGAAATTTTAAAACAAACTATATTACAAACTTTCCATTAAGACCCTAAAGAATCATATTAGCTTGTGGAAAACCCCTTTAAACCTTATAATTTCTTCAATGATTCTTTATAATTTAAATAGAGTGTTCTATATCCAATTATCCAAAGAAGCCTCATCAAAAGTGCATACATGCACTTATTACTTCTGAGTCTGAACCACCTATAACCTACTTATAATCTCTCTTATTGAACATAACGAATCTCTAAATTATCCATATCCATCACTGATATGTAAATATGGGCAATTCTTTAAATAGTTTTTTGTGTAAAGACACGTACGTGAAAATAATCAATTGTCCATTGTGTTTTTTACCAGATAATTTAATCCTAAATTCAGTGACCTACTTTCAAAGGTCTCTCAGTTAATGTGCAATGTGGTCATACACACACTGGTCTCGATACAAATGCTTAATGAAGAGCAGTCATCATCATAAGTAAAGTTTGATGAGCTCATCACTGACGGCAGAGGGCGTCAGCACACCGAGGTCAGTAAAGAGTAACGTGATGAGGGATGGAGGGGTGTAGTCGATCATGGGGTGCTCTTGGTTCAGATCTTTCACTGTTTTCAAGATATCTGCTTTATACTGAAAGACAAGAAACGAGAGCGATATTATGCATCTATTCTGTATAATGTGTGCAAATAAATAAGCATTCTGTTAAATTACCTTGAATCTGTCAGGTACGTCTTGCTGGTTCAAAGGGTAGAGTCGCACAAACTTAAAACTTTCTGCCACCACATAAAATGGTTTGTTGTGTGCCTTGGAGCACACAGCCATCTGATAGGTTCCAATCTGCAAAATGGAATTATTTTAGAAAATATTTTGAAATGAATGCAATAATGAAAAAAACAGCTACATGCATTTTATTTTAAGACAAGACACCAAACACAAAATATGTTTCAGACCTTGTTTATGACACCTCCACTTTCCACAACGCCCTCAGCACCAACAATTACCAGGTCAACCTTCTCCATTATGTACCTGAAAATTCAACCAAAAACCTATAGGCCCGGTTTCACAAACGGGGCTTAGCTTAAGCAAGGACTAGGCATTAATTTAAGATATTTATGCAACTTCTACAAAAATGCCTTATTAAAATATTACAGCTATTGATATTTCTGATTAATAGTTTTTGGAATGATCAATGAATTAATCTAAATGCTGATTAGTAGTACGAAAATCAAAGCAAAAAAGTAAACACTTACCCAACTGCAGCGTCGAGGACCACTGTGACGGGTATATTGAGGTTGCGTAATTTTTTAGCCATAAGTTTACTAAGGAGCAAAAGGGGAAAAACATTCAGAAAAGTAAACAAAATACAAAAGCAAACATATTTTCATAGCGGGCATAGAGAACATACTGATTCTCAAGGTTATTTTTCCTAGAAGACGTTGTATAATTAAGTTAAATAAGTTAATACGTTTTTCATTTTAGTCAACCCAGTATATAACAAAATAAAAACATAAAATTCCTTTATACAAAAATGAAAACTTTTGCATATATATTACTGTTTAACAGAATAATAAAAAATAAACAGGAGGACAAACAGAATAGATACTGTACACTAGTTTATTCAACATGTCCTAAGAAACACTACAGAAACGTACAAATGAAAAAAAAAATAAAATGAATTACATGTAAATGAAAATGCAAAAGTGATTCAGATTGTTTTTTTATTAACATTATTGTAAGACTTCAACTACTTATCAGGCTGCTGTCCCTTTAAGAATAAATGCATATATCTAATATACTTTCTAATAAGTGGTTTATGTTCAAGTATGACTGTTTATGTGAATGCTCTTATGTGAAATGCCATTTTATAAAATCTGAAGCCACTGTGCTTAGTTCCAGTATTACGGTACAGCATGTTATCTTTGTAGGGTAGAACAGTAGACAGCAACAGACACTCGAGCGGTGTTGTAAAAACTCACCCTGCTGAATCCGGCTGTGATTCAGTGACATATACTGTGAAGCGTTTGTTATCCGCTGCTGCGTTTTCCAGGACTTTTAAAACCACTCGGGACGACGAGTGTGTCAGGATTTTCTGCAGATGGAAGGCAGGAATGAGTATCACCAAAAGACATGCCCTTACTCCTCTACTGCTATACTTACAGCTCCGTCTTTGATAAAGGTGTGGCACAGTTTACCCACTTTGCCCCTAGAGAGGGAGATCTTCTTGAGGAAGAGTTCACCTCGCTCTATCATCACATTCTTACATTGTGAGAGATCCTGTGAAAAAGGGAGAAACAGCAGATGGAGGCGGCATTACTCTCCCGTTTCAATACGCTTGTCTCTTTCAAACCTCTGCAGCGAAAGCGAGATCTAAATCCTGGAATGTGATGCGATCTTAACACACTTAACAGCTGCAATATTAAATACACAGCAACTAGACTGACTGAAGTGTTGAACCGACCGGATGTTCCAGTGACGTGAGGCTGATAAAGCGCAGGAAGAGCTCTCCTCCAGAAGAAACCGCCACTGATGAATCCGTCTCTTCAAGCCTTTGTATGGCTTTTTTCATGTTCTCTCGCAGGCCAAGGATCGTCTCACCTAGAGAAGGACAAGCATCGGTTCACATGTGCATCTGAACACTTTCCTGAAAACAAAACAAAACTCACTTTGATCCCTTTTGAGGAACTCTAGCAGCGATCGTATAGCAGCCACCGCCGAAGCCACATCCGGGTCTTCTCTGATCTGCGCTCGGAAATATTCCACCAGTTCTGAATGGAGTTTGAAAGTAAACAACATTACATTTCCATTATGAGATGCGAAGGCAAAGCATTACAAACATAATAAATCCTTCAATACCACTCTGGCCTGTTAGTTTCTGTAACACTTTACAGTAAGGTTAAACTTGTTCAATTCATTTTTCATACATTAGTTTACACAAACTAACAATGAAGCGGTTAGAAATATTACCTTATCTTAGTTTCAACGTTCGCACATTCCTAAAATCAAAACTAGTCTTTTAACATGTTAATGCATCGTAGTGTGTGAACTAAAATGAACAAACAACGAACAATTACATTTATATAAACTAAAAGGCTGTAAATAAATTACACTGCTATATATTACATATGGTTCACTGTTAGATAACGCATTCATTGATGTTAAGAAGTGGTAACTCATCGTACTGTAAAGTGTTAAAACATTTTAATCATTAAAGCGTATTTTAGTTAAATGTTAAGAAATAAATACGAAATATCAATTCCTGTCAGTAATTAAAAGGTAAATGAGTATCCTGTTCATTAATATTTCGCTCTTCAGAACGCTTTTTCTCATAATAACACATGGAGATGCACACGTCATATAATTGAGCAAAGCGGATGCAACATCTGCCCTAATGTTGTTTACATCATAACTAATTAAATTGATAAACTAGAAGATGATCAGGAGACCCCTAGCAAAATGGCATGACCCGTTATATCAATGCTTATATGATACTTCGCGTTGTCTTTCTCAAAACTCACCTCCTTCTTCCATATTAAAACTGCTCAAGGCGTCTCTGTTGATGAATGATGTGATCCGCAGGGGAATGTTCACTTACAACCACGCCGCGCTGATGCAAGGTTCTCTCGTGACACTCTACGAGACTGAACCCGATGTAATATTTTGACTTAGCTAAAAGAATAAGGTTTATCCTATTAACTCGATTTTAAACGAGCGACAGAAAGATGCTTGTTTTATCAATTTAGTTAAAATTATCAACGCCATGCATTAAGAAAGTGTACTTGCGCTTTCTTCTTCTTCTTTAATGACGGATGGACCATTTTTGCCATGCACCGCCGCCTACAGGCTTAAAACGAAAAAGCACCTAGAATTATTTTTTTACTCTCTAAGCTATGTAATACTATTCTCAAAATACATCCATGTTTATCGATGGATACATTTACAATTATATGAACTAAAACATGGAAGAATATGGAGAATTAAGGGTGGTTATTTATTTTACAAAAGTCATTTAAATCCTGCTCCAGCACAGAAGGTGGCGGTGTGCACCACTTATTTAGTTGGTTCGCAAACCCGTCAGTGAATTCGCTGAAGAAGATGTCATTATGAATCGGAGCAACACAACTTTAACACACAGGAGAAAATACCAACTGAAATACCTCTCCATTGCGATTTAGAGATAAAAGAATCGCAATAATGGCCTCTGGTTTGTAAATAAAATTGACCATGTTTTAAAAAATGTATTCAAAAGTAAACAATTCCGCATTTAACTTGTCATTTGTTTCTTATAAATTTGTGGAAGAGTAACTACATCGATTGTGATGCTCTTAAAGTAGACATTACGTCACGTGTGATATATGTGACTAATCACGATCATTAATGTTTGCAGATGACGAAATTAATATTCTGGTCGTTGTGTTAGACGTCAACCCTATTTGGTGGGGTCAGCAAGCTCAGCGGGAACCTCAGGTATTTTCATTTTTACATAACGTAATTTTGACCCTATAATGTTTCCTTATGATTACTATCTCATTGCCCTTATTTTTATATTTTTAAGTTCACTCTTTCAACATGCCTGGATTCTTTAATGGTCCTGGCGAATGCCCATTTAGTCATGTCAAGAACCAACAAACTAGCTGTCATTGCAAACCTGTATCAAAACAGGTAAACGATTAACTCTTCATATATATCTTTACAAAAAGTAACCAGCTTATTCTGAAACTATTAAGAAAAAATGTTTCTTTTTAAGCCACTTTCTATATCCAAGTAAGCAGTGGAAATCGGATGAAATACCTGCAAGTAGTGATGGCAAATATGAACTTCTGTCAGTTACCAATGATCTCTTTGTGGAAGAGATCAAGAGTCTCATGGACAGAAGTAAGTTGTTTAATTAATTAATTAATTATTGTTAGTCGGGTAAAAGCAGTTTTTGGGGTTTTTTGCATTGTTTTAATGGATGAGATTACAAGAGAATAATAATGCTTTTATTTTCTTTATTAACAGCAGAGGTCAATGGCAGTCAAACAGACAGCCTGTTGGCCGTATCACTCGCCAAAGCTCTGTGCTGTATCCTCAACCTCTGGTTTATGTAGATCAGCAGCTCCGATTTTCTCTTCTTATTTCAATTTAGACCGGAAAGTATTTTGTGAATTAGATTTGACATTTAAAATGCAGGCTTCTGTTTTCTTTAATTTCGGACTCTCAGATATTCACCGTATCTCAAAGGATGTGCAAGGTAAACGCATCTTCCCCTGGATTATGTTTCACAACATAATCAGATCTAAGCACAACGTGCACAACTTCCATAGTTTAGAGTGACAGTTACGTAAAGAAATGCGAAGTAATGTGCTCCTCCTATACTGCATGTTTAAATAGATCTTATATAGTATTTGTAACCCTTAGACTGAACTCTTATGCTTTTACTTACAGCTGGACAGGATGTGAAATCAAGGATTCTGGTAAGAACATGTTTGGGATTAAGAGTGAAACATGCAACGTTTAGTTCTACAGCTGTGTACCGTTTTCATTGTTTTTCAGGTAATAAAAGCTGCTGAGGATTCTACGTTACAGTACATGAACTTCATGAATGTGATCTTTGCAGCACAAAAGAAGGTAGAATTAACGCATGAACCAGCATTATAGATTATTTATTCTTATATATTGGAAAATGCTTCCATTGTTTAACTTTGATTGTCCCTGTTTTCAAAGAATATCCTGATTGATGCCTGTGTGCTGGATGCTGACTCGGGACTACTGCAGCAGGTATTGTGTTTGATCACAGTGAATAAGGCACAATAAATGCATTTGATTAAAATAGTTGATATGTCCAATTTGTAAAGCTGATGATGATGATACCAAAAAATACATCAATTTGAACGTGAACGCGATTACTCTTTTAAATAATACACAAAAAATAGACAGTTTATGCATCCTTCTACAGTTTTTTTTCCACTAGTCTGAAATGATGTTATGGAGGTGAAGTAGCCTCAATCTTAATGTTTTGCCTGCAGTGTCTTACCTTAAAGTAGAAGCAGGTATCATTGTTTATAGTGGCACTTTTTTAATTTAAACTAAATGCGTGCCAAATGTAACAGTACATTTGCAAGTGAATTAAGTAAGTAATTTAGTAATAACTGCCGGCTGCCTCTGCATTATCCCACTTATTATACGGCTACTTGCCACATAAGAAAAACTGGACATAAATATGAATTTGAACCATTTTATTGGCATATTTGATTTGAATGAACATTCACATCCTTCCGCGAAACGATATAGTACCATGTGACTAAAATTCAAACTTTAGTAAGACAATTTATAACATCTACATATGAATATATATTAAGGGATTTATTTTAGTTATTTACAAGTATTAAATTGCACCTTATGTTGTCCAGTGTTTGTCACAAGATGGCGCGGAGGGATTTTAAACAAATAAGTAGTACCGGCTATGTTACTACTTTGAAAAGAACGAACCTGTCTGAACTGACCAATCAGAATCAAGCACTCCAGAGAGCCGTGTAATACTTAGTTCTTCTTTCTCGTTAAAGAGGTTAGACACTGTATTGATGTTAAAACTGGATTACTTTTACTAGACATTGTGTCAGCTGTATGTTGTTAAACAACATGAAACACTGTACTTTAATCCTTCAAACTTTTTTAATTCCGATGAAACATTAAATATGCCTATTTTTATTCGCAGCTTTTATGATGCACATTTGCATTAATCAATATACCATACATCACCATCATGTATTGATTAAATATTATGATGAAATGTGAAACTATTTCCATTTCTGTTTGTCTTTTTACAGGCTTGTGACATAACTGGAGGCTTGTATCTCAGAATTCCCCAGAAGATTGCTCTCACACAGTATTTGTTGGTGAGAAATTTGTCCCATCCAGGCCATTTTATGTAGTTTTATATTTGAACTGTTCTTTTGCCGAGACTGTAACTGCTGGTTGTGTGTCAGTGGGTGTTTTTACCAGATGCAGACCAGAGATCCCAGCTGTCGTTACCTCCTCCTGTACATGTAGACTACAGGGCCGCCTGCTTCTGCCACCGCAATCTGATTGAAATTGGCTACGTCTGTTCAGTGTGCCTTTCAAGTATGTCTCCATCTACCCCTTATAAAACTCTTTTCTGTTTGAATATATTGTGGGGTGTGATTTAATCCTGTGGTCTTCAGTGTCACATGATCCTTCAGAAATCGTTCTAATGTGCAGATTTGATGCTCAAACATTTCCGATTATTGTTGAAAACTGATTTTCAGTATTATTTGAAGTTTTTAAAATGTACCTTTTTAGAGACCATGAAATATATTAAAAGATCCTTCATAGCAGAGAGATTTCTATGTGTGCTTTAACTGTTGCATCTTTTCTTCCTTTACCAGTATTCTGTAACTTCAGTCCAATTTGCACAACATGCGAGTGAGTCTTTTTAACTTTTGTTTTGAACCATGTCTGATAGATAACATGATCTCCGGCCAATCAACCTTTAACATTGTGTTCTTCTGTTCACAGGACTGCTTTTAAAATGCCACTGCCTCAGATGGCCAAAACAAAGAAGAAAAAAATTAAAACTGCAAACTGACCTCATCAATAAATGTGTGTGTGTGTGTGTGTGTGTGTTGCGTTTAGAATTTTGTTGAATAGCATACTTTTTTTTACTGTGATTTGGAACTGAAAATGAATAATGTTTATTTGAACAGTGTTTTGGTATTGTAGCCAATGCTTTAAATAAAAGATCTCTGAATCAAAGCCAGAGAAGCACATTCGTGTCAAGTGTCATGTTTCAGTCGAGTGGATTTTACTACAAATGAGCTATTTAGATTTATTGAAATGATCAAAAACAGTAACCATTTATCAAGTCAGGTCTTAAACTAATTATCATAACACAGTGTATATATATATATATATATATATATATATATATATATACACACACACATTACAGTACAGTTTTTATTACCAAGCAGTGCAAAAAACAAAATGACTTCCTGTTTATAACAACTTATTGGTCATGGTGGGATTTCTGTACCCTGCTGCCAACCACAGACCAACTACGTCTCCACTGTGAACGTACAGAAACCTGCATTAGAGATGTCAGTCTTCAGCCGCAAGGGACATTTAGATCTGCCACTTGGTCAAACACTCCCAAGATCCTTAGTTGAGGTTCACCGTCATAAAGAAATGGTCCATACTAAATAATCCTTGTGCTTTGGTGCCATGATGCCATTTATAATACGCTGAAAAAATCTGTCACCTGGATCGGGGGTAAAATATATGCTCACTACGTAGTTTATGTGGTCAACATACATACGCAGAAACTAAAAGAATACTCGTACATACAGCATTTTGTATTTAGCAAAGACCTTTATGCAAAGCGACTTCTAAATGAGGAATTGAAACTCGCGATTTTAGTTCAAGCACAAAAAAGACTGCTAAAATCTGTCACCAATGTTCTGAGGAAGGCATACCTTTGTTAAGAGATCACCTTGAATTTTACTGTCCTTCTCAAACTCTACTTCAGCATCCAGAACCAGCACTGGCAGCTTTGCCAGGTGCTCAAAATGAACCCTGTGATGGGGAAGAGAAGAGCACATGTCAAGTACACGCTACCGTCATCATCACTAGCTAACATGCAAAATAAAGTGTTGGCCAAAAATATCAGAACACTAGTATTTTCACCAGTTAAAGTTGGTTTTATTAAGTCTGTCATCTTTTGCTATAGCGTGTCAGCACTGCGGAGGAGAGAAGGGAACCAGGAATGTTACAGACACAAGTTCAAGTGTAGTTCAAGACTTCTGTTTATTAACAGGCCAGCGTATGTTTATAGTGTTAGACAGAAGTGAAAGATTTCAAAATATGACAGTCATGTTTCAAGTAAATATTGAGTAATGTCAAAAGCAAAACGTACCTAGTGAAGAACAGAATGTTCTTTTGGTGAGAAAGCACATGGCGGTACAACTAACAAGTAAGAGCACTCACTTTGTACTTTTGTTGATGAGCCAGTCTTCATGTTTTATGTGGAGTTTCTCGAGGTAGTCGAGCTGAATTCCCTGTTCCTCCATTCGACCTCGTCTGCCTAACCTCTCCATGCAGGTCTGGAGAACATAACATTAAAATGCATCAACTCGTATTTAATGATTCAAGGAGATTAATGAAAGCGATGCACACCTCTGGAGATGCTCGGAGATATATGATGCCCTCCAGTTGAATTCGATGACCAAACTGCTCAACAAGAAAGGAGTGCCAATCCTGATACACAGCCCACTCGGTCGAATTTATACAGCCAAGCTCAAACATGTTTAAAGCAAAGATGTACCTGAGAAAGGAGGATATACAAACTCGGAATGGAAATCATGTTTAGTTTACAATGAGACAGTACTCTCGAGTACGTTCAGTAGTACTTATATTTGAACCATATTTCAAATGTAAACTGACGCAAGTATGGAGTTACATAAAGTGGGGTCAAAAAACCCACGCTATGCTAATGTGTACTTGATTTTTCCCAAGGGTAGACCTATTTTTAGTACGTAAAAACAGTATTTTACGCTTGATCTGATTTAAAGAAAAAAAGGATTTAGTAATAGTATTTTTTTCATCAATATTTAAAAAAGCTACCGATCAATAGGACTAACTATGAATTATACACTCTCAATGAAACGTTGACCTAACCATCACCTGTCACTGTAGACGGAGCGCTCGAACACCTGCACCGCCGAGCCTGTGGACTGCAGTAATCTGGCACCAATGGGCTGCAGTTGTGTACGCATTCGACTCATACAGGAGAACGTCTGGAAAGTGTAGGACCAGCGCTTTGGATCATGATACATCATCTCCAACAGGTTACTGGATGATTGCTGAGCACTATCTGCTGTCTGCTACACACAAAGGAAAAACACATTAGTGTACGTAACATATACAGTGTTGGTCAAGCAACCCAAAGGTATTTGGACAATTACCGCAGATAGCACACGTACGTCTGCAAGATGTCTGTTAAAGATCTCTTGATCTGGAAAGCATCTGTTGACAACAAACGTCTGGCAGACGTCTTACAGATGTTAGTTTTACATACAACATCTTAAGGACATCTTATAGACATCTAAAAGGAGACGTCCCATAGACGTATTGCAGATGAGCAAACAACCTAAATAATACATCTTGCAGATGTAAATGCAGACGTCTAATAGATGTCTCCTAAATGTACGTGTGCTATCTGGACGTCACTGCATATTGAGCAGAATATTAAACACTTAAATATAATATTTCACTAGTGCTTGGTTCTCTGTTCAATATGCACACTTTTTGTACATCACCGAATCAATGAAACACACCTGTGATTAATAGAATTAGAATAAACCTAACATAAGTTACAATTAATTACAGAACGTTTAAAATACATGGCCAGGATATAATCTTACTGTAAGAGGGTTACATAGCACTTCTCTGCACTGTCACTGTTGATTTGTCGATTATGTGTGGTGTAGTGACACTGACCTCAGTGGTTTGGTCCACATTTTGCCATTTGCTGACGGGCTCTGCTATCACTTCCCAATTCTGTCCTGCTTTGTGTAGCAGCTTGGCAAATGTTGACTTCCCGACCGCTTGTTCAAAGGACACACACTTACATTACCAACTAACCTTTAAAGCGACACTGCTACACCGGAGAACCGGTCTGTTGACCTGACTTTATTATTTTTCAAATTTCATTACACTCATACAAACATTAATCCTTTGTCAAACACACTCCAGTAAGCAAAACGTACCAATGTTTCCTTCGAGAGAGACTCTCTTTATTTCATTGCTTCCGACGTTACTCATGTGGCTGCTCGCAAAACGGCAAAAAGCAGAGCTCGAGAAAAAGCGATTTATCGCTCTCATACTCATCCCTGACATCACGCAAAAAGTATATGACATCATATTACATTATTTATATATGTATAAGACCTTTTGACCATTTTATTTGCACCAAGCATCTTAGCAAAAACGTGCTTCCGGGCGAGGAAAGTTTTAGTTTCAAAATAAAAGTTTCTCTTTTTCCATTTGAAAAAAATATCAACCTCACAACATCGTTAAAAAAATAGCATGTACAAAAAAAAAAAATAAAAAAATGTTTTACTACAATAATCCTTATAGTGCATCTTTTATAAGATGTCTAATACAAGTAATGCAAAATACAGTGTAATTCACGAAAACAAAATGTTGAACAAACAATCATTTTGTTGTTTAAAATGACATGGGAATTTTTACTAACATACATTTTCTATAGCCTAACCATTACAAATGCTTTCGAAAATCTGATTAGGAACATGCTAGAAAGTCATTATAGTCAGTATAAATAAAATAAAGGAAAAATGAACTTGATGGTTCCATTACGCATGCAATACTGCTTAACGGTCTGAAAATAAATCTAGAGCTTCACCTAAAACCAAAATAATCTGTAATAATCTTCACTGTTGAATATGCAACCACATACAATTGAAAACATAAAAAACTATTTGTCTTCAAACTTGTAAAAGAATTAAAAAATAATAATAAAATAATAATATTGATCCCTTCCTCCAATACATATTTTTTTCACGCATTATAAAAGTACTGACTAAAAATGCTGGTTTTATTTTTACTTCCATCAAAACTAAACTCTGATATATTTGCTTTACATCCCAGTCCATTACAAATACATTAAAAAAGCTCCACAGTGTAATACTGACAACAGAACAAACAGATAGAGGAAATCCACACATAAATCAAGAGTTTTTCAGGATGACTACTTCTATGAGCTTCAGGAAGCACAGCCGAGACACACAATCAGCGTGCACAAAACAAATTCAGACTCCAAAAACTGGACAGGACAAAAGAAAGGCTTTCTGGAAAATGCATTAAGGCTGACCAATATGGTATTCATATCAGTGTCTATCTATCCTTGCTGCCTAGTTTCTCAATAAGGTCCTGCAGGGGTGCCAGCTCTCTGCGATCAATGAGATTGAACTCCTAAAACAAAAGAATTGTAAAAATTGTAATCAGTTCAAGAGTATTGATCCAGCAATTTAGACATTGTCACTCATGACCCATGCGTGTGTGTTAATGCACTGACCTGTACAAAGAAGATAAAATGCTTGAAGGAGGTGTTAAGATGAGCTTCCTCCTGGAGCTGCATGACCGAGTCAAAATGCTGATGGTAAATATGAGCATAAACCCTGAACAGACGCTTCAGTATAGTTTTTGCAACTGACATGAAGTTCTTCGGGAAAGGAACGCCTGGAGGGAGGAAAACATCCAATAAACGAAGGAGCCTTGATGACAAGCTTACACTACATAACAACTGGAATCAAACAAACCGATCTTAGACGGGAAGAGAGTTTCATCATCCAGCTGATCCTGAACCCAGGTCATCAAGTAGTCAATGTACTTAGGAGCAGAACACTTGATGGGCTTTTTGATGTTGGTGCCGTCTGCCCAGTGATATTCATATCTTTATGGAAAAAGCAATTACATTTTAGACCAAAATATCCACCAACAAACATTATGTATATAAACATTTCAGGCAGCGTATTTCTCAAACTATTTGATTATAAGATTTCATATTTTTTGGTCTTTTTGAACTGTAGAGGAGCTCCTCTTTTTCCTGAAATTGCTAGTGAATGTTGTCACACCGGAATAAAACTGGTTTAACTTAATTTTGTTTCCTGCCTTGTGACACGGACAAAAATGATACAAAATGCCTTGTTATATGCTGTCGCCACATATTGGTTTCAATCATCTTATCAACTTGTTTTCTTTCAATTAGCACAGGTTTTGTATCCCTTTTTGGAATTGATTGATCGGCTGCCTCATTGATCTGAGTTTATGCACCTCGGTTTTTGAATGCTAAAGCATTATCTGTGGATTATTTTGGCAATGTTCACTCAGCTTGCATGAACTCATATCAACAAGGCAGACAATCAATCGGTTCCAAAAAGGGACACAAAAGCCTGTGCTATTTGAAAGAAAAACAAGCTGAGATTGAATCCAATATTCTGTGATGATATAGAATAATGAGACATTTACAAGAAATGTTGTAAAAGCTGGTCATCTTTAACTGGAAAGGGATTTTTAGCATAGAATAAAGCTTACGTGACAATTCTGAAGCTTTGAAAAGAAGCTTTTTTTATTTTACCTGGGCCCCGCAGACATAACAGAGCAGCTGGTTTCTGTGCAAAATTCAGTGATTGTGCCATAGAGCATGTTAATCTGGTTGAAAAAGTCCACAGCTGAAATAAATGCATATGAATTAATTCACATAGTCATTTGTTTTCTCAAAAATACTTTTAGTGACAAACTCACTGTTGACACAATGTAAAGGTATAGGAGATGATTTGGTGATAAAAAGTACAATAATGTAATTGGTATGGTTATTTTCTGATTTAAATGTACCATAAAAAGTTTTTGATGCTGATACATTGTTATCATTGACCACACGTCACATGATTTACACCATTAAATAAATATTGTCCTTCTAAGTCACAAATTTTACGAAAATTTTACACCAATTTTGCAAAAATATAAATAAAAATGGAAGAATGTTTCGTTACGAAATAGATCCTCGTGGTTTCTGTTCAAAGGAGAATGAAACTAGCAAGAGTTTTTTTTTTTTTTTTGGTTCAGTCACACTGCAGCTCTGGCAGGTTCCTTATATCTGGGTAAACACTGAGACGGGTAATCCTATTTATTTGGATGGTATTTCCAGACTGTCAAAGATGGTCAACACAGTAATTATTATGGGTAAATATCATACATATAATTTCAAGTGGTTTAAATCCACCTTAATGTGTTTAAAAAACGTATTTAGTTTATATGCATCTTAGGACGCAAGCCTTTATTAAGCGTTTATTTACTTATTTATTTTTTTAATAACATTTTTATTTTTAAAGGATAAGAGTAAAGATATGTACACTTATTACGATGCATGTATTTTAGGCTTCTACATGCAAGTTAATGTAAATTTGAATTGCTTAATTAAAAACAAAAACAACTCACTATTGACAGCAATCCATTCGTTAAGGTCCTCTCCCTCCGGTAACATCACCGCAGCTCGGAGATTTCCGCTTCCTAATGTGGCCTCTGCATGTTTCAGCAGTTCATACTGATGAGAGCCTTCTGGGATATTCTTCTTGGGCTTGAAAGTCTTTGATGAACGGCTTCCACTACAATACAAAGTCACAACAGACACTACTAGAAAAACGCACAGATTAAACGGACTACAAGCAATATATTAATATAGCACGAATGTAAGAATTCAAAAGTAAAAAATATGTAACATTCAAAACAAGCTAACTTAAGTCGAAGTTTTCATGCTAAACACAGGAACAGACATGTCAACCGGAAATGTTGAAAGTTCAACGTTATCGGCGCGAGCAGTTGTTTATTTGTTGATGAACGTGCTTCCATATTTCTGATTCGTCTGAGAATATAAAGCTGCTTGGTAATATATCTTTAATACGAGATTATGACAAGAAAGAAAAGGTTAACGTGCTGTTGCAGCGGCTACAATACTTACAATAAGAAACTCATCTCCGGCTCTGTTCCTCTTCAAAACTGCTTTTAGAAGGCGGTGCGAAGTGCTACGGCTATAAAGTTAATCCTCAAAGGCCACTAAACACCATTTAGAAGTTACTCTTCGAAGTTCGCTGTTTTGCAGACGAAAGATATAAGTAGGCGTAGAAACTAGAGACTCAGGAAATGTCTACGATTGGTTCCCCGTGAGTGCCATGTAACCACAGAAAGAAAGCGCGTGGTGAACTTACGTGTAAACTTCCTCATTTACACGGATCGAAAATTGTTACAATTATTCGGTACTTGTGACCACACTTCGTAAACGATTATTAGTGAAACTATAAATAAAAAAGCCACCTGGCAGCTAAAAGCTTGTAGTTACACCGCGCGTGCGTGCTTCGGTCAAGGGGCGGTAACGTTAGTTTGTCCTCGCGGATAATATAGTGACGCAATAGCCACGCACGGGGCAACGGGGTTATAAACTGATACTGAATTTTAGTGTGCTCACCTTTCTGCCTTATTTCCACCAGGTCGGTTTTGGGTCGCATAGGTGCGATTTAGCGGTTTTTAATCTTTTTTTCATATTTTATTCTTATTTATAACGCCCACTAATGGCTAACGTTACACTCCGGGCATTGCGGAAACTATGCCGGCATTCTCACTATCAGGCATGCAGTTTTCATTTGTCATCTTCACGGTAAGTGTCCGAGAGCTGTCTTACGTTACGTTACCGTCATTTGTGATTGAATAAAACCGGGCTACGAATGTCACAGCGTTCTGATGCGCTCTCGTTAAACCGGCTGTCACGAACAGCGGAATCGTAATTCTGTATCACAGTTGTGACTATCTCACTGTATTACACTTAGTCTCTTGATAACAAACGTGTCATCTGCGACTTCTCTTCCGATGTTTTCGTTATGTAACAAACGCCGGTTTAATTGTTCGGCTCACTGTGCGCCCCCGAGCGGCTCGCCAGCCCCCGGAGCTCCCGGCTGATGTAATGTCATTAACTGCTTGCAAGCAGCCGGCGTCAAGTTTCCACAGAGGGACCCCTCTCTGCTAATTTCAGTGCTCATGTGTTGAGTTTCCTCTGGGTAGTTGTGCATGACTGCTCAAATTCAGCACATACTCGTTTTCATTTATGCTCCGCGTGGTCATTAACTTTATGGGATTCATTTAATGGTGGTGACTAAACTTTCTACACGTGACTTGACTGAGACGTCTTCAATTAAACCGCATTCAAGCAGCAAGGCATTTAAAGTCCCCCCCCCCCTGTTTAAAAGAGGGGGGAACGTATATCTTCCAAAAAATGTGTATCTTCGACAGATTGCATGCAGAGTATACATTTGGTCACATGCATTCTGCGGGATTCGAACCCATAACCTTCGCGTGACCAGCACGGTACTGTTTGAATGTCTTCTGAATAATAATAATAATAAAAAAGAACAATCACTTTTTTTTTTTTTTTTTTTTTTTTAAATTTTTCGATAATATCAAAAACAGTTTCAAAAAAAAAAATTAAACAATTTTACAAAAAGTATCCTCATATCTAAAAATCTAATCAAACTTAAGGCTTTTGTACATGAATGCACATAATAGTAAAAATTTCTCTGATTTTGCATTGATTACCTATTTTTTTGTGTATAAGTAAGTCTACAAACAGTCTACGACAACCCCTACATTTATGTTTAATAATTTAGAAGACACATTTCTCCATTTCTGTTATATTATTGTCCTAATGTCTTTATTTAGCCTGTTGTCTATCACACCAGCACAGTGCTTATCTTTAGGCAGCAGCTTTGAACAGATAAATTCCACTGAAACACTATATTTTTCAAACTTATTTTTCTGTATGTAGCCAAAGTTAGCCAGGGCAGAAGCAGATTTGTAGTTATTTGCAGTGACTCCTCAATGTTTTATTTTCCAGACAAGAGGCGGTGGTCATCTCAGGCAGGAAACTGGCACGGCAGATACGTAACGAGGCGCGTGATGACGTGGAGGAGTGGGTTGCTGCTGGAAACCGACGGCCTCACCTTAGTGTAGTGTTAGTGGGTGACAATCCAGCCAGTCACTCCTACGTTCTCAATAAGACCCGAGCAGCAGCAGAAGTGGGTAAGATATGTTTCAAGGCCAGATGGGAGTCATTTCCTTTTCATTCGAAACAACTCGTGAAATAGTATTTAGAGTATTTACACAAATGTTTAGTTGTGTGGACATTCAGTGGAGGAACATAAATCTCTTCAAAGGTTTTGCCTTCATTTGTATTTTGTTAAAAGCCTGGTTTTAAACGACACGAGAGTGAGCAAATTATGACAGAATATTTGTGCCTACATATTAGTTTCTTCTTCTTTTAATTATGAAATGGATGAATCGAAATTAAAAGCAGCCGCAAGTCTGTTTTTGTCATCAGTATTGCTGTAGTATGTTAGAGATGGGTGTCACTTTTCACTGTTGGCTGTATACAGTATATAAATCTATTTTGAGTGTACATGTGACTCCTTACAGGACCTTATACTCTGGCACTACACAAACTTACACAAGCAAATCGAACTAGAGTAGCAGAGGGGCCTATTGGCATAAATACCTTTTTATAAATGGATATATGTGACCCTGGACCACAAAACCAGTCATAAGGTAAAATTTTACAAAACTGAGATGTATACATCATATGAAAGCTCAATAAATAAGCTTTCTATTGATACATGGCTTGTTAGGATAGGACAATATTTGGAGATACATCTATTTGAAAATCTAGAATCGGAGGGTGCAAAAACCTTTAAAGGTGTCCAAATGAATATCTTATCAATGCATTTTACTAATCAAAAATGACATTTTGTTATGTTTACATTAGGAATTTTACAAAAAATCTTAATGGAACATGATTTTTACTTAATTTCCTAATGATTTTTGGCATAAAAAAAAATATCTAGCATTTTGACCCATGCAATTTATTTTTGGATATTGCTACAAATACACCCCAGCGACTTAAGACTGGTTTTGTGGTCCAGGGTCACATATATGATTTATATATGTTTATATAATACATATATTTACATGTTGTATCATTACTCTTTCTTATTCTCTATAGGCATTAGTAGCGAGACTATCCTGAAACCTTCCAGCACTGGTGAAGAGGAGCTACTTGACCTTATCGAGAAACTCAACTCAGACCACAGAGTAGATGGTCTGCTAGTACAGCTACCGCTTCCTGGTAGGTTAACTGGAGAGCTATAGCTGTACTACCTCGTTGGTTATTGGACTGCTGTGAACCGGATTCTTAGTTTTGTTTATTCCAGATTTAAAAGCTTCCTCTAGACTTGAATATTATTTTCAGTTATATTATAAGATTGTCCAGTTCTTTTAAATGGTTTCCTCTCATATACAGATCACATTGATGAGCGGCGTATATGCAATGCTGTGTGTCCTGGGAAAGATGTCGATGGTTTCCATGTGGTCAATGTTGGTCGCATGTGTCTGGATCAGTCAACTATGCTGCCTGCCACTCCTTGGGGGGTTTGGGAGATTATCAAACGCACAGGTGAGAAACCCATTACCTAACCAACTAGTGATACAGTGTCATTTGGACCCCAGGAGTTAGTCTGAAAGCTGTTGGACTTGGTATTTTTATTTGGTGATTTAAAAATGATATCTCAAACGGTGTGGATAGTTGAGGTGCTATTGTAAGCAATCAGATGCAGATATTAAAATGGGTGGACAAATCCTAAACACATGGACTAAAAGAGACACCCAATTAGAGACTTGAGAAAGTAAGCAACCATCTAGGGCAGATTGCCTCAAATGAGGGTTTGTACACAACTAATGCAATGCAAATCACAGTTATTGAATAAAAGTCTGCAATTTAGCAAAGAATTATTTCAGGAATGAAATGTGCATTTGCTTTATTTACAAATGCATACTTTCCAACATTACTGTACTGTACATGCTGACTAAACCTGTATTTTGTCATAGGCATACAGACGCTGGGTAAGAACGTGGTAGTTGCTGGTCGCTCCAAAAACGTTGGGATGCCCATTGCAATGCTGCTACACACAGATGGCAGACATGAAAGGCCAGGAGGTGAGTCTGTGAGGAGCACAAAGCAGAAGCATTTGAGTGCAGTTCTGATGAGCTTTGGCCATACAAGGCAATAGTATAAAGCATCCTGAATTTTTGTTTCAGGTGATGCCACAGTGACCATCTCCCACCGTTACACTCCCAAGGAACAGCTCTGTCAGCATACACAGATCGCAGACATTATTGTCGCTGCTGCAGGTTCAGATTTCAATTCTCTTATGAAACCCTCATTTAATTACCATTTATTGCATGTTTACCGCAATGTGCCCACAGGGACCCAGATTCACAAACACTGTTAACTCCCTTTAGGTATTCCCAACCTCATCACTGCTGATATGATAAAGGAGGGTGCGGCAGTTATAGATGTTGGAATCAACAGAATATTGGACCCTTTGACTGGGAAGAACAGGCTTGTTGGTGATGTGGACTTCGAAGGTAAAGAGGAAGCGCAACTAGTACTGTGATTGGTGTAATAATGGGATAAAAGCCTTTCTGAATTTATCCGTTAAAATAAAATCTTGTGCTTGCACTTTACCATATCATCTTTCAGACATTCTAGTTTGCAGTGTAGTGTGTTAAATGATGTCCGCAACATGTTAAGACATGTTAACAATGTGCTTTAATAATCTTGAAAATGTTAGCAATGTTCAAAATCATGCTAGCAAGACACAAAGACGAAGTTTCATTGCCTTTTTCTGACTTCTCCGAGAAAGTTATTTTAGGCAAGGTGTTTTCAAGCCTTTGTCAAAGTTCACTCATCTAGTATTTAAATCACTTCTGATATGTCTTCACAGGTGTTAAAAAGAAGGCCAGCTTCATTACTCCAGTTCCAGGCGGTGTTGGACCTATGACCGTAGCCATGCTAATGAAAAATACAATCAAGGCAGCAAAAAATGTAATTTTAACCCCACCTCAACGTGTTCGAATGGCAGCAACCTCATAACGCCCTCGTTCTCGGCACACTCCACATTCCACGTTGTGCTTCCCTCTGACTTCTTTTGGAGGGTCTCCTAGTGGATTTTTAATGGCTATTTTTGCTTTCCATAGTCTAGTTAAATATATTTAAAGGTTTAAGAATGTGAATGCACTTTTTCATTCAGATCTTAAACAAAATATACATTATTTAGTGTATATTTTTCAGTTACATGGCCAAGCATTAAACCGAAGTTTTGTTTTCACTGTTACAGCTTTGCTTTTTTTTTGTATGTTTAAGTATGACGATAGGAGATTTTGCAGTATATTTATTCATAAAGGAACACATAAGAAATGTGAACCAATCTAAAAGAACACAATTCAGTGCTTATACAGATTCCTGCATCTGTGGAATGAGTCACATGTCCAATACTGGTCAATACTTGTGAAACAGCATGTAAGATAACTGACTGAATAACCTTTGCAACAACAATTTATTCATCAAAGGAATATTTGTGGCTGGATTGACCAATCACTTGTTTTATTTTATGTCCTCCGTCTGGACAAAAAGGGTGCAAAGAACGATGATAATGGTGCCATGGTTGGGTAAATGTTCTACCTCTCAAAGAATGAGAGGAAATTTAGTGAATTTTTTTTTTTGCTGTATGAATATTGACATGCAAGTCCTGATTTCAATTTTGCATATTAACATGGAATGCCTTTTAAAGCACTACAATAAATGTATTATATGTAAACTGATGTATTATCTGAATCCTGTGAGCCTATTTGTATTTAAAGAAATACAAAATTAGTTTTTTGTTAAAGCCTAGCAGTTGGTGTGGTTGCATTTTTATTCATTTTATGAATATGTACTATATTGGGATTATTTCTGTAGTTTAAAAAGTAGAGCATATGCAGGTTCTCAAAAAATTAGCATATTGTGATAAAGTTCATTATTTTCTGTAATGTACTGATAAACATTAGACTTTCATGTAT